>OZ010670.1:70495261-71095261 GCA_963932185.1 Troglohyphantes excavatus
CGTAGTCTGACAACACGCGAACTTGGTTCAAAATCGCTTTCGTCAATTGAAGATACTACCTCGCACTCGTATAGAATACTTTTTTTCAGTTACCATGTAGTCGGTGTCAGTTTTTGCGACGATTGTTATTTCACTAGACGCTTGTATATGTCTCGGTAGCCAGATAATCAATTATGTTCCAATTTGATTGAAATTTTCATATACCGCACAAAAAAATCGCACAAAAAGACCGCACAAAAACAGGGTTGAGTGTATACTAACTTGATTAATAAAGTTAATTTCTTTCGAAGCACTTTAGTAACTTAAAGACTTTGCTATATTAAGGTGACTAAAACAAATGAGGAACCTAGTTTCAAAACCAGATAAATCCACATTTCGCAATCTTTTTTTTTGGCTGTACAAGTTCTCGATGCACTACATCACATTTCAAAACTGTATTGATAAAATTTCTGAATCCAGTCTAAAAATGTACTTGAAGAAATGGGGTTAGATACAAAACTATTTGGCCGTTAATTGTTTTGGGGGTCCCCATGACTTTCTTACCGAATAGACAAAGGGCATGATTTTTGAGGGCCCCCCAAATCGAGCATGTTATACAAATATTTAACACCCCTAACGGAGTTTGCTACTAAATGTACCTTTTTAAATAAATTCCTAACTAACTTTAGTGAAAAAAAACTTTTGTTCGAATATTGAGAAAAAAAATTAACATGTAGAGAATACGAGGAATACTCATTGCTTATTAATATATTGTTATATTAAATATGACATTATGCCATTATATTGTAATATATAATAATATAATGCCTTGTATATAAAACTATATTATTTTAATGCCATTCAGGGTCAATTTTTTTAGTCCATATAAAAATTGGATTTTATATTACGGACTATTTGAGAACAATGGGGCTACCATTTAAATGCCAGGCTTCCCTTGTTTCAATGTCTTAATCGGGCCCTGGGCGTTTCCTGTAAAATCTATGAAAATGGATCTATCTGGTTTTGAAACTAGATGGCCCAGATGACAACTCTGCAGTAACTGCAACTAGTATTTTGCAAAGGGCGAGTCTCGTTTAAAAATTTGATTATATGCAACGCAAGTTATTTCATTGAATCTTAACCATTTAACGTTTGCAATCCTTAAAACTTACTTTGTTGCCCTTGCATGCCGCCACCTAAACCTGCAATAAAGTACAAATGTTATACCCTATTGTGAATGGAACTTATAAATATATTTGGTAAGTTTTGTGAGATATTAAGAAGCACTAATTTACGTGTTTATCGTCCGATATTTTTTCAATATTTAGAATATTTCGATGTACCCACCGTTAGTCGTAAGCACATCAAGGCAGTAAGATTTCCCAACCTGGTTTTGTGAAGCATTGAAGAATAGTATTGACGGCCGCTGTTATTTGACTTTTTATTAACCAACTTAAGCGCACCAACTAATGCCAGAAAGCGAGCCAGGAAAAAATGGCATTTTAAATATACTGTAAACTCTCCTTTCAATCTTTTTTTTTAAAAAATAAATTTGGTAAGATGGGTAAATTTACCTAAGTGATTTTATTCCATTTTTTATGATTGAAATTCAAATATCCAAAATAAGCTCGTTAAGTTATTATACCCAAATTACCGTTGTTTTTTAAATGATCAAACATCCGTTTATGTATAACTATAGGGAAGAAGTAATATCGCAGTGTTTTAGGTTTGTCATAAGTATCTATATTAGATTTACAAGCTTGGTATAAGGTGCATTTCACTTAAGATAAAAGCAAGTTACTCATGCAACACTAATATGCCTAACAATATATAGAATATAAATATATTTTATGAAGCTGACATAACATGTAAATACAGTACTCTCGATAACTCGAAATTCAATAACTCGAATTTTTCGATATCTCGGAAAAAAATCGATTTCCCTGCACCTTCATTACTTATTTAATGTAATTTTATCTCGTTAATTCGAAGTTTTTCTTGCTTATTTTCGATAACTCGAAGTTTCCACACAACTCAAAATTTGGTTTTCCTCACAAAACTACGAATTTTGAAGAAACTTTAGCAAATATGCAATTGTTGTGGTGTTGATTTGTCGCTGCGAATAATGGCGACAAAACAAAAACGTAATACTCTCTATAGCAGCTTTTGATGAGAGATAGCTCTCGGAAAAAGAATACGAACTTCCTCTAAATATAACTTTGAAAGAGGCTCTATCTTCCATAAAAACTATGCGTGCATTCAGTGAATCGTGGCCGGAAATAAAAACAGCGACATTTCAAGCAATCATGCATTTGGAAAATATAATTGATTCCGAAATAAATAGAAATACTCACCAAAAACATTTTAAATAAAGTAGGGTAAGTATACTTGTATTTATTTTTACCAAAACAGCTTTTATATCGAAAATTCTATATCTCGATTTTTTTTATACACTTCCCTTCGAGTTCGAGATAGCGAGAGTTGCCTGTACCATTTAAACGTGTTCGAATTCGGCAAATGCATTTCAAACTGTCCTTAAATTAATTGTAATGACTTTACATCCACAAACACGTTAATGAATTTAATGAAGTTTTACCATTTCATTTTAAAGAGTTGCTGACTTACCCCCTGCAGCTCCTTGCACTGAAATTATAAATTCATTACTCTTTGCACTGTTTGAAATAATTTAAGAAAAATACATACATGCAATTTTTGTGTAATATAGTTTAAAAGAAATTGTAATCCTTATTACTGCTTTAAGGACGCAAGTGTGGAATCTTGTGAGATGAATGCATAATATGTGGGCCTTGGTATAAATGCTCAGACAATAAAATCGGTTTTCGATAAAATATCGCATATCTCCTTTATACCAATATCTGGTTCAAATGTTTGGTGACTGAAAGTTTCATTGGTGTATTCCTAAAATAAAAAGTGTGGGAACGCTCTGACCGTTTTTTACTGATACTAACCAACCTCAATTCTTAACAGTCCTGCCTATTTGAAGTATGTTGACCAGTAGCTTTGAATGTAGGTAGGCAAGTTAAGACCTTTATTAAGAGCTGGTAAAGCATTGCTCAATCTAGAATATGTTCAATGATAATAAACTTATTGTAATAGCTATTTGCGGATTTTTATTAATATTGTGCAGATAATTAGAGTAAACTGTCCGTCTGTATAAATATTAAAACTAGTCATTATCAATGATCTCTAACTGTAACTTCTGGATTGGGTAAGGCAGTTTATTGACTTTAAGTCAATTGAAGGTTAAACTGTAAACCACTTCCATTTCTTCATCTATATTTTGTATATTGTTCATAATATTCATAATATTCATTCGTTTTAGTTCAATTTCTAACATTTTTGGTAGTTTGTTTTGGCCAAAATTGACTTTAATCTTAACATAATCTTGCCTAACAGAAGTGTATAATTTACCGGGTTAATACATCATAAAGATGAAGTTCATATGAATCTAGTTTTCAAAACTTCAAACAGATGGCGCCACCTCAATTTTAAGCTCATTTAAAGTTTGAATACGTTTTTAGAAACTTCTATTTTTTTTTTAATATAATAAGGCTTATATTTTTCCCAATTTAAGCTGACATCATCAAAATAATTATTTACCAATGAATTGAAGGGGTTAATCGTCCAAATGGCTTGCGTAATAGCAAAATAAAAATGCGGGCGCAACAGAATTTTGTAAACAAACTGTTGTCATTCCGCGTAGAGAAAAACAGCGTTTTTCAATCATCGCGTAAGAGAATTGCGTAAATATGTTACAAATGTACTTTAAAACTTTTTATAAAAGGGGATAATAAAGAAATTTGTAAAGCTGAAAAATAAATAAAACAAAATCTGAAAGTCGGCATTTTCTCTTGCCTAAAATTTATTCAAACTAAGTGACCATATTTACACTGTAATACAGTATTTACTTTTATTGTATTATTAAATTATATTATATATTATCTTTGAAAGAACTAACCTTTGAAAGAACTAAATTGATGCACATGACATTAGTAGCATTTAATTTTAATGTATTTTTAAAGTTAAGAAACTAAAATTGTTTTCAACATCAATGTGTAATTTAAAATATTACATTTGTTAAATGAAACTTGCACTCTACAGTATCTTATAGTTTCAAATTCAACTTACTTTGTTGGCCTTGCATGGCTGTTAAATAAAAATAAAATATTTAAAAATTGCTATTTTGACAATACCACAATGTTAAATGTTTAAGATGTTCAGAAAATAAGTATAAAATATGTCGAGTTGTAAACATTTTTATATAGTGATTTAAATCTTTGAATATTGTGCCGCACTTAGACTAGCGTCTCCCACCTAATCCGGCTGATGCAGAAAAAGAATTTTGGCTCGATAATTGTTTGGCGATGAGGGGAAAAAGCGCCAAATGCTACAATCTTTTTATTGTAATTTTATACCCCCCCCCCCCCCCCCCCGCCAGTGTTCAACAGCCGTCTAAGTTGTAGTGATGCTAATATTACGTAAAATATACTAATCGCCCGGTGCCAAAACCGACTACTAGGAGATGGATAAGCATCCCCTAACGACTGCTCGGAGGGGGTACCAGCTGTTGCTCAGATTTGCAAAGACGAAAAATAATAATTATACATTTTGGAATATTTAAAATAGAAAAGCGATAAAGTGCATCATAATTAAGAATATATTTCCTATCGTTTATAAATATCAAATTGTAATCTTTGTTTTCTTTCTGTGCGTAAAACGTTTATTTTAGCAACATATTACACTCTAAATATCTCTTATCATTACAGTTTAATATAAAAAAAAACTTGCTGCTATGCCACAATGTCATTTTTAAAAAGTCATGAATGTTAAACAGGACCGTTCTCTCAACGTAGTCAGCCATTCCAACCAATGAGTTGCGAAATAGTAAATTTATCAATATCGCCAAAGCTGGAACAATTATCGCGCCAAGATGCTTTTCCTCCATCAACCGGATTGCGTTGGAGACGCTAGTCGCACTTAACATTTATAGAGCAACAATCCTAACCGAAAATATCCGCGGGCAGCATAATATCTAGGAAGAATAGCAGAAAACAACAGGCAGATAAATGTATACTTGTATTGTGTTGTACTAATACTTGCATTTCTAATTTAATTTCGTATGCAATTACTTAAAATAAAAATAACGTTTGAATTTAATAAGTTAATAAAAAAAGAACAGACCTATTATAGAACATTAGTCGCGGTTTTTTTCTTGGCGACGAAAGAATTTTGGAATTGAGTATAAAGTTTTATGTAACCGAAGCGATTAGACATTCCTGTTGTTTAGAATTATTGATTGACACTTTTAAGAGCACGTACCGTGCGCTAATGTCAGACTCGTACCTCGATCATGGCTCTGGGCAATTGTGGTCTCCGACTACTCTGGATCAAAGCTGGTACCCCCCTTCGAACAGTTTATTATGGTGCTTACAAGTAATCCTTCGAGCAGTTTATTATGGCGTCTAAATCCGAAAAAAGCTGACCCATAAAACTACAAAAAAGTTTCCTTTCCTACAACTATAGTATCTAGGAAAAATTAAAAACATTTATGTTCCATCAAATTTACTTAACTGACAAATAAAACTATATTTAAAATATGTGCAGCACGATGACGTCATAAGGTTGCCAGATTGAATGACTTCGAAATTATTAAAAAAAACTCGATCAAAGTCGGGTGAGGTTGTTATGATATTCATTTATTGCCCCCCATAAAATGTCAAAAGCCCGCGTCAAATGACTAGTAATACACGTATACCAAAAACACCTGAGCGATTTTTAATGAGTAATTTAAATAAAGTTTAAATATTTTTTTAATTATAAGTCTTAGTCGATTGTTATAAAAAAAACATTGGTATTTTTGAATCCAAGTGCCTGTTGAAATTACTGTATGAAAATAAATAAGCAATTTGGTGTATTAGATATTATAAAACTAATACTAAAATATATTAATGAATAATTACCCGCTTGTCCAGCTGCAAAGAAACCTAAAGAATAACAATATATATTAAAGCTAAGATATGCAATTACTATTTAAGTTGCATAAAAATCATTTAGTCTTTTATATAATTGATTTATGAAATTAAATCTTCAAGTTGCAATCGTATTGCTTGTTCGATTAACAAACTTTTTTTATACCTTAACTATTGAATTTCAGTAAATAATTAGACATGGAAAAATAAACTTAAATCAAAATTATGCAAAATGATAAAATAAAGGCTTGCTATCAGGTCGAGGTTGCTATCATTAGATCCAGGTCAACGACTCTTCGTAGATTCTTTTAAAGGCTTTGAACTATCCACCTAAAATGTATAAAAATAAAGTTATTACAAAACTACGCTATATACAAAGTTATGACAAAACATATTCTTTGAATTTGTAGATGATTAAATGTCAATGGTTATGGAAGTAAGTATCGTTCACAACTTAAATTATCAAATGTACATAAAAATTTAAACTTTCTAGTTATTCAAAGAGAAATTTTAAATTGTAAACAGTTTTCTAGAACACTTTAAACATATTTTGAACAATTTTCTTGAACCAAAATTCCATATACTGAACTTTCCTTAGTCATCTGACATGGTTTAAAAATACGAATTCCCGAATCGTCGTCAATAGCCCACTGTGAAGCTTTAGTGCGACCTTAACAAACCCGGACTCTCCTTAACCAACGCTAAAAAAGATTGCATTTTTCCAGGGTTTTGTGGAAAGTCAGTCATTTTTCTTTAAATTTATTTTTTAATATATGTTGTCAATCGGTTTGGTACAGAAAAAAACTTAAATTTTGATTAACACAGCCTTTAATGTCATCTTCGAAAGAAAACCGAAAATAACTTAATGGTATTTTCTACAAAGCCCACTATATTCACTGTCAACAAAACGTAGAGAAATTAACCTAAACATAAGTTATACGATAACAATACAGTAGAACTATTATCCGGATCAATTAATCCAGATCTCATCCAAATAATTATTAACTCACAAAAAAGGTAATTTCTTATTAAATACAAAAGGAATTTTTCTTTAGAATATAATTTAATGACAATTAAAAAGTCATTGCCCGATAAACTTTTGAAAATGGATTTTGCAGCTTTTTTCACAAAGCGATCCGGATAATTGGCGACCCAATTTGTTTGATCCGGATAACCGGAGTTCGGATAATTGAAGAGTTCTACTGTACTTTTAAATATCCATATTATTTAGGATCATTATAAATATCCATAAAGTATGATAATGTTATAAACCCATAAGATTTAAGTGGCCTAAAAACATATTTAAAAAAATGATATAAGTGCAGCAAATATGCAGTTTATGACCCGTGTTATCCTACTATTCATAATAATTTTACGATGCATGGCATGTTAAATGTTTGAGATTTTCCTGTTAAACTTTTGGTTAATATCCTAAATCTCTTGCGTTTACATAAAGATAACAAGAGTAAGTTTTATAGCTTTAATAATTCCTCCTTTTCGCATAGTTGAGGTCTTCAAAATATCTTAATAAACATGTTTAAAAATAGTATTTTAGTTTGAAATTACATACAAAAAATTACCCATATTCTTGTCACAATTTGTAACAAATATTTATTTTAAAATGATAAAAATGATGGTAAAATAGCTTGTAGCATTTAAACTGATTCTAATTTAAATATAGTTTAATGTCAAATTCAACTTCAGAGTATATTACGCATTTTTATAATTTTAAATTTATTTTATGTTATGGCTTGTATAGTAGCTGCGTGAAGTAATATATGATAATGGAAAATAAAGTATGAAACTAAGTGTTAGATATTTAAGAATAAATGTAATATCCAAAAATTGGAAAAAATGATTGGATAGAAAACATTACTGTACTAACATTGTTTCTTTTTTGTCCATTTCATTTAAATACACGAAGTTAAAGTAAAAATTAAAAATATCGCAATTCATATTTGAGCAAGTTTTTAAACCGCCATTTAAATAACCATGTTAACTAACTACATGTTAAAATGTTATTATTAAATATAAAGAGCGTAAAAACATTACATAAAATAAAATCTTATGACTGATTTTAATATTATATTTTCTGAAAATTATGTTAATGAAATATCTTTTAAAAATTGCTGTTAAGGCTATTTATAGTGCTGAACACTTCAGTATAAAATTAAATTATTTAATATTCAAAAGTTTAAAAAAAATTAGTTTTGTATTACATTTTTTAATCTGCCTAAAATTAGTATCTTCTTTGAAGTTACTGTTCTCTGTTGACAAATTTTGTTATCTGTAAGCAGTTTATACAATCTAATAAAATTATTTTAGTATCAAGTCTCAAATGATTTCACTGATAAGCGTTTAAACATTTTATATACTACATAAATCAAATGTCTTTTCTTTTGGTATTTGATACTATAAAACAACTAATTATATTGCCTCACACTTAGTCAATATAGCATGGCTGTATGAAATGTTTGTAAATGGAGCTGCAACGCAATAAATAACTAATAATTTTATCGAACAAAGTTGCATATAGGATCAACTTTCATAGCTGCTAACAGTTTTTTCAAAAACAACCATTTGTTAAATAGTTTTCTTATATTAATCAATTGCCATTAACTAAGATAACTTTATTTATTTTGTCTAGAAGAGTTGGATTTTAAAGCTATAAAATATCTCCTCCCACTAAGCAATAACTTATCCCCAAAGGTAAATACAGAATTTTTAACCAAACTGTTGTAACGAAAAAAAAAATAAAGCCCAAACTTGTTTAAAATAATTTTCTAAAATTACTTAATTGCGATTAACCAAGGTAATTAAATTTTTTTATCTAGAAGAGTTGGATTTTAAAAGATATAAAATATCTCCTCCCACTAAGCAATAACTTATCCCCATTTGAAAATACAGAATTTCTAACCAAACTGTTGTAATAAAAAAAAACTTGTTTATTTTCTAATAAGTCACAACTTATGTCACTAAGAACTCACCGCCTTTTATCGTATGCGAACCAAAAACTCCCTCGCCCAATCCCCGCAACGCCGGGCCGCACGTTCGCCTCCATCGTGACAGTCGGTATTGCGCGTATATCGACAAAAGAAAATGTAAACGATTGCAAGTCCTTTTTGACCTTTTTATAGACCTCTCCCGGGCCTTCCCGAAACTTGCGCAATGTTCCCGGAAACCGGATATAATTTCTGTTTAAATGTTTTCGCGTAACCTCTCGGGAGGGTGGCGAAATGTCGCATCGCACACCACGAGCCATTCCCGAAACGAACGAGTAAAATGTGAAAGTTCTCGCGATGTGGCTAATTCTTAATACTTAGACTTTACACTACCAGAAACGTGTTTTCATGCCATTTTTTTCGGGGGCCTCCAAGCGTTCAGCTAGTAATCATAGTATTGCTGGTTCGAATCCGTGCGACTGACTTGACAAAGAAATGTAAAAAAAGTAGTGATCTTGCAATCGGAGGGTTGCCAGCTTTGCTACAAAAATACTAAAGTCATCCAGAACATCCTATAAATTATACTGTCGTGTATACAGGATTGGTGCACGATAAATATTTTCGTTGCACAACGTCTATTGAGGTTGCGTCGGGTGCCAGCTCGAGTGTTGTCCTCATCTGACCATGGTTCTAAAAATAACGAGGTGCATGTATGAATATGTGTGTGTATGTGTTCCCGGGTCTTTCCTTAGAGATGGACCCCTAACTGTCGTCAATAGCCACTGTGCAGCTCTAGTGCGAAGTTAATTAACCAAACCATACCTCGTCATCTGATTACGGTTCAAAAATACGAGGCAGCGTTTTCGGGTCTTTCCTTCGAGATAAACCCGAACCGTCACCAATAGCCCACTGTGCAGCTCTAGTGCGACGTTAAGTAAATCCAACCAAACATGCCATTATTTTTTAAACATGAAAATATGTTTTCCAAACCCAGCACAGCCATGTTTAGCTTGCAAGTAGCCCTTAAGGAAATGCCCTAGTAATTGAGCTTGAACATTTAAGGGGACTAATAAGGTTTTGTAGGTCACGGAGGCCTAGGGTGGGTTAATTAAACTTAAACATCCCTGATGATAGTACACTCATTGCGATTGCGATGAAGTGAAGGGAACTCGAGTCATCTTTTAAAATCTTAACGCTCCGGATTCATTATTGTAATTTGTAATATACCAACAAATCGGACTATATACAAGAGCGTGGACCGAATTTCAAGTTTAGGGATCCAGGGGAAAAGAATATCCCCCCCCCCTCTTCCGACGAACTACCTCAGGGGGTTTACTTTCTTTAAATAAACACGGGCTTCACAACCCCGAGGTACCCTAGGAATCTTTCCTTTTTTTTTTGTACTAGTATTTTATATTTGCTGTTTTATTCAAAAGATAGTTTATTAAATGTGTTTAGTTTTTATAGATTTAAAATTTCCAAATTTTGGGCGCAACTTACCAAATCTCGTTCTTGCGCCATAAAACGCCAACCTACCCCCCAACGTACTTTAAATTAAAACTGCTATAAATTTATGAATAAGCACACAACGCAAAATAACAATCTGTTTTAATGCAAAGTTACTTTGTTAAAAATATGTACTCAAAAATAATTACAATTTACTCATTTTGGATTACATAGCTCCAAATACACGAGTTACATTTTTGAAAAAGATTTACTCAAAAATAATTACAATGAGTAAAAATGAATAAAAAGAGCACTAGTTTGCATACAAAAGCCGTCTTCATAAATCAATTTCAATAAATACCGACAATTACAGTCAATACTTACCGGGAATCGAACCAATATCAAGGGAAGAGGGGGGGGGGGTTGACGCCAGAAGACATCAAAAAATGGAGTTGGACACACAATGAGGTTTCAAAAACACCGAATCATCCCGGGAAAGAAATTGGTAGTAGTAAAATGAACTTTTTTCAAAAGCGCAAGTAGAAAATTTTTTAGTCTAACTTTAAATTAATAAAGAAATTAATTTATTGTTTCATGAGGTAAAATAGACATAAATTCTCCTTACAAATGAGGGAAGGACGCTGAAAGTGTCTCCTTCAACAAATCAGAAAGAGTTGGAGAAGTGGATAGCAAGCGTAGAGTTCATGTGACGAAGGCTCTAGGCCTTCTCTTATTACATTTAAGTTAGCATCGTAATTTGGGATGTTCCTGATTTCGGGATTTGCATGATCAAGTTGACCGAAAAGCTTTTTGCAATTTTTGGGTGTATTTCCTAAAACTTTGTATGCCAAGTGACTTCAGTATGTTTGTAATATGAAAAAACTATCTTTCCTTTGCAATTGGTTTTCTGACAGAATTTTCAAGTCTCTAATTTAGTGAAATGAGATTTAGCAGCATACCCCCAAACGGGCGCTGCATAGCTGTGTTATTTGTAATTAGTATCAGCCATATCACTACTGACTTCCATTTCGTTTTCACAATTTGCTATTTCAATATCCGAAGTGCCATTATCCATTGTTAAAACATTATCATTAGTAGAACTTGCATTAGAATTACGATTAACAACAACCGAGTTATTAGGAATTAAACCATTTTGAACGGAATCTATTTTAGGAGCACCAACAGAAATGACCCCTATAACATTATTAATCTCACTCATTCTGGTTTCCAGTTTTAGCATTAATTGTTCTAGTCTAAATATGGGACACATTATCAGAATTAAGACTTATCAATTAAAACCATGTTCTGGAGCGAGTTGGGGGCATTTTCATTTGTGCCATCACTTGGCGACATTTCGCCATTGTCAACTTGTCCAGAAATAGGCTTGGGTTCATTGTTCATTTTTGCTTTAATAACACATTTTTTCACTCATCAAGTCTCTCTAATTTAGTGAAATGAGATTTAGCAGCATACCCCCAAACGGGCGCTGCATAGCTGATAGTAGATCTTAAATAAAACTGATAGATTAAAATTTTGTTAGAAAACGCAGGTCGTGCATAAATAATTTCTGTCAGACTATACAAAAAGAAATCACGGACAGTCAAGTTTTACCGGAACAGAAAAAAAAACCACCTTTATTCAGACTCGAATCGAAGTGATTTACCCAAGAAACAAAAACGTCAGGAAGTTAAATAAAAATTTACATAAATCATGCTGCTATACACATCACATTTTCCTTTCCATTCATCCGGTAGCCCAATATGTGGCAAGTAATAACGATCCTAAAAAAAAAGAGTCGGATCATGATCATCGGATCCCTCCGTGGATCAAACCAATAACCTTACATTGGGTTACGGCAATGTGACCGAAACTTAACACATAATGAAAGTCTAACATGAATCGTACTGCAGATCTTGTACTGTAACATTATAAGCCCGGGAAATTGGTGGATGTGTTCCAAACTAGTTTATTTGTAGCATGTCTAATTAGACATAGATTGAAAATATTATAGTTAATTTGAGTAGGAAGTTTTATTTTATATTAAAATCCCCCCCCCCCCCCCCAAAGAGGTACGATTAACTATAAAAAAAATATAAGTCCAATTCTACACGAATGAGTAAAAAGCGCGCGCGCTTCTCGATGATTCGAGAATTCATACCAAGTCAGCCTAAAACTTGAACATTTAACAATGAATGAGAACTACGAAATCTCATTAATTGTAAGCTATCTTTTGCATTGGGTTCATTCGACACTGACGTGACAAACGTGCGCGAGCTTTTGCAGATTGCTATGTGATTGGTGGATATAAATCACGTGGTTGTATGTTCGAATCGCGGAGCACTCGTATGTATATCTTGTCCGTGTAGAATGGGTATTGGGTTTCATAATTTTTTTTTTTGTTTAAATTGTCAATTTTTCAAATGCCAATTTTTTTTTTTTTAAATAATCATGTAGGCTTTTTAAATAATCCTCCCGTTTGTACAAGTTTTGACGAAGCACTCTAAATTCAATTACATGGCTCCGGTATGAAAATAAAATCCTGCATAAAGCAATTGATGATAGCATCAATACACGTTACTTGAGATGGTAATGGTTTCTCTTGAATAAACGACGAACACATATGAACTGGAAAAGCAGACTGCAGGGGGCGGAGCCTAGATCACCTTGCCTTCTGATTGGACGGGGAAACTTGTTCCATTGTCTTGTGAGAGCGCTACAAAGAACTCGAGCAGAGCCTGCAGTTTCTCGAGCAGAGTAGTCTTCTCAAGAATCTGTGAAATCGGTTCGTTGATTTCATTGTTATCTGAGAAGATCAGAGATAACTTTTACGAGTTCTATAATGAATGAATTTAGACGAGGGTGTCGAAGAACTTGGCCCGGTAGGAGGCCATCGCCTCCAGTATGGCAATACTATGAACATGGCTTCTGCTTACTGCAACATCATATATTGGAAGACTCATCTTATAATACAAATACAACGTTAAAATACGCAATAAAAATCCATGAAATCTGGACATGTTTCGGGAGATACATCTTCCTGCATCGGCAGAAAATGAAAATCGGTGTGCATTAGAATAGAAATAAACCCAGAATTGAAAGTGTTGCCAAAGAACAAAAACAAACTATCTCAATTGGTTGGAGTTAACTATTGTGCCAACAAGCGGGAAATACTGGGACCGCAAATGTTTTATTGACAATCGAATCAATATTGTTAAAAATATGAAACTCCTCCATGAAGTCAAGTTCAACTGGAGATTTAGGTTTGCAAATTAAATGCGAGTTAGAAAAATTAAATATATGACCATGTTCCCAAGAGTGCTTGGCAATGGAGGACTTCTTTATTTCTTGTTTAACAGTATGTGCTTGGTGCTCCTTAATAAGAAATCTTAATGCTCTCTTTGTTTGACCGATGTGACATGCCACATTGACATGAAATACTGTATATGCCCTAGTTATTAAGGTCGTCAATAGGGTCTTTATGTTGTGGGAAGGTAATCTTATTGATAGATGAAAAAATAGAACGTATGTCGAACCTACCGAGAAAACAACCAAAGCATTACAGCACTCGGATAGACTAGAATTTTTAAGTTTATGTAAGGCCTCGTCAAAGACATTGGGTGAAAAACCTCGATCAACGGCGACTACTCTCAAATAATAAAGTTCAGCCTGGAGTGAATCGTGTTCTACACTTAAGGCCCCTTTTACATTTAACGACACGACACCGATAAATCGTGAACGATCGAAAAGGGACAACACAACGTTTTATCGTATCGTCTGATGGTCAGTTTTTCATTGCACCGATATCGTTCGCCGAAAACGACAATTTTTACATTCAGTGCGTGTCCGTCTGTTGCCGAGAGCACATCTATTCTCGATATGGCGCATCGCAACAAATTTCATGATAACAAACTGCGATTGTTGTATTTGCTGTATTTAAGGAGAAATAAGAGATCAATAACAAAACGCTTCTGGGTGCATGATATCATCAAAGCAAGACATGTTGAAGGAGATTTTTATGTTTTATTTGAACGTCTACAAAAAGCTAGAGCTAGAGCTAACCACTAGAGCTGCACAGTGGGCTATTGGCGACGGTTTGACTAAATATTGCCTCCCGTGCCTTTTCTCGAACAATCTTGTTCTTGTAAAATTCATCTCGCTTATCCCAAGTACAGGTCTTTACTTCCACTAATTCACACAAGTTCACAATATCGAACTTAAAAGCCATATTGATAATATAAATAAAAAAAACACAGTAGACTATAGCAGACGGCAACAAGTTTTGCGGAAACAAACTCAAAATGTCGTCACGATAAGTAGGGAAGGCGCGTGCCCACGATCAAACGTTCCGATAAATTGTATCGTCTGATCGGCAACGACATTATAGTTATCGTATCGGCTAGTGAAAAAGCGCCGAGCTTCGTATGTGTATTTTGCATACCCCGATATCGTGCCGTGTCGTGTCGTTAAATGTAAAAGCGGCCTAAGAGTCGCTTGAGGTTGTAGACCACCGGGAGCCACTTGAGGTTGATCACGTCCGGGTCGGATGTGGGTCTGCCCGGTGAGGTGGGCAGCCGCGTTATACTTTTGGTGTCCTAGTGGATGCGGGTAGTGCTAAAGTAAAATACAGATCTAACTAAACATAACTTTTAATAACTTAAACTTAAAGTAGGTTACAACATGATGATGATGTAAAACAGAAAAGCAGACAGATCGATAATCGAATTGTCGCGGTATAAATAGCTATTGAATTTATACACTGAGAGTTACGGAAATGTTCGTAATCTGTTCGGTTCACTACTGTCCTTGCCAGCTAAGCCATCACGAGCACAGGCTCAGTACGATCCCATCCACTGGAGAAGGTGTAATACCAGTCTATAGTCGTAAGTAATAAAATATTTTAAAAGTTATTTTCAGCTTGTCATTAACAGAAGAAATTTATTTAGGTATGTTAAGGTCAACTGAATTAGCCAGCATACGTTCCCTGGGCGGAAGCAATAATTTAAAATAAGACGGACAAGATCAAAACTGAAAAGAATAATTCAACTAAACCGAGAAATAAAGACATTAGAATTACACATGCTTGAGCGGGACATAACCGCACTCTCCGGTTCAGACTGAACAGCATTCTTGTATAAGAAAAATAAAATTAACTAAATTAACATGAATCCAAAGTATAAGGCGAACGGTATATCCGGGCTGCCCCAGACGGCACAAAGCGCAGCGCAAAAGGGCCAAACATGAATGTGTATTCATGGAGGTCGTAGTGCTATGAATGGCTAAAACACATTGGGAAAGTAAGTACCGCCCGGATTAGGCCCGAACATCAACTGTTTATATCCAGTGAAACTTGTTCATATCACTTTTCATACAATGTACTAAATGCAGTAGAACTTCAAATATCCGAACTCCATTTTTCCGGTTGAAACAAAGCGGTGTCCTGATGACGTGCTGTCGTGGACCGGAATGGAACGTGCTGTCGTGGAACCGTGGTAAGAATCACCGGTTTCGGGATTACGGTTTGGCTTCGATGGCCTGCATATAAAAAAACTTCACTGCGAGTTCAGACTTTTCAGCTTTTCCCATCGGGGTTCTAGACAAATTCTAAAATAATACCAATTATGGTCTCCTCCGGTGCTCTATAGTAATGGGATACTCCTGCAACTGGATCGCTCAACGAGGCAAATGTCCCTTGAGGATATTGTTGTTCTGCAGACAAGTTAGAGCTGAATGATCCGTTACTGGTACTGAAAAATAAGTTTTGAATTTCTCTCAAGCCCAAAAAATGGCAAGACATTCTCTCTCAAATAGTGTAGTTGCCTCAGGTGGTCGCAAAACTCTACTGGTGTAGACCAAAGCTTGTTCTTTCCATCAGCTATATGCGTCAGAAAGGCACCCAATCCAAGATCCGAGGCATATGTATACAATCTTAAAGGGTCATCCTGTCTAAAGGTCTCCTGCTTCGGGCCTGAGGAGTCCACTTCCAGGGGTGCGAAGGCTTGGGCATCTCGTAAAGTGGTTTAGCCTTCTCTGCATAAAAAGTATATAAGCCTTCAACCAGCTGCACATACCTAAACATCCACGCAATGCTTTCATGTTTCTTTGTATGGACCGCTAGATAGCTTCAACCTTCGCTGCTTGAGGCACTAATCCTTCCCTGGTGAAGGTTACCTAAAAACTGTAGCTCTGTTTTGAAAAATATAATACACTTAACGCGAGGCCAGCTTGCTGCAGAGCACTCAAAACTCTTTTCAGATGGTCAATGTGCTGTTCTACGTCCCTAGAATAGACGACGATATCATCGAGATACACCTCGCAGCAATCTCCTATGCAGTTTGCTAAGACTTTATTCATCAACCGCTGAAAAGACGATGGCGTATTCCTCAAACAAAATAGCTTAACTCTATAACAAAAAGTGCCAAAAGGAATTGAAAGAAGTCTTTGGTCGATCCTCCACTGCAATTCTAATCTGCCAATATCCCGAGCCCAGGTCTAAGGTTGTCCAAATTCCTGCTTGACCCACCTCCTGAATGATGGAAGAAATAATCGGAAGGGGAAACTGATCGTCACAAGTCACGTTGTTTACTCGTCCGTAGTCTACGCATAAGCGTGTCTTGTCGTTCTTCTTGACCATTTCGATGGGCAAGGCTCAAGGAAAGTCGGAAGGCTCGACTTGACCAGCTTGCTCATCGACGAGTTCCTGAACTTCACGCTGCTTGCCTTGAGCCAAGGGAAACGGATTCTGAAAAAAAGGAGCAGCTTTTCCAGTCTTGATCTTGTGCTCACCAACGGTTGTCATCCCAGTGTTGTTCCTAAAAACATCTCTGACCTCATTTAGCATACCGAAGACCGGTCTCTCTCATTCAGACGCTGACTTATGGATGGGGTCTCCAGTTGGAGCAAGCACTGAGACCGGAGGTCTATTGTACTATCCCCTAGAAATGAAATAAATCCCTGATCACTTAAGAAAAGAGTTCCGTTGCTGAAGAAAAAATCAGCAATGACCTAACAGGAATATCCTGGAGCTCCCAAGGCTCAAGTGATCGAACCTATAGGCGGAGAAGTCGCACTCGGAGAATATATACAACAGTTTCACCTTTATTCCTAAATCCCCTACACAAAGGGTCATCCTTAACCCTCAAAATGGTTAGATGCCTTCTGAGAATGCTATGTCCAGTCAGTAATCCAATAGCCCTACGAATACCGGAGCGATGAAGCTTTAACAGCTCCTTATGACGAGAGCTATGATAGCCACTATTTAGTTATCTAGCTTACCTCTGGTCTGATGTACTGTTGATTCCTAAAAATAGAAAAGACAGTACCTCTGATAACTTATTAGAGATGCCTAATGCTGGCTCGAGACCAATAAATGGGAACATCTCAGACCTCATTCTTCTGTGCTAAAGGTTCAGAGGCAAAAGAAACGTCGGATACAGTGTCAATCCTGGCATTCACATAAAAATTATCCATCTGAATCTTTGAAAATAAAAAATGAAGATTTTCCCTGACAATTGCGTGGACCAGAGCCTTCGATCACCAGTCCATTGAGGAGTTTAAAGCGGTACTGGTCTGGGGTGCAGGTTCTGTACATCCACGAGCCAGGATGGCACCGAAAACATTGCCAAGATCTCGTGGTGGGCCCGATGACACCGAGGGTTACTTCTGCAAAAACGAATCTTATGTCCCACTTGATCGCAACGAAAACATGTGCGTGGAGATGTCAACCTACCAGGAGCACCAGTTTCCAAGGTAGATGTACTACAGGAGGGATGCGGCTATATGACTTCAGATTGAAGATGACCAGTGGGTGGGATGCTAGACGACAGGGCTCGAATGTTTTCATATCGGTAAAATTGTCTAATCAAATCCTCGACATTAGTTGCATGTAGCAGGAGAAAAGGTAGAGGGCCGGGCAATCGTTTAACCAAAGCGCTGAGGACATCGGTTTCATGAACCTTGGGATCCCATAACAAATACAAATTTCAAAATTCCCAAACTAAATGTTCGAAATCAGCACCCAACTCGTCAGCTATATCCGCTCAGTTGTAAATCTGCCCATACTGCCTCAACAATTGATCTCTTTACTGGAGCCAACTTAATGATACAAAACTTCGGAATCTAAACTATTGTCCTACCGTCTGGAAACGGCGTACGTCAACCTCATCCTCGGATAGCCAACCTGTGACATCCTCAATTGTAGATATGAAGTCAGACATGTTCCACAGGTTTCTCAGAAAACAAATTATCTATGTTCTACGCCCTGCAACCGTCCTCCTGAGCTGTCGGAAATCTTAAAGCTAATACAAACAAGAGGGCAAGAAAAACGCTAAAACCGGTACCCAAAAATCAATGATGCCGCGCAGTTGTGGGACAATACAATCTAGTATCAACTCATTCAAAGGGCGTTCCGGAACGGGAAGGTGAAGCACCAAGAATGTCCAGTTGAACCGCTACGCTCATAAAGCGATGACACCGTTATACTTCGGAGCAAAGTTCAGAGGACTTCAATATTCAATAACACTTCCCACTCCACCCGAAACTGGCAAAAATCCCCTGTGGTCAAGCAACGCAGATGTCTGTTATTGAAAGGTAAACAAAATACTATTATTACACCTTCGAAAATAAGTCGCGGACGCCACTTAAAACGGCTACTCGTAAATAAAGCACAAGTCTTAAATAGCAAATTGAAAGGTATATTTATTTACTGTAAAATATACCACCACCACCACCACCGACGGCGGCGGACAGGAAAATAATACCTGAAGGGTCATCGAAGATAGGCGGCCGTGAGCGGAAGCTGGCACCGCAATTCCAGGGAATCAAGATGGAGATCCTCGGTAAAGGACGCCCGAACCGTCCTCGCAGCTGCAGCATCCGAAGGCTCTTTTAAACACGACTCGGCCCGACTACGTTGACACATTGGTCACACTAACAACGGAGAGACACTCACTAGACTCGTGAGATATGTGACTGATAGCGCTTATATACTATTTCATGTTGGCTGAGGAAATTAGCATGAATGTCTTCACCTGGATCAATGGCAACTATGTCAATGTACAACCAACAATGCCACGCCAAAACCTAACCAAGCGATCGGACAAACGGGACCGTCACAACCTGAAAATCATTTGAGCCATATAGCATTATCTATTGTCTACTTATCTTCTGATCTACGAAATAACAGCTATTATGTTTTTGATTTAATTTTAATACAAGTCTTAATCACGCATGCAAGCATCTGTCCAACTTGAATATCAAAGTATAAAGCTTATGATATAAACATGGCGATTCCTTCTATTTAAGCAAGCACTGGATCATATCACGGGTCCCACTTTTATGCTATTGAAGATGATAGCGGGACTCTCCTACCAGCATTTAAAAGGATAAAGTTATCGACTAGAGTGTCGTTGCCAATGGTATGGGCATACCAAAACTGATGTGCAACCGTCCAACAAGATTGTGCATTTCTCGCTTGATCACTAGGGCAGCGACTGCAGAAAGTTACAGGAAGCCCCATGTGCGTCTTGTGCAGTGAGACCTATGTTGTTAGCTTCAGGGGTAAATTCCTAGTGTACGGTGCCCCGTTGTCGCCAAGTCCAAAAATTGGCGCCAAGGCAAAAATGACGGTTTTTTTTTTGTCGCCAAATCAAAATGGCGGACATTGCGTTGGTCCGGGCAGTCGATCATGGTGCTTACAGGCGATGCTTCGGGAAGTCGTTTGGGGCATTTCTACGGCACTTTTAAGTGCAGAATAAATTCTAGCCCAAGCCTTTATTTGTAAGTGTAGGATGAGGAAATCGGTTGCTTCGACGGCGGTTAAACAGCGATGACAGCCAGCATAAACTCCTTCATCTTTTCAGACGAAGATTTTTTTTTGGTGGGTACGTCGCCACATGTATTCCGCCATGTAGGAGTCTAACTCACCGTTACCTTGTGCGTACCCTTGAACCCTCGTTTCGCGGCACTCCACGTACCCTCAATGGAGTTTGTGTGCGCGCCGGTGACGGGATCCTTGAAAGTGACGCTGTGATTCACCTTAAAGTGAACAAATCCCTCATTTTTCAGGCAATCGTACGACTTCCAGCAATCGGAAACAATAACGGATCCAGGCAAAACTAACTGCTGCAAAACCTTGATTAAAGTTTCCTATTTCCGGTCGTCTACGGCAACCATGAAGCACTTGTTGGTACCGGATTCAATACCTCCAAACACCCAATGGCCTTCCACACGCTTGCCCCGGTTGTACTTGTGTTTGCCGAACTTCGACTCGTCAATCTCAACGATGACACCGATAGAAACATGATTGTGAATGAACCACTCCGTACATAACTCCCGGCAGAACATCATCCAGTCGGTTACTGTCTGTTTCGCCAGGCGCATTTGCTGCATAATGTATCCATGGTTCGATCCATAAACCCATTCCACGGTAAATTGCAGCACCGTTGAGATATCCAGCCTGCTGGTTTCATCCCAGGATCCCTTCCTGGTGGACACCTTGTAGTGGCGATCACGCTCTCCTTCGCCCGGCATACCCAGGTAAAGCCGTCGGACGCTTCCTTCCGCGGGGCCAGCTCCATGCACCTTCCGAAAATCTTGCACGTTCGCTTGTTGGACAACAATCCGGCATCCATGCACCAATCAATCACGACACGTTTGTCTTTCATCTCCAATTCCCAAAAATACCTGATATTCAAATAAACGTCGTCCGCGTATACATCCATAGCTAAGGAAAATCAAAAGCACAACCATGCGATAAACTTTATCGCCCAATCATTTGTCGCCAAATCCCATTTGGCAAGGGCACTGGACACTAGGAATAAACCGCTTCAGAGAAATAAAATATCCAAATTTCTCAGACGGCAAGAACAAAACGTGCTTCTAGACACCCAAGTGTAGAAGACATTCTGCTAATCGTAAAATAACCAATTGTCTTGGATCAAAGGGTTCTACTTGAAAGATGTAAACGGAATACAAGAAAAATTCAAACAATTTAAAAAAGTCAAAACATTTTAAAATCTTAAGAAGCATAAAAAATATTGAAACATGGTCCAACTATTTCAGCCCAAAGAGTAGAAAATAAGGTTGTAACGGCCTGAATTTAACCCTCCGTTCACAAATTGCTGCCCTGGTGCTCGAGCAACCTGGTAAGTGACGTCTCTTGTCGGAGGGGGATACTGGGTCGAGCCTCTGGGGATCAAACGGCAAGGAGCGATTCACAACAAGGGAAGAGTTGTAACTCGTTTATAAGTGACTAATGAAAGTTTTACATACTGGTAAAGTTTTACAAAAAACAATTAAAATCTGTTTAAGATAGCTTCCTGATCTTGGATGCTAAAAATACAACAAGGAGCTAAGGGTGGACCCCAGTGCCATCTCGTGAACCGTATCTAGTGTTATTGGCAGTATAAATGCGCGAGCTAATGATTGGATTAGATTCCGAATCGCCTTCCTTCCGAATCTGATTCCTGGAATATATTATCCTGCCGCAATTTATATGTACTTAAATACGCAGGAACGGGAAACTTCTAGAATTATCTACAGCGTGCATCCATTATACAATCTGCGATTGACGATTGGCAGAACAGAAGTGAAGTACCGGATTATGAAGTTGGGTCTTCCACTTTTATAGCAACTTCCTTTATATAATAGGCTCAGTTATATGAAAGGATATATTTGCATATGATATAAAATTACGCAAGCATTTGCATAAAGTAAAACAAACTACGTTTACTCTATGCAATATTTAAGAGAAAGAAAATACTTCTAATGCTAACTAAATAAATCTTGTATTAGATCAGAAAAAATAAATCCATTTTGATATGTGAAGATAGGAACCGATTTATTTGAAGTAAAGTGAGGAGGGCTCTGATTTGTTTACGATTCAAAAATACCACGGCGATAATTCAAAACCATACGAACATCATAGGAAAAATTAATATAGAAAAACGGGCGAAGTAAAATAATTTTGATATGTTCTACCCAACAGCAGCGATGCCCCAAATTTTGCAACATGCTTCTGAATAACGTTTACAATTTTGGGGTCGAACCTTTTTATTGGTCCCCTTTATTCCTGATAACGTTATTTCCTAGTGTCTCTGTGCTATGATAAACAGTGTCCCACATACTTCGAGTAATTTGATGTTCTGCACATCGACAATTTTTCTTTAGGAACCATTGTTCCACTACCCAAATTCTGAAAATCTGTAGAAATTGAAGATTATATATATATATATATATATATATATATGGGCCTCCAGTGGATAAGTGGCGTTCAGATAGTAATTGGAGGATTCTAGTTCGAATCCGTGTGATGGACTTGAAAAAGAAAAGTGAAAAAAAAGTAGTGATCTTGCGATCGAAGGGTTCCCAGATTATCCAAAACATCCGACAAATTACACTGGCATGCGTTTGGGACTGGTGTACGAAAAATCTGATCGGTGTCCAATGTTCTCACTTCTAGTAAGGTTGCTTTTAGTGCCACCTCGGGCGTTGTTGTTGGCATCTGGCCATAGTCCGAAAACAGAGGTATCGTTCCCGGGTCTTTCCTGCAAGATAGCAAGATAGGCCACGAACCGTCGCCAATATCCCACTGTGCAGCTCTAGTGCGACGTTATTTAATCAAACTTATATTTTATATTTAATCATCTTCTCTTGGCTCCGAAAAACTTTTCGACGAATGCAACTATATTAATATTAACTATTATCACCTATCTTATTTCTCTTGCGCACTTTCTAACATTTACACTAAGAGTGTGTAAACAAAATAACAAACATAGCATATCAATTCATGCTAAGAAAACTACTCAATACCCTTTCTATCACAACCAAATACCAAAACTAAAATTTTGTGATAATTATGCCAAAAATTGTATATAGGAACTCAACACCTAAGCTTTGCAGAAATACGTAAATTGTGTGTCGTTTACTTGACACAAAATTGGATTGCACTACGTAAAACAAAATATCACTAAATAATACTGTATTACTATATATATATATATAAGTATATATCACTGATTTCACAAACAAAAATAACACAATGCAATATCAAAAGAAAAATAGAAAATGAGATATACTGACTTCACAACAATTTGTCATCAACACTTTAGTGTGATTATTGCACAAACCATTTTGAGAGAACACATTTGGCATTTTGTCATTAATACACACATTTTGAAAATTGTATACCATTATGTTGGACTATACAAGACGAGAGATTCAGTGTGATTTGTTTACATACCACTATAACAAATTGAAGATTATTTGACAAAAATATTATTCTCGGTGATTGTATCACTGTGGTTGAATGTTCGCAATATATCTATATATATGTGTCTAATCGACATCACTGAAAGAGTTCTCATAGTAATGTGCGATTGTATGTAGAACAGTCTGGTTCACACACAAAGATAGAGTTCACAAATAGACATTTACAATATTATATTTTACAGAAATCTTCACAATTTGTACTAGACATGTTGGTATACCCTATTTTTACTTCATATGTGAATCCCATATTAATGCTTTAAGCCGGCGCCACATATGCGGTATTCGCCGAATCCCGAGCAACGAAACCTTCGATATTCGCCTAAAGACGCATGTGTGGATGGGTCGCTCGCTATTCGGCAAGTGCCGCGTCGCTCGCGTTTCGACGATTTTCAGCACCACACTACAAAGTGCTCGCCTTATCACGAGCATTTCGCTCGGGTTAAAGCGAGCAAATTGAATAATTGCGTTTCCCACTCATTTCGGGAAAATGGAACACATCTCGAAGCGAGCTCAATGGTGATTGGCTATCGATATTTTATTCTATATTTTGATAGCCAATTACCATTTACTATCAATATAGTACTATTTTCTTTTTTTTATTTAAAGAGGGAATATTGTTCTTTTCGTATCAATTTGACTTTAAAATATATCGTGGTGTTTGTTGTGCTATTATTTTAGAATTTTTATTTAGTTTATTCATTTATTTTTATGAAGTTGTCTGTTTTACTTAAATATTTGTGTTCCATTTACTTATTTCATTTATTTATCAATAAAATTATTTCATTTATTTATCAATTAAATTATTTCATTTTATTACTTATTTATATATTTGAAGCATTTAACTATTTTTATGCAGATGCGAAAAAATGAAGATATTATTTTAACATTTCTATTCGAGTTTTCAATGTGTTTAAACGATTTGAAGTCTCACGACCTAAATAAAATGGAGTTTTGTCATGAAACGTCTTTAAAACCATCTATAAAGGGTGTGTGTAGGGACATAGTAGTCATGATATAAACACCATTTTACGCTTTTAGGATAACCGATTCCGACACTATAACTTTCTAAAAATAGCACGTTTGACATAAATTTGGTCCAGCCGATGATCTAAAGTTTTATATTTAAAAAACTTTTGGTGTTTTGAGCTTTTTTATCGTATATTTACTTGTTTAGTTCGTCTACTTAAAACAATTTCTTTGTTTATTAAGTTGTGAATTTTACTAAATTATTTGTTCAGATTTTTTTATTTATTAATTAAATTCATTTATTTGTTTTTTCATTTAGATTTCTTGCATTTAACTGTTTTGATGAAGAATATGAAAATATTTAAATAGTATTTTAAAACCTCGAAATGAAATGTCATTGATTTAAACGTTTTGAAGAATCTTGAGTTGAAAAATAAAATGTGGTTTTGATGTGAAACAGTTTTAAAACCAGCTATTCTTTAAGTTGATAAATTCTGATACTGTAACATAGTAAAATGAAGCACTATTGTTATAAAAGGAAATTTGGAGAGGATTCGTGTAAAATCTTGAACTAAAGCAAAGCACGTACGGAGAGCGGACGTGGAACATACGCGGAATCAGGCGTAGCAGTTTGCATATCTTCCTCTGTTAGCGAGGTTTCCGTTGATAAACGAACCTTATTTAGATATTAGTTATGAGTATTACTTAATATGTCAATTTTAAATCTATATAAGATATATTTGGTTGAATTGACGTCGCACTAAAGTTACAGAATAAACTACGAGCGACGGTTCGGGTTTTATCCCCATAGAAAAATTCGGGAACACTGTTTTTGTCATTGTGAGCCGTGGTCAAATGACTTCGACAACACCTGAGCTGGCACCCCACTGGTTTATTTTTATACAAAAAATTTCAAACGTTTAAAAAAAATATAAGTTTTCAACACCATTGACATTGAAGCAACAATGCCAAGTATTTTACTTTTATTGTTGCTGAAAACTTCATTTTTATCGACATATTACAAGGCTATATTCGTAAAGGCTTTTTTAATCCTTAAATTTTAGGAATTTTAATATAACAATTTTTTTTTCTTACAAAAACGTCACTTTAAATCGCAATAGCATGTAAAGTCATGAACGTAAAAATTAAAAAAAAGTACTAGGTTTAGGTATTTCGAAAACTACTCAAAATAATTGAATAAATCTAGATTTTGTTAAAGTTTATTTTACATAGTGCACAGAGTGATATGCGGTGGCTACGATAACTAACACAAAAACCGCGCAGCTTTTACTACGAGTAACGCCGGGCCATATTGCTAAAATACCAATAAAACAGTAATTAACGATAGAAATTTTTCCGAAAATGGATAAGCAAAAGCAAAGTGTCAATCTTCATACATTTAATCTCGACATCAAATTGTGAATAGTATTCACTGTCGAATATTAATATAATTTTTTTTAATGAACTCTATGTTGACCTGGTGTCGATATTATATCTTGTAAACAAATAACCGTTAGTACATTTGCTAAGAAAAAAGCAAACGATAAAAAAGCAAACGATAATGTTAAAAGATACGGAATAAAAACCAGATCCCCAAGACAACGTCAACGTGCATAAAGTCCATTATTTATACTTAGTTAAAAAATGGATTGACACTAAAGAAATTTTTATATGTAGCATGCAAATTCAACTGTCAAAATGCGAAATATTCGATGAAAAATTTTGCCAGAACACTTAAAGTTTTTCACTTAAAGTATTATCGTTTGTATTTTATTATCGTTATCGCTAAAGCAAATATATTGAGAGGGAAAATATATATTCCAGAACTGAAAATTAAATAATTTTTAAGTGTACCAACAAAATTAGGATACACTGTTTTTTGTAATTTTTCATTATTCTATGCTACAAAATTTCAACGGTTTAAAGGAATCTCCATGTGCATGGCATTCTGGAATCTATGAAAATAATAATAAAATATTGCACTCGGCTATGAGCAAAATGAAAATGTAAAAAAAAAAAAAAAAAAAACTGATTTCCAATTTTAAAAAAATTTCATTGTAATTATCACAAATTAAAAATATGTTTTTAAAGAACATAAAAGTATTAGAATATATTTATATTGTACAAATCTGTTAATAAAATAGAATATTTTTCCATCATAAAAATATTGTAGTATACTATTTTTATCAAAATTTATATTTTTATTAAAACCGGCCATGCTTCCTACTGCGAATAAATGTTCTGAAATCGTCAAGTATACTCGCAAGAAGCCGAGTTGCTCAGGTTTTTGTAATCCGAGCAAGTAATAGTAAATCGCTCGGGTTATGGCGAGTCGCTCGGGTTAAGGCGAGTCGCTCGGTATTCGGCGAATACCGCATATGTGGCGCCGGCTTTATATGAAAGTGCTCAACAAAATTGACTTGTGCCATTTACTTTTACCTCTCATGACTCATAGAAGTGAATAAACTCAGGGAGTAGTGGTAAGGTAATCTATTCCTATTTGCCATCCAGAAACATGTGCCTACACTCACTATTCATGTACCAAAAAACAAGATGAGTTAAAAAAAACGAAGCAGTTATACAGGATACTCAACGAGTAGATACCATCAGAGAATAAGATCACAACCAAGAGATTACAATAATGGAAAAAAATAATGACTTCCAACGGAAAGATAGATAAGGAACAATACGAATTTTTAGTTCAGATAAAGAAATAATACGTGTTAGATTAGATTCATGGAGTGCTCAAGCGAACTGCGGAGCTTTTCATCAACAAACTATCCTATGTTGTACAAGACGTCTAAGCTACAGGGTTTTGCGAACAAAACAAAGCTTAATATCTACGAAGCTATTTGTTACCGTTGCTCAAAAGTTGTCTACAAATATTGCACTATGTAATAGTCACATTGTGAAAGGGGAAAAAATAATGTCCTAACGTTGATAACTTCCCTGCAGAAGAAGTCTGGTTAAAATATCAAATATTTTTATAACCAAGTCAACAGGACGATTTCACAACGACAATGTGATATTCTGGAAACTAAATATTACCTCTCGAGTACAACCAAACTTTAAGAAACTAAAATAATACGAATACATTTATATAAGAAGGATACAATACATATTTTTATGTATACTCAGCATTGAATTAAGAACTTACACCAGAGTAATTGATTAAAAAGATAGCCAAACCTTGAGGTGTACTAAAGAGCCAAAGAAGAACGAGAAAGAATTTTGCAGATTTCCATCACAAGACTTCGACACAAATGTAATAACAGTGTGTGTATACTTAGAACGAATTCTCGCACTGACAGTCATGGCCAGCACGAAGGACTACAAAAGTGAGAAGAACAAGATTAGTACATCAGATGCTATATATATTGTTTTAACCAATCCTATCCTATACAAGGATAAGGAATACCTAGGGAAAAAAATTATTACTTACAAAAGTAAACAACTGGTGATGATATATATATTATATATCTTAGTTTGGATTTTATATACGATTTCGAAGATTATACTGATGCTGAGGGTTTTGTACTTGCGTAGGTGGTTGAATAGGTTGTACAAGATAAGTATTACGAGGAGGAGCTTTACGAAGGCGATCAATATGAACTTTGACCGACACAGCTGAAGTATTGTTCAGGAGACGAATGGTGTAATTCACATCAGAATTACACTCTATAATTGAGTAAGGACCTGAAAACCTAGGTTTGAAATTTTGATTCGAATTGAGATAAACAATGTCTCCAACTTTAAGTTTACGAAGAGATGCATGAGCCTCTTGTCTTACATTCTGCTTCGCTCCAAGTTAGAATAGGCTTTTTCATATGTAATATTTAATTGTTTTAACAAATCTGAAAGAAAATGAGATTTATCAAGAAACACTGGTTGTATAGATGGATTGTACGTATCGAAAAACATGGAATGTTCCCTTCCATAATGAAGCAAATTAGGGGAGAAACCTGACGAAGATTGTTTCGCACCATTGTACAGTTGTTGATGCAGAAGAATAGCTGTTCGAAAATTTCCTCCATTGTCAGTAAGAATTAATATAGACTATTTTATTGACGCATTAATGCGTTCAGATTGCCCGTTCGATTGAGGATGTCTGGTAGTGCTGTGTACAAGTTTAATACCTAAAGATTTATTAACCAGAGAAAATACTTCAGACGTGAATTGAGTGCCGAGATCAGACAGAATGACACTCGGTCTACCATGATTGGATATGTAATTAATAAAGTGCTTTGTAACAGATTCAGCTTTTATACTATTTAAAGGATATAGGATCATGTACTTAGAGAAGTGATCCAAGAAAGTTGGAATATAACCATGGTCTTTTATGGGACCAAGAATATCTGTGGAAATGAGGTCACCTGGGGTTTTCGGGATACGTAAGGATCCGAAAGGAGCATGAACTGGGGTGAAGGGTTTGTTCTTTATACATTCTTCACAAGATAACACAAAATTACTAGTATCAACATACATTCCCTTCCAAAAATACCTTTTTGTCACTTCCCAGTGACCCCAGGTTATATTAGATGAGTGATTATGCCGCAATAATAACATAACTAAGAATAGAACTGATGTAGACTTTAATCAACAATTTCCTTGAATACACTTAATTCAGTACACGTCAAAACCATTAAAACAAGTTAAATTGGGTGGCAAAAAGGGAGGAAGTCTTACCCGGATTTGTGCATTCCATCGCAACTCTCGTCATTCCCTCTCGGGCCTGGCGTTATAACAAACTCCCCTGCATTCCATCTCCTGGCATCCGTTCACTATCGCTCTCTGGTCTTCTCTAAAAAAAACCTCTCGCAAAACCCCCAGTCAACAACTTCATAAATACACCCCCTAGATCGCCATACGCTAAGATGTCCGAATGCTTTAGTGGGCACTCAGGCCTCCGATTTGTTTAACCCGAAGTCATTCACTCCATTGGTCAAAAGTCCCCCCTGGAGACTAGCCACGCCAAAGACTATGCAAATTTCTGCACGCTTCTTCCCCGCTCTTGGGGTCGTCTCCAAGTTTACAAGAGGCAGGGTACCTCCCCTCATTGCATTAGGGAAAAGCATAGGTCACGAATGTGACATCACATTCCCCCTTTAAATTTTCAAAGCTAGACTCCCCCTCCAATTTCACCACCACAACTAATAAAGCAAAATACAATTATATCTGAAAAAAAAACACAATGAGTCAACACTTAGCAATTAATACAATTGAACAGTAGATTGAGCTGACAGTTAACGTAGAAACACTTCCTTTTTCCACAAACACACATTTCTGGACCACTTTTACATTAATTATTTCTTCGTAGGTCGTAAACTCCCATCTCACCTAAATTCATCAAATCGTTCGTGCCTCATATTCTCGTATTCCTCTAGATAAAAGTTCGAATACATCTAAAAATGATCGCTATGGCTCGATTAGAAAAAGTCGGGTACAATTGCGAAAATGTTCGTAATTGTTCGATTTGTGAATTTCTGAAAAGCGTTCAGTTTCTCTTTCCTCCGAGAATAATCACCTGCTTTTCAAGTTTTTTTGCATGTCCCACACATAAAAGTTTGTTATGTGTGCCCTACAGCGTATAATGGATTGTTAGCACAGTTTTTATTCACTAATTGTCTGTGAGATGTAGTTTTAGCACAGTTTATACTCCCTAATTGTTTGTTAGATGTAGATTTTCATCTGTGAAGTGGGCTTTTTCCTCTGTGAAGTTGGCTTTCCATCTGTGAAGTTGGATCTTTTCCATCTTTGAAGTGGGATTTTCTCTGTGAAGTGGGCTTTTTTTTTTCTGTGAAGTTGGCTTTTTCCTCTGTGAAGTTGGCTTTCCATCAGTGACTTCTGAAGTGGAATTTTCATTTGTGAAGTGGGCCCCTTTTTCTTTCTCTCTGCGAAGTTGGCTTTCCATCAGTGACTTCTGAAGTGGAACTTTTCATCTGTGAAGTTGGCTTTCCATCAGTGACTTCTGAAGTGGAACTTTTCATCTGTGAAGTTGGCTTTCCATCAGTAACTTCTGAAGTGGAACTCTCATCTGTGAAGTGGCATTTTCATCTGTGAAGTTGGCTTTCCATCAGTGACTTCTGAAGTGGAACTTTTCATCTGTGAAGTTGGCTTTCCATCAGTGACTTCTGAAGTGGAATTTTCATCTGGGAATTATGAAGTGGAATTTTTCATTTGTTGAGTGGCCTGTGCGATGATTATACTGGTAGCCCTTCTCCTCGGATCTTGAATGGTAACGACCCCTTGTTCGCCGAATTATCTGGATTTATCCTCTGCTCCTGTTCCTGAACTACCTTGGGAAACCGGTGACTTGCATCCTTCTATCTTGCTTCTATTATCGGTTGAGTGTCGTCTAAACAGCCGAACCTTGCTTCTGTTGTATAAACTTTGATGGGTCCTTGCCTGCAAGTTTCCATCTCTGCTTCTCCAACGGGACTTCCAGAATTTGCGCAGATTCCTTCCGTCTGTTTGAAGATGGCTCCAAACGGCTATATTGACTAACTTCATTCAACATAATATTTTAGGATACAGACTTCGCCAATTTACCACCAAGTAAAATTAAATCTATCTCACTAAGTTTAAAATTAAACTACAATAACTCTAACTTCAAATAATTAAATTAAAGCAACAAGCAAATAAACTAATTCCTTAAATAATTAAATTAATGCCTCAAACAATTAAATTAATTCCTCAAACAACTAACCTAATTTCCTATCCAAACTTTTACTATTCCCTAATCAGACTCCAGTAACCAGCAATTAATCTACACAAACAACTTAATAAGGTCTTAATTCCCCAGAACCCAAAGAAAATACACTCCCTTAATTTCCTCTCAAATAGAAACAGCAAGTCCCCTTCCAGTCAGTTTTATCAATTGTTTAAATCCGAAAACCTTAATTCCTCCAAAATCAGTCAATTAAATTTTGACATTAGCCACGCCATTTTACACCATTATTCTTTACCAATATTTGGGTCATGTTCCCATTTAGTGCATTAATAGAGGAATATATTTCAATATCTTGTTTTAAGTTTTTGGGTTGAAACTTCACCTTTGCTTGGTCGTTTAATTCCTTATTGCTTGAAATAACTTCTAACATAGTAGTTTCACCCGGTTTTAACGTACATTTTCTATTTAGTGCTACAAAAGACTCCAAAACCCCAGAAAACTCCTGTCCAGCTTCTCCCAAAGGTACCTCTGACTCATCAATTCTTAAAAGGCCCTCGCGTAAGTTTATTGTTACCCTATACTTTATGCAAATATCATAACCAAGAATTGCAGAATACTCATTCGAAAAATTGTCCACTGTTACAAAAAATTCATGTTTGATTCTTTTATTGCCTATTTTAATTTTTAACTCGGCACAATACAAAAACTTTACTGTTGAGCCTGTTATGGTTCTTATGTTAACGTTGGATGCTATGTTTTTAGTCTTTTGTATAGCCTGAATTTTCCTGTACGTTTCCAGGTTGATAATTGATACCGAACTACCGCTATCAAGTAGACAAATAAATTCCACAGAATCAGCCTTTACTTTAATTACCGGGAGTTTTACACTATTTTTATTCTGACCCGTTACGTTGCAGATTCTTTCCGGCGATTTCTCTCGCTCTCCGAATTCCCTATTATCAGGAGACGGTTCTTATTGTCGACCTCTCCTGCCGTGCCCTAAAAAATCCCGGTTAATGTTATTGCCTCTGAATGGAGCGTGTCCGTTCGCCCTTCCTCTGTTTTGGCAGCGATATCCCCTAGCTCTTGAATTGAAGTTTTCCGGCGGGCCTTCCCAGTTTCTCCTCTCAAACTCTGATTCGCCTCTATCACGATTCTCCGCTGGTTCTTCACTTTGCCATCTTCGAAATCCAGCCCCCCTAGTCTGACCTCTATTCTGAAAGTGGTGCTCGCTATTTCTCCTTTGGTACTGTTGAGCGGCAAAAGTGTATTCCTTGTACACCTCGCAATTTATTAAAATGTGGGAGTTTTCCCCACATGCCAAACAGAATATCGCAGGTCTCTGTTGTTCTATTCTCATTCTGTTAAACTGTTCCTCTAAATTTTCGGGTTTTATTTCTGCCTGCCGGGCGTGCATAGAATTAATTTTAAATGAATTGGCCTGTAAAATACCGAACGATTCCATAGCTGTTTGAGCTGAAATAGCCGCATCTAATGCCTGTTGAAAGGTGACCGGATTCGCCCTTAAAACTTCCCTCTGTAATTCCACAATTAAACCCCCAATAAATTTTGACACCTTTAATTTGTCTAATACCTGCTGTGTTTGAGCATTGGGTATTTCGCCGTCTCTGGCTAAATAATCGTTTGCCAATACCGTCAATCTTTGAGCATAGTTTTTTACCGATTCCCCTTCGCGCATCTCGCAACTCGAAAATTTTAACTATCTAGAAGTAAGGTTTTCCTCTTCCGAAAAATGGTTCATTATGGCTCCCTTTACCTCCTCATAATTTACACTCTCTAGTAAGTTGGGATCTGATGTGACGAGTCTAATGGCGTTGCCCTTTAATTTACTTCGCAGAATTGTGACTTTTTCAATTTCGCTCCATTGTGAAAGATTAGCGATATTTTCAAACTGGCTAAAAAAGAACCTGCATTCATTCCCATCCCCGTCAAAAGTGTTAGAAAGAAGTGCGAGCCCATTTAAATTGCTATTTTGCATCGGGATCGGATCCGCTTGTCTAGCGTTTCTTCTCGCCATAATTAAGTTTAATCAATTCCCGTTTACTTAAAACTATCAAAGTTAATTAATTCCTTATGACCATTAGTAATCAACTAAATTTTATGGTCACGACACCAAATAATGTCACTTCCCAGTGACCCCAGGTTATATTAGATGAGTGATTATGCCGCAATAATAACATAACTAAGAATAGAACTGATCTAGACTTTAATCAACAATTTCCTTGAATACACTTAATTCAGTACACGTCAAAACCATTAAAACAAGTTAAATTGGGTGGCAAAAAGGGAGGAAGTCTTACCCGGATTTGTGCATTCCATCGCAACTCTCGTCATTCTCTCTCGGGCCTGGCGTTATAACAAACTCCCCTGCATTCCATCTCCTGGCATCCGTTCACTATCGCTCTCTGGTCTTCTCTAAAAAAAACCTCTCGCAAAACCCCCAGTCAACAACTTCATAAATACACCCCCTAGATCGCCATACGCTAAGATGTCCGAATGCTTTAGTGGGCACTCAGGCCTCCGATTTGTTTAACCCGAAGTCATTCACTCCATTGGTCAAAAGTCCCCCCTGGAGAATAGCCACGCCTGAGACTATGCAAATTTCTGCACGCTTCTTCCCCGCTCTTGGGGTCGTCCAAGTTTACAAGAGGCAGGGTACCTCCCCTCATTGCATTAGGGAAAAGCATAGGTCACGAATGTGACACTTTGAACCACAACATCATACGTTTTATTCACTCCATAATGTAGAGCGTGACAAATTTTTAATACCTTAGCTCTTAATTTTAATGGAACAACAGTTACCTCAGGATAAGCAATATTATTGGTTCGATACATTAAAACACCCGTGTCCTGATGAATAAAGAATTTTTCTACATTTTTAGCAGTTTCGGGAGTTGGTTCAGTGATCATGTCTATGAGTTCACCAGTATAACAATCGTTTATCTGTTCCCAAAGAAATGTGGAGGTATCTATTTCAAATTCCGGTTCATTTTGAACTAAGAAATTAACGAGTGGATCAGATAATGGAGAAAGAGTCTAGAAATGGAAGAATGATTTCATCTTCTTTTTTATCACCAAGAGAAACATTGTCTCTGTGTTCAGGTTCAGGCATACGAGAGATATAGTCGGCTAAAATATTTATTTTGCCTGGAATATGTTGGAACTCGTAAGAATATTCAGACAGTTCAAGTAACCAACGAGTAGTTATATCTGCTGGAGAAGAAGTCTTTTTGTAATGCAACAAAGGCTTGCTGTTAGTCAGGATAGTAAACTTACGGTTATAGAGATAAGATTTAAAAGAAGTAACAGCTTTAAAGATTGCATAAAGTTCAAGTTTGATGGCAGGATAGTTTCTTTCAGAGAGGAAGAGTGCTCTACTGTAATAAGAAACTGGATGAAGTTTGCCTCCTGATTCTTGCATGAGAACTGCAGATATGGCAGTGCCACTGGCATCAGTGTTCAGTACGAATGGTTTGTCCCATTGAGGAAGTTTTACAAAAGGAACAGAAAAGAATACTTGCTGCAACTGATCAAAATCAGACTGATGTTTAGGAGTCCATTTAAATGATACGTTTTTAGATGTAAGCTGATACATTGCATCAGTGAGTTGAGAGAACTGGGGTATTAAGTGCCGATAAAAACTGCACAATCCTAGGAATTTCTTTACCTGTCTAGGAGTTTTTGGTGGTTGAAAGCTAGCCACTTTCTGAACATTGGATAAGATGGGCTTAATGAAAGTATGAGAAATATTGAATCCCAAATAATCAATAGAAGTTTTGAAAAAGACACATTTTGATGGTGAGAGAGTTATATTATACTTTGTTAAGATTTTGAGAACACCTTTAACTTTGTACACCATTTCATGAAAATTTAATGCACCTATCAGAATATCATCCTGATATGCATGAATACCAGTAATATTGTCAATACGCAAATCGTCTATTAGAGTATCAACAAGAGCTTGGAACGTGCTTGCTGCTGTTTTTGAACCAAATACCATACGTTTATTTGCGAAAGTACCAAAAGGTGTAGTGAACGTGAGGACATCTTGTAGTTCCTCGGGTACGAGAATTTGCCAGTAAGCATTTTTGAGATCTAGAACAGAATAGTACTTATAGCCAGAAATTTCATTTATTAAGTTACTTATTTTAGGAAGAGGATAAGTTGATGCTTCAATAATGTTATTGAGCAAACGAAGATCAAGTGCCACACGAAATTTGGGAGGTGCACTTGGATTATTAGGATCTGGTTTCTTTTTGACCAGTAACATGGGACAAGCCCAATCAGCAATATTTCGATGAATTAAACCTGCTTCCTGTAGTTCCTGCAACTCCTATTTTGCATTGGCTTGGAGAGCATGTGGAATAGGAAAAGGCAGTGTTTTTATTAGATTATTTGAACGAAAAGATAACTGTGGAATGACTTTATCAATACATCCAAGTGTTTTCAACGATTTAGAGAAATCAGCATAATTGTCCATTAGAATTGGAGTCGAGATTTGTTTATGTTCAGAATTAGATGATCCAGATCAAAATCTGATAGAGTTAATTCTTGCTTTCTTAATTCAAGGGTTTTGGTAGAGGGAGAAATGAGATTACAAAAATGTGACTCAGTCGAGTCAGACTGTAAGGAGTTATTACACTTTGGTTTACTTACCTCTGGAATGTCAACATTGTATGAGTACTGACCCATAACAAGATGTTTGTTTAGATGAATTTGTTTCCTCCCAAGATTTCTAACAACAATGGTGATATTATCACTCTGTACAGTGTGTATCGAAGGATGGATTTCAAGATTATGGTCACTATAGGTAGGTTCAAATAGAATGTATCTTTTTGTTTACTACATCTAGGTGTAGTTGGACCTGTGCAGATTCCTGCGATTGAAGTATTAACTTGCGTGACAGATGCATTGGATACATTACAAGAAGAAATGGCATTTGTATGTTTGGAAGGAAGATTATTTAACTTAATTTCAAAGTTCTCAAACTTTGCACTACCAGACTTAGGATTAAGCAAGACAATATGTCTGCTCAGGAAATCATAGCCTAATATACCATCAAAGCTATCGTGACAAATATCTGTAACGTAAAAGGAAAGTCGAAAAAAATGTCCCCCAATTTTGAAAGAAACCTCTATACAACACAAAAAGTTTAGTGTTGAATTAACTGTCTTTATGGCGACATTACTGGATAGGATTCGAACCTTTAGAAATTGTTTAATATGATAATAACATTTCCTAGATAATAAAGAAACTGAGCTGCCAGAGTCGAGTAACATAGATTGTTGCATGTTATCAAAATTTATGGTTATAATTGGCAAGGCAGTACTAGCAATTGCATTGAAAATGTAAACATTATTGTGTTTACCTTTTGTACTTGACTCTTTTGGTGTCGGTTTAGTCAGGAATTCACGAAGAGACATATGTGGAGACACATTATGCATATTCTGATCTAAAAAATTGTCAACAGACAAGTTACCAAAAAGAGAGTTCATGTAATGAATGTGAGGTTAACAGATTCATGGATTCAGCAGATGATAGATAGCCACCATCCATCGTCCCCTGTTGAAGTTTAACTGAAACCGATCTCTACCTTCCCTGTCATGAGGTAAACGTTTGTCAGAATATCTATTTGTTCCAAAGGAATTACGAGGGTTACCATAATATTCCCTATTGAATGACCGAGGGTTCTTGTATCTATTATTACTGTGATCAACACCTCTGTATTGGTTCTGTCCTCTAACAGAGTACACTGGTCTGTAAGAATATTGTTCACGATTGACATACGGAACTCGATTTCGACTGTTATAATAAGACTGAGAGGGATTCATGCTTTTGTTGTACTGAAAACAGTATCTTAAGATATGACCCTTTTTGTTACAAAATTGACAGAAAATGGGATTATACCTTTCATTGTTTTGTGACACAATGTTGTATTATGTGGGATTAGGATTCCCTGATTTAATTACCTCGACTTTAAGATTTCCCATATTAAATGACAGTTTGAATTCATCACAGTGTCTGAGTAAATGGTCACCCATACAAAAAGAACAAGACAGTTTGTTCTGTGTTACAGTGTGAGAATTAGTTTCTCCAAAACTAATCTCTTGACTCAATAAGGCAAATTGAGATGTTTGTTCGATAAGCTTCTTCAGATTAGATTTGTCCTCGAACATTATCTTCTCTTTTAATTTAGAGGGAAGAGCATTGACAAAGTGAAATATTTGAATTTGTTCTAGGGCCTGGATGTCTTTTATAGTATTATACGTTTTATTCGTTAGAGTTTTTATACGATGAGTAAGATTTCTAATGGTTTCTCCAGGTAGTAATTTGATGCCTTGGAGACTAGCCGAGAGTAGATTAACTGTAGAAAAGAATTCTCTAATCTTGTCACAAGCGGTTGTGAAAGATGTCTATACACGACGGAGAAGTGGAGAAAAACTCTTGGGCTGCCCCAGATATTTTACTTTTTAAGTAAAGGATTGCTGCATCGTCAGACCAAGTATTAATTTTAGCGAGATCTACAACCTGTCTTATAAACCAATCTACCTTTTCAGGGTCACCTGTAAATTTCTCGATCTCAAGGTGTAGATTCTTACTACTATTACTATTTGCCATGATTATGGGTGTTACTTCGTTTACCCTGTAATCTCTATTGCGCGTTACAACCATTTAATACAAATACAAATAAAGTTACTATTGACACTGTGCTCAATAAGAGATGTATAAAAGAATAACAATTCTACTACAAGAAAGACACATATCAATTCCAAAAAAAATAATACTATATTAAATGACTGAGCACAATTAAGCATTCCGAAGTGGTACGGTGTGGTCACGGACAATGTTGCAAAGGTGACTATGGTTGTGTTTTGCATGGTATGGGACTGGACCCATGGAGCGGCACCATGTTGTAATGGTAATGATTTTTGATTTTGGTGTGTGTATTAAATCGAGTGAGAGGAGATGTACCCGAGTACATGTGAGGAGAGATCCAGAGCTGTGGGATCCTCATTAAGATTATACCTATGGTTTCTGCCATATGCAGGAAAGAAGACAAGAACATATTTAAAACCCATTGTCACACACCATATACGAGACATACATTATTTTGAAGAGGCCAAATGATGAATAGTAAGTATACATACTAGCGATTGTGGCACCCACCTGACTTGGAAATGCTTAATATTAAATTTAACAAGAACTTAAATATTGTAATGACTACCAATGAAAGAATACCCATTATGGGTAAGATCAAAGAGATGTAACCTAGTATCATACAATATTAAATAGGATTCTGATACCTATTAAAACACACAATTCCGATGTGTTTGTTTTACTTATATATATTTTTAACATACTACTAAAAACGATAAAAAGATAATATTAACTACTTAGCTATTAGAAGATACCAGTTTAGGTTGGATTCAGAGCTGGATACTCGTATGTTTATTATAAGCTTCTTGGTAATGGGTAGATGATTTCCAGTCCAGAGTCATTTGCTATGGGAGGTCATTGGTCGGTGGAACTGCACGGATATGGGCTTTTACTTGGAGTGAGGACATATCGGGATGTGCGGATGATTGCCGAGGATTGCGGCTCATCCTGCCACATGCAAGTTGACTGAGATTTCTCCACTCATGGATAAAGGAAGGGGGAATCTGTTGGGAGTCCTGGTAAGTACCTCAGAACTGGATTCGGAATTCTTGTGCGGTCAACCTCCACCGGAGGCTGATTGCTTATGTAGAAGCTTCTATGGCGGACTCGTCACTCGGAGAACAGGTGAACGCTTGTCTCCTCCAGAGACACGATATATGCATCATCGGAATTATCGCTCAGCAGGACTATGTCAGAATATTATTTGGAATGTTCTTGTTTTTTATATCCATAAACAATTAGTGCAGTCGGAGATCATGTTGGATACAGTTCGTCAGATTGGAAACGGTTCATGGATGGGGTTAGGGTTAGGATCTATTGTTCGTGACTATGCTCGAAATTTGATTTCTCAGCACTAAGGAAACAATGATTTTAAAGATCATCCTATGATGAATAGCCACTCTTGGCTAACAACGATATTTACGAAACATATTTACCGAGACATTTTCCGATCCTTTGATGAATTCTGATTGTAAAAATAGACGCTGACACCGCATGGCGCTTGCCATTTTCTTTTCATCTCGAGAGCCTTTCAAAAACCCCACCGCTCACGCCAACGCCAAATCAAAAAGTGTAGTGACGCTACCCAAACGTTGCCACTCCTCAAAAACTCATCTCGCTGGCTACGACAAACTTTGCGCTGCCATAACTCGTTTATGCTACTCACTTCCGGAGTGCGGACAGATGGAACGGAACACGTCACAGTATGGATTGCGCTGGCTAACCTTGGTAGGCACTAAGTGTTCGGATTTGAAATATGATGGTGCGGAACCACTTGAGTTTACTACACGCAATGTCGTAATGAGTTATCATTATGACATCCAGCCTGCTGGTTTCAAACCAGGATCCCTTCCTGGTGGACACCTTGCAGTGGCGATCACGCTCTCCTTCACCCGGCATATCCAGGTAATGCCGTCGGACGCTTCCTTCCGCGGGGCCAGCTTCAAGCACCTTCCGCAAATCTTGCACGTTCGCTTGTTGGACAACAATCCGGTACCATACACCAATCAATCACGGCACGTTTGCCTTTCATCTAAATTCCCCAAAAATCCAGCTATTCAAATAAACGTCGTCCGCGTGTACATCCATAGCTAAGGAAAATCAAAAACACAACCACGTGATAAACTTTATCTCCCAATCATTTGTCACCAAATCCCATTTGGCGAGGGCACCGGACACTAGGAATAAACCGCTTCAGGGAAATAAATTATCAAAATTTCCCAGACGGCAAGAAGAACAAAACGTGCTTCTAGACACCCAAGTGTAGAAGATATTCAGCTAATTGGAAAATAACCAATTATCTTGAATGTCTTGGATCAAAGGGTTCTACTTGAAAGATATAAACGGAATACAAGAAAAATTCAAGCAATTTAAAAGTCAAAACATTTTAAAATCTTAAGAAGCATAAAAAATATTGAAACATGGTCCAACTATTTCAGCCCAAAGAGTAGAAATTAAAGTTGTAATGGCCAGAAAACCACCCTCCGTTCACAAATTGCTGCCCTGGTGCTCGAGCAACCTGGTAAGTGACGTCGTGCCTCTGGGGATCAAACGGCAAGGAGTGATTCGCAACAAGTGAAGAATTGCAACTCGTTTATAAGTGACTAAAGAAGACTCGTGCAATAAATCAATCTTCGGTCTGCACTTGAAGTCTAAGTTATCTTGGCGCTTACATAAATGGGATGAGAGTGGTATGACCATGTCAAACGAAGGAAAGGATCGAAGAATTTTATTTTGGAGAATTTGAAATTTAGTAATTTTTCCGAATACATAAACCGAAGGAAATCCTTACACTCCTAAAATTTAAAACAAATCCTTGAAGTAGTATGTATAAAACCGAAATCGAAATCTGAAGCGTTTTTAACAGCAACATCAGAACTAAATTTATTCACTTTAATATTTCATTTACAAACTAAAGATTTAAGTTGAATCCTACAACCAATTTAATAAATTATACAATATAACGATTTCACTTGAATGGCGCACACTCTAGTAAGCGTATCACCAACGACTGTGCTCGCTAGCAGAAAGTCAACAGTCTTAAATAAGTGAGGTGGGCACTGCGCATGCGTTTAATTTCTGTTCAACTCCTAACGATACCGAGTAGTCTGACCGCCGAAGCACCTTGATTCAAATCCTTCCTCTGCCGAGTTTTCTAACCGCCGCAAATCTTTTAATTATATTAATAATAAGCAAATGTTTCATGCGTAAACGTTTGCTCATTACAAAAGTAAATGCGTATGCATCCAAATTACCTTTTACTCGTTACAAGGAAATGCTTCAAAAGCAATGCAACTAGTCTAGTTGTGACTCAACTGCAAAGAGGTTGTGTTTGTGCAGTGGCGAACATTATTTACATGCTGAACGTGACTTAAAAATAACACGTTCAAACCTACGCTACGCACCGAGGACTGAAAAGTTTGTTTATGTTGGAAGACAATCGGAATTAACTTTACCGGAGGTCCTTATACCTTCATCTAAATAAGTCTAATAAATTAAATGACGTTAAGTGATTTTAAGTATTTAACTATGAAGTTACTAAATTAAATGTTGGGGGTGGAGGCCCTAAGGCTAAGCGCGAACTTGTCGTAATTTTGACCTGAAAAAGAACTACGGGATTAGGTGTGTATGAAATAAGTAGACAACAAATGCTTTTTATTGCATGTTTTATTATTATAAAGTAAGCAACAAAGGGGACGTTTACATAACCTGGCCACTTGCAAAGGATCAGCTGTCGGGAAGTATCAAGGCCATCTTTATCTGTAACAGGCCGGAGTCAAGAACTGGTTTCGTTGTGTGACGTCACGAAGATAGGCTCACATTTTCTAGAATCTATGACTGCGATGCGAACATTCCTTCTGGCTTCGCTTGGAACGATCAACAGTCGCCATTCTTTTCACACATATTTGTGTCTATTTTTTATCGAAATTAATCTGTATATGAAGAGGATACCAAGCGGAAATGTGCATTAAGGTGAGTGAAATGATTTTTATTCAATTATCAACCTTTTATTCGAAATATGAACTGATTTCATGAACTTGCAAACCTGCTTTGTTTACTAGTATTGTTTACAAAGCTGTTTTAACACACTTGCTATTGAGTGCCAAAAGTTGTGTCTTAAGCATTTTCATTTAAATATAATTTTCATTTTAACGTAATCAGCGTTTTATACAGTAATTTTCTTATTATTATAATACTCAATAATTTAACTACTTAGCTAGTCATTTCATAAACATGACAGTGATTTTTAAAACTAATCTGAAATAATTAAACGTAAAAATAAGGTAATGAATAAATCATAATTACACATATTAATCTGAGTGATTATATTTTTTCATTCTTAGAATTCTCAATATTATAGCTAAATAATATAATGTTGTTTTCGTACGTTTTTTTAACAAACTATGAAAAAAAAAATTTACAACTTTTTAATACAATATACATATTAATTTTTTTCCCTAAAATTTTTAGTAAAAAACTTTAATTACATTTCTAATGTTTATAAAGAAAGTAATTTTAATTCATTTAAGACAAGTAATTACTTGTCTTAAATTCCCAAGACTCATTTATCAAATGTTATATTTTGGTAACATTGATTTTTACAAATGTAGCCAACATATTTTGAAGGGCTCGTTAAAAGTATGAATATGCCAATTGTAAACTTTTTGAGCCTTGTTATAAACATTGCCAAATATCCTAGGCAGGCCATCACATCTTTGAAGGGTCTATGAAAATATATTTTCATTTTGTTAGTATTAATTATACCTTTGTTTTGCAGATGCCTCAAAAGTGTGCCCAGTTTCAATTCCAAATACAAGAGCAAATAATATTGTGCAAAAGCAAAGAACATCATGCTTCAGCTATCCGAAGGGTGGAAAGAATCGCCAAAAACTGCTGAGGGTCTACAGGGCATTGCTAAGAACCATCCACAGAGCATTATCGAGAGCCATCAACAGAGCATTGCCGAGAGCCATCCACCGAACATTGCTGAGAGCCATCCACCGAACATTGCTGAGAGCCATCCACCGAGCATTGCTGTGAGCCATCCACCGAGCATTGCTGTGAGCCATCCACCGAGCATTGCTGTGAGCCATCCACCGAGCATTGCTGAAAGCCATCCACCGAGCATTGCTGAAAGCCATCCACCGAGCATTGCTAAAAGCCATCCACCGAGCATTGCTGAAAGCTATCCACCGAGCATTGCTGAAAGCCATCCACCGAGCATTGTGGATAGCCATCCACCGAGCATTGCTGAGAGCCATCCACTGAGCGTTGCGGAGAGCCATTCTTCATATGGAGGAAGCACTTTGACTAATTGTTCATCATTACACAGGATAAAGTGTAATGGGAACTAGTTGTATCTGTATTAAATCAAGGCATTTGATTCATTTACAATGTGGCTCACTTTGTTGCTCTAATGCAACCAACATACAGTGTTTACAAATCAACTGTCCGCCTCTTTTTTGTTAAACGTACAACTCCATCAAAATTTTTGTGTAAACAGACTGAATGTTTCTCAAGGTAGTTTTAGTTGGTTCTGTTTTTCTGTTCTAAATATATCCATTTGTGCTTAAAGAAAGAAACCCATTTTATTAACAAATTCTACTTGCATTCAAAGTTTGGATGCTTGATCAGTCCCATAATAAGGATTTACAAATGATACGGTAAGCTGTTCTTCAAATTTGATCTTTAACGTTTTGCTTCTATGTTCATTTTTAATTAACTATGAAGAGATTGTGTTGAACTTTAAAAAATGAACTTCCTTTAATAACAGTTGACATTAGTAATTATTACACCACCTTGGTACTCACCTAAACATCTTAACATAGTGCTGTTGTATTTTTTATGCATATCGTTTGATTTGAGACTTATTTAAAAATTATAAAAATGTTAAACCTACATTTGGTTATCTAAATTGAAATAATGAAGTACTAAATAAGTGAAAAGAATGAAGTTATTTACCTTGCCCATTTTTAAATTAGGTTTTATATCTAAAGAAATTAGAAGTGCAGAATGCTTTTATGCAGGTTGTCTTTTTGACGAAAAAATAACATTATACAACAATAAATTTACAAGTTTGACTTGTCAAGTAGAATTACTTATGAAACTTGCTCTGTAGAGTTGACGATAAATAAAAGATATAGATTTATTGGAATATGTTTGTGGGAAAATAAAAAATATTTGATCAGATAAAAATAATGTGTAATATTTTGTTTAAACTATTCTTTTAAAATAAAGAAAAATATGTTAAAAGAAAAAATACAAAAGCCACATTAATTAAATTCACAAAACTAAGTTGCATACTTAAAAAAAAATTACCTTATAAAATGTTTTACTGTTTAGTGTAAATATAGAATTTTTCATGTGTCCCATATCCTTTTTTTATATAGTAAAAACTTAATTACAGTTGACAGTTTTATTTTTTTAAAGTAATAAATTAAATAACCATTGCATCTATGATTAAAAAAATGTAGAATTTGTTATGCATTTAATATTTTTATATAATAAAAATATTATTACAGTTATTGTGTTTTATTAATAAAAAAGTTATTTGCAAAGTTTTTATGGACAAAGTCAGGTGGAAAATTAATTTTTGATTTTTTTTAAAAATCTATTAATCCTAATTTAAAATAGGACATTTATGTTCTGCTTTGAAGACTAATTTCATTTACTTATTAACTAAATATAATTAGGCTTTTAAATTTCTTTACTTTATTATAAAATAAAGAGAGAAAAACCTATTCAATAAATTAATTAAAATATATCCAATGAAAATAAACATTATTTAGGTCTGAATAATATTACAATAAAAACCTTTTAAATTCATTTATAAATTAAAATATCTCTGAAAAACAATATTTAGGTCCGAATAATAATAATAAAAATCATGTATGAATTAAAATATTTTATTCTAAATAATATAACAATAAAAACGCATATGGTCGGAGTAATATAACTTGTATTGCCCATCACAACGATGCATATACTAAACCGCCAAATCAAAGCTCGTATGTTTGGGCCTAGCGCTGTGACGTCATGCGCGTTGGGTTTCGGCCTGTTACAGATAAAGATGGCCTTGGAAGTATACAAGTCGATGTGACTTGCATGCCTGAAATAAACCTAAGTGGGGGTCGTGGTGAATAGTTCTGGGTCGCTTGTATTCCTGGTCTAGTGCTGTTGTCTTGCGACCTTTCAAAGCACTATATAAAACCTTCTTAAAAATTTATTAAAATTGAACATTAAAAATTTTGACTTAGAAACGATGATTGACTTAAAGACAATGCAAATATTTTTACGAAAATATAGTTTAATTTTATATACAAGAATTATTTACATGTTAGATTATTCTTATTTTTACATTTGATTGCCGAAAAACGTTAGGCAGTCGAAGAAGCCTATGGTTACGTTCGCTCCGCGTCCGAACTGATCTGTCTGCTAGAGCTCCGGATTCTTCTTTTATATATAGTTGCGGTGTGTTCTATTTGCATACACCGCAGTTTGGAACCCGGTGTGGTAAGCGGCATCCTACTTGATTTGGTTTGATAATATGACGTCGCACTAGAGCTGCACTGTGGGCTATTGGCGACGGGCGTCTCGTGCTCTAGAGCTGCACAGTGGGCTATTGGCGACGGGCGTCTTAGCTTGCAATTTTGCGTTACTGTGGTTGTAGCGCCGCTACACCTGGCTTACCTCGTGGTCGTATCTGGTTATTTCTTTGAGATGTTGAAAGTCTGAGTTGTCAATGGCCATGTTGTAATTGTTTGGAAGACACTATTCTGCGGTTATATGTTCCTAGGAGAATCCGTGAAATATCACGGTGATGCACCATCTTCATTATAATAAAAACGTCTATCTTTTTGACCCGGAGTACCAAAAAGGCATCGACAAGAAGTTGGAGGTGGATTAAATACCATCTCGTGAGTTGTGTCTCGTTATTGGCTGTATAGTTGCGCAAGATAATATTTGGATTAAATTTCCAACTATTACCATTGAAATATTTGAAACTATACCCAATGATAAATCAAATTCCATTTTCCAACGGCGATTGGCGTAGTAGACTGTATTCATATAGCAACTCGGAAACTAGTCATTGGGGAGAAGTACGCTAACTGGAAAGGTAACTAACTACTATAGATGTAAAGGAAACTTCCAACGCTAAACATATCTTTCTTCTCAAGCGTTGTAAGTTGGCCTGGGTCCGTGCATGATACTCACATCCGGAAAAATTCGCTAGTTAGAGAATCTTTATCCATAACGCACAACACTTATTATTACTGACGATGGATACTGATACGAAAGTGAACTAATATCGCGATCCTGACAATGCTTTAAAAGAAGATGGAACAGATGTATTATAGGACATTTGGTGCGAGTTTTTTTCTTGGCAACGAAAGTGCCAAAACGGTTTTTCGATTTGCGCTGATGAATTTTGGAAATTAATATCAAGTTTTATGCAACAGAAGCGGTTATTACTTTTTGTGTTTATAATTATTTACCGACACTCTTCAGCGCACGCATCGTGCGCTAATGTAAAACTCTTGCATAGATCATGGCTCCGGGCGATTGTGGTCTCCGGTTACTCGGGATCTAAACTGGTACCCTCTTCGAGCAGTTTATTATGGTGCTTCAAGGCAATCATTCGAGTAGTTGCTTATGGAGAATAAATCCGATAAAAACTAACCCATAAAACAACTTCTGACTTATTTGTCTTCGATGTTAGCTTCATATCTCCATTACACTTCCCACACTTCATAACACTCTTAATCAACCCAGCTTCCATCAAAAATCCCCAAAAAATGTATCGTAGGCCGAATGAATAACGAAGAATCTATTAGCCACTCCAGGACTACAAACTAGGTCCTTTTATTCGAAAAGTGCAATTCAAAACTGCTTCCCATCTTAGTCTATAACTTCTCAATCACACTTAATACAATAGGCATAACTGACATTGCACAAGTTATCCAGTTATACTGAAAAGTAATCTATCAAAGCACTAACCTGACACTTGACACGTGTTCTTTTTTAAGCTTCTATTCGAAATTGCCGCTAAAAATAGTTCCGGGACCTATCCGTCTGATCTCATTTGTAACCAGGGTTCAAATTTAGTTTGGTTTCTAAAATAAAATAAAAATTACGTCATGTAGTGTATTACAATCTCAAAAGTAATGAGTATGTGGATCGTAAAAGCACTACTTCCTCTTCTGCGTATAAAAGGATAAAATATTTATATAAGTACTATTCATCTTCAAGATTTGCACCTGAGGCTCTTATTTGTAAAATTCCGGTTAGTGTTTTTAAAATGATTTTAGCAATTTTACAAATAGTGCATAAAGAAACGTCTTCAAACATTTCCGTAAAGCGGAACGTGCAATTGTAGCTTACTCGGTAGTTCGCAGGGAATTTGGAACAATAGGTCATGGGTTCGAGTCCCGATGGGAGCCACTCAATTTTTTTTTTTATGCCTTAACGGGTTCCCCAGCAATGCTGAGCCAAACAGATTCTATTTCTGTGGTTTGTTTCTTTAGCAACTTCAGTGTGTATATCCTAGAGAAAATAATTAACTCGTATTCCAACAAACAGATTACTTAATGCTTGCTTGTCCGTCTACATTTAGGCCCCTTTTACATTTAACGACACGACACCGATAAATCGTGAACGATCGTGAAGGGACGACACAACGTTTTATCGTATCGTCTGATGGTCAGTTTTTCATTGCACCGATATGTTCGCCAAAAACGACAATTTTTACATTCAGTTCGTGTTCGTCTGTTGCCGAGAGCACGTCTATTCTCGATGTGGCGCATTGCAACAAATTACATTATAACAAACTGCGATTGTTGTATTTGCTGTATTTAAGGAGAAAGAGATCAATAACAAAACGCTTCTGGGTGCATGATATCATCAAAGCAAGACATGTTGAAGGAGAATTTTATGTTTTATTTGAACGTCTACAAAAAGCTAGAGCTAGAGCTAACCACTAGAGCTGCACAGTGGGCTATTGGCGACGGTTTGACTAAATATTGCTTCCCATGCCTTTTCTCGAACAATCTTGTTCTTGTAAAATTCTTCTCGCTTATCCCAAATACAGGTCTTTATACTTCCACTAATTCACACAAGTTCACAATATCGAACTCAAAAGCTATATTGATAATATAAATAAGAAAAAACACAGTATACTATAGCAGACGGCAACAAGTTTTTCGGAAACAAACTCAAAATGTCGTCACGATGAAGTAGGGAAGGCGCGTGCCCACGATAAAACGTTCCGATAAATTGTATCGTCTGATCGGCAACGACAATATCGTTATCGTATCGGCTAGTGAAAAAGCGCCCGGCTTCGTATGTGTATTTTGCGTACCCCGAAATCGTGCCGCTGAAATCTTATACGTGTCGTGTCGTTAAATGTAAAAGCGGCCTTGTACTTGCATAATACTACGTTATATAAATATTCATTCGTTTAGCTGTTCATTTATCTTTTTCTTGGCAAAGATGTTTTAGAACGAGTAATATAATTGAGGAGCAGACATTCAAAACGTGTTTCATCCAAATCTTTTATTACTCGGAAACGTCCTCGGCTAAGATTTTTCTGAAAAAAAATCTTCACAAAATATCTTTATTTGGGACTGAAGATTAATTTCTACAGAAAATTTGCATATTTCGTATTTGAAAAATCTATAGATTTTTTTCTTTGGTCCTGAATAACTACAGATTTCTACAGAAAATTGGCAAATATTTTCTTCATATAATCTGCAGATATTTTGCTGATTTCTGTACATTTCCTAAAAATATAACTTTAACCTTCTTGCACTTTAGATTATAATGAGTGCATCTATATATTTTTTTCAAATAGTAAAGCAACCTTAATAACAAACAGTTATATCGCAGTCATATTTTAAATTTAATATCAAAACAATATTTACTTTTTTACAAATAATATTTATTTTGCAACACAATATTTACTTTGCGACTATTTGGATTTTTAACCGACCATTAGCATTTAAAATGTGTACCTTAGTAGCAGAGCGTAACTTTTAATATAAAGTTAAAAGAAATAAATTAAGAAATTATAACAAACTTTTATCATCCAGCACAATAATTTAAAAATTAAAACTGACAAATAAAATGGAAATGACCACGACACGCGACTGAACATTCTTGCGCAGAAAAGAGAAGCTATAAGCTTCTAGAACATTCTAGAATATTCTAGAATTATCTGTAGAGTGCATCCATTACACAAATCGGCGATAAACGATTGACAGAGCAGATGTGAAGTTCCAGATGATTATGAAGTTGGGTCTGCCACTTTTGTAGCAACTTCATTTGCATAATAGGCTCGGCTATACAAAAAAAAATGGATATATTTGCATATGATAAAAAAAAATTGCATAAGTATTTGCATAAAGTAAAACAAATTACATTTACTTTATGTAATATTTAAGCGATAGAAAATACTTCTAATACTACTAAATAAAACTTGTATTGGATCAGAAAAATAAATCCATTTTGATCCTTGAAGATCGGAATAGATATGTTTGAAGAAAGGTGAAGTAGGCTCTGGTTTGTTTACAATTCAAAAATAGCACGGCGATAATCCAAAACCATACGAACGTCATAGCAAAAATATATATAGAAAAACGGGCGAAGTAAACTAATTTTGATATGTTTTTCCTGACAGCAACGATGCCCCAAATTTTGAAACATGCTTCTAAATAACGTTTGCAATTTTGGGGTCGGTAACCTTTTTATTGGTCCCCTTTATTCCTTGGATTACGCTATTTTCTAGTGTCTCTGTGCTAAACAGATCGTCCGTGAAGTCTCCCTACATACTTAGAGTAATTTGATGTTATACTTTTATATTTAATCATCTTCTCTTGGTTCTGAAAAACTTGGACTTGGAAAATGAAAAGTAAAAAAAGTAATGATCTTGCGATCGAAGGGTTACCATATTATCCAAAACATCCGACAAATTACACTGGCATGCGTTTGGGACTGGTGTACGAAAAATCTGATCGGTGTCCAATGTTCTGACTTCTATTAAGGTTTCTTCTGGTGCCAGCTCGGGCGTTGTCGTTGGCATCTGGCCATGATCCAAAAATAGAGGTATCGTTACCGGGTCTTTCCTTCGAGATAGGCTCCGAACCGTCGCCTATATCCCACTTGCAGCTCTAGTGCAACGTTTTTAATCAAACCAAACCTATATTTTATATTTAATCCTCTTCTCTTGGCACTGAAAAACTTCCGTTTGCAGTTGAGCTATAAGCGCATTGCTGTCTATCTGCTCGCCCTTGCACTTATCCAGGTCTTGACATTTTTAGCATTCCTTCTTTAAATTTCTGTTGGCACTTGCTAAAATATGGTTTTGTGCCGCCAAATTAATTTTTTGTTTAGTAGGAAGCGTTTTAAAGGGGAAATGATAAGTAAAAATCTTTTTAGACACAATAGCAAAAAAAGATGGTTGATGCTAGTTGTCATATATCCGCTGTGGGAACTAATTGATAAAACAGAAAAAGGAATCTAATGAGATTATCCGTATTTATGTATCTAGTTCCTGTATAAATCGAAGTGTCCTTTCTCTCAAACTCCCATTTTTTTTTACACAATCTTTCTGAAATTAGATTAATCAGGGGAACTCCTGTAAGTAGATTTTTGTCCAAGTTAGAAGCTGTTCTGTAGCTCTTTAGTATTTTAGATAGGAAGACCCTCTGTTCAGATGCTAGTTTACGGTGGCCGTGGCTATTCATGAGGTTGTAGTACGTTTGGATTGCATAGAGGATTTTTGGTTCTATGACAGTGTTGTATCAGGTTTTTATTAGTGCTATTGTTTGTCCCCGGCAGAAACTCATAATCTGATTAGTATTTAGTGCTATAGCTGTAACTCTTCGTGGAAGACTTCTACGTGAGGAATGAAATGGAGAGTTCTGTCTATTATCAGGCCAAGGATCTTTGTATTTTCTACTATTTTTATTGGTGTGTTATCTGGACTCTATACCGGATATCGCGCATTCAGGCTTTTGCCCAATAGAATACAGTCTTATTCTTTGAGAGTTGTAATCCCTGTGAGCGGCAGATATCGCTGAATCTCTTTATCTGTGTGTGGATTTTGTTTTCAAATAATTTGTGGATTTGAAATACCGATTGGGGTGCTAACCCTAAAGGTTGCTGGCATAGCACATAGCCTGGCTTTGGTTCACCATCTGAGTAAAACCGACAGCCATCCAACAGGAACCACGAGGAGGTCGCCTACAGCCTAACTAGAGCTCTCTAAGGAACGGGTCCTATTACGGGTCCTATCCCCATTAAAATATTTTATTGAATCATTATTTGAACGTGAATACAGAAACAACCGCCCACAGCAGCGACAATGACGGTGGACAACAAAAAATCTTTCATAAGACTGGCTTTCCCAGTAGTGGCCACAAATGAAGACACTTTGGAGCGGCCGTTGACATTGCGAGGAAATGTCCAGGCGCGCCTTGTTGATCTTGAAAAGAAGTTGAATGCGACCAGACAGCCGATGATAACCCGGGTGGATAGGACATATCTCATGTCTTGAGATGACGCCAGTTGAGGGTAGGCGAGTAATAGTGCGCCTCGTAGACGTTAAACTGTGAGTGATGACTGGCGTTAGGTCTGTATATTTATAAATTTTCCTTGTATAACTACGGTGGAAGGGTTCCCCATCCGTCACCACCTTGGCGTCGATGACACGAGTCGTGCGGTCATTTTTTTTTTTTGCTCCTTAGTGGAGGAACAAAATTCATTTGGCTTTTAACGGTAAAGCCTAATCCAGGGGGATGTCTTGGCTTACATAATCAGCCCACCCCTTCCTTCACTGCGGGGTTGCCGCGGGTCATCTTCTGATGCTTTTTCCAAATTCTTGCACTTTGGTCCAGGGTCTTGATGGAGAGGATCTTCATTTTTTTTCTTCGTCATTAACTTCCAGCCGAGCATGTTGCGGGAGGAGGAATTGCAGATGGCTCCTCGCCAGTTGACAGTAACTGAGCACGTAGATTTTTAAGCAGAGGTTGCAAAGGCAACTTGTATTTGTCGATTTTATTATTATTCGCTATTTCCATATCAAATTGGTCATTTATAACTTGAATATCTATGACCGTAGTTGCATCGACAGAGTACGCAACTACATCCGGTTTCAGCACACCAACTTCCGTGTCGAAGTGGGGCTCAAGATGTACCGTATGGCCTCTGTGCTCGACGCATCTGCATACGTACTTCACTATCGCATCATGCCGCTCTACCCGAGCTGCATGTGTAGAGTAACACTGCTGCAACATATGGTTGAGCGTTTCGGGCATTTTACAGCCCCGGCTACATGTATGAAGGGTGCACCTTCCCCTTGTTACTCTCGATTTGTTATATAAGACATTATAACGAACATGAATAGCCGTGATGTAGTCCCGGCCACTCATCAACCTTTTCCCGTCAAGGATCCAAGAGTGGGCACTGGGTGTGGCCGATGATTGAGCTAGGCCTTTCCCATCGCACATTGAGTGCAGGCGCGTACGCCACATCGCTTGCATCGAATTTTTAGTTTTAAGTAGCTTGCCATTGTACAATAGGAGTTCCCGTACGCCTGTTTCTCCTCTTTTATACGCCAGCCGGGGGACGGTCCAGCGCAGGGAGGTCAACCCCATGCCACCGTCTTGAGTGCGGGCATAAAATGCTGGCGTGGGCATATCATTGGGGAGGTACAGAATCCTCCGTATGGCTGATCTAACCATTATGTCCCGTTTCTTTAATGTACCAAGATACATTCGGGAAAAAGTCAACTGATGGAGAAAACTGGGCAAAAGAAAGGCGTGGAGAAGGAAAATCTTCTGCTTAGGCTTAAGCGGGCACTTAAGGAGAGTGGTTAGTTTTGCTCTCGGATCAATATTTATTTTAGATCTCTCCTTGGTGGTAAAGTATATACCCAAATACTTAGTCATTGTTGACGTCGATAGACTTAAGAACCATGTTATTCACATTCAGGAATGGCCGGTGGTCAAAGATGGTTCTTTTGTTCTTACCATAGACCAACCATGAGAAGGTAAAGGACTTCTCTCTATTTACATTCAGACCACAGCTGTCTGCCACTGGTAAAATATTACTAATAATATTTTGCAGGCCACACTGGCTATCAGCGATTATGATCAAATCGTCGGCATAAGCCAGATGATTGATTCTTTCATTCAACATAACGCCCTCGTTTGATGAGATAGCCTTCAGTATGTCATCAAACACCAGTAGGAACAGAATTGGCGATAGGGGGTTGCCTTGACGAACTCCCTTGCTGGGCAGAATAGAGTTCGACATTTCTTTACCAAAGCAGAGCTTGGTAGTAGCGTTCTCATACATATAACGCAAGTATTGAATAAACTCTGACGGAATCATAAGTCGTGCTAGAGTGTAGAAGATATAGTTATGATTAACAGAGTCGAACGCTTTGTGCAGATCAAAGATCCCAACATGGGTACTTGTGTATTAAGAGATATATTTCAGATACAATTCAGAGACAAGACAACTCACGTCAAGATGATAGTGATGATTTATTAGAACTCGCTACACAGTATGAAAAACAGGTGTCACAGCTTATTGATTAGTGTTGCCATTCTTAACTAAGTATATCTAAATCTAAACTAAATACAGTGGTGGTGGTGGTGATGATGATGATGATGGTTGGCGCGATGATATTACATTAGTACTCTGCAAAGAGTTTTGACACTTTCTGAGAATCGAGTCAAAGTTGCTCACCGCCATGGCTATGCCGTCGAGTTGCCGGAATCCGTATTGGTAGCTATCCAGCCCCAGACCCACAATTTTCATCAACCGTTTAGCCAGGATTTTATGCAGATGTCGCATAACGACTGAGCCTATAGAGATGGGGCGAACATCCGCCGGGCTCGTAACTCCAAGCTTCTTCGGCAGGAAAATTGTTTTTGACATGGTGAGGAAAGTGGGCAGTTTCCCCAATTTCAACCAAAAGGTGAAAATTTTGCACATGGCGTGGGCTGGGACTCTGTGCCAGCCTTTCACAGTAATCCCATTGGTCCCATACTAGAGGTGAAGGAAAGGCACGAACTTTTGACCTCTTTGGGAGTAATGGGACCCATAAGCCCCGAGGGGTCTTCATTGCAGGCTGGAACGCTCGGTGCAACAAAAGTGTGACCAACACTTTCTTTTAACAAATGTGTCCAAAAACTAAACACTGTTGTCGCCGAGAGTTCGTCCGAAAAGGAGAGATCCTGATAACAGGCACTTCGGTTCTTCCTGTACTTCCTTTGAAGGGTGTTAAACAATTCCTTTTGTTTTCGCATGGAAGTTTTTGGTATTATTGAGACTTTCCCAGAGTCTACTATCTTTTTTCTCGCTTTCTTCTCAACATTTGGTTTCTTTCCATCAGTGTCACCGACTTTATTAGTAACGGAAGTCGTGACAGTGGTCATTATATATTTAATGACCAGGTCCTCTGCTAGTCAGGGATCGATTGCGATGACTGCAAGGGCAACATCAAGAGTGCTAAGTTCGAAGGCACTCGGAGGGGGTCTCAAGTCTACATTATCATTGAGATCCCTCAGATAGCTATCATAGTCGTGATAGATGAGAGTCATGTCCTCTGCGAGCACACTATTTTGCTCGTATAGTGGCTCTGATGGAACTGAACTGGGCATAATCCAGTCCGGAGAGGAAGGAGGAGAGGCTGGCGATGCCTCTAGACAGGCCCCTCTAAGGCGAGATAGCTCCTCTTTTACTTTGAGTTTATAATTGGGCGATCTTCGTTTACCCTTGATAGCCTCAAGGGTTCTATTAGGAAAGTGAGCAGCAATTAACTTGTTGAGGTTGGCTGATGGAAACTTCACTATTGTTTCCGCCTAAAACAGAGCCATTCGGAAGATCTCCGGCTCAGACCATCGAGCTTTGATCTGGCCGAAGGCTGCTAGTTTCTCGCGATGGAACTCTTCCGAATGGGCAGAACGTCGGTGGACTCAGTCCTCTTTTAGTAGCAAAGAATCTCCCACAAGCAGAACACAAGAATCCGGCATCAGTAAGGATGGGAACATCAGTAACCAAGACAGGATTCAACAGGGGACCGCCGTCAACGGTCCCCTCTAAATTATTAGGTTTTTCTGTAGTGTGAGTTGAAGTAGCAACCGATGGGGGTACTAACCCCAAGGGTTATTGGCGTAGCACGTTGCCCGAACATGAGCGAACTCGGAAGGTTATCCAGCAGGAACCACGAGGAGGTCACGGGTCGCCTACAGCCTAACCAGAGCCCAAGTAAGGAAACCGATCGGTCCCTTAAGAGAGTCATAGTTACTCCCGCCTACTTAAGAGAATCACAGTTGCCCCCGTCCATCATCGAAGCAACAAGCATTTGGGTGTACTCTTAAATATCTGGTGTGGTCTTAATCTCAGTGTTAAAGACTTCAAAATTGGTGTTGTAAGGTGCTAAAGTGTCGTGGCTGCGAAATATTGTCGATGTACTTTTTTTTTGCATTAAGTTTGATACGTCAGTCTTCACACCATGTTGCTACAGTATTAATTTCGTAAGAAAATATAATATTTCTACAATGCTATGGCATTAAACGCCACTAAATCACTTTACTTAAATTTCGGGGGGTGCAGTATGGCTATTTCTACATAGGCTTCAACGCGCCCATAGAGGGAACATGTTTTGAGCCTTCTAGAAGTTAGAGTTCAGTAGTAAGAATAAGACAGCCCCAATTTTCAAATAAATATAAAAACATACATGAACAACTTTGTCATTTTTTATATATTTTTGGCGGACATTCAATTTCTGCCTTATAGCAGCACGCACACTTTGCTACGATGCTCCAAATTTTGCAACATGGTTCTGAATATAATTTACAATTTTGGGGGTCAAGAACCTTTTTATCTTCGCATGACGCTATTTCCTTAGTGTCTCTGTGCTAAACAGAACGTCCGGTCTCCCACATACTTCGTGTAATTTTATGTTGTGCACATCGATAACTTTTCTTCAGGAACCATTGTTCCACTTCCCAAATTCTGAAAATCTGTAGAAGTTGAAGATTGTTCTACACACTTTGATTTCAAATTGTTATACGTTTTATATATATGGGCCTCCAGTGGATCTAGTAATTTGAGGATTGCAAGTTCGAATCCATCCGATGGACTTGAAAAAGAAAAGTAAACTAGTAGTGATCTTGCGATCGAAAGGTTACTAGATTATCCAAAACATCCGACAAATTACACTGGCATGCGTTTGGGACTGGTGTAAGAAAAATCTGATCGGTGTCCAATGTTCTGACTTCTATTAAGGTTGCGTCTGGTGCCAGCTCGGGTGTTGTCGTCGGCATCTGGCCATGGTCCAAAAATACAGGCGTCGTTCCCGGGTCTTTCCTTCGATATAGACCCCGAACCGTCACCAATATCCCACTGCGCAGCTCTAGTGCGACGTTATTTAATCAAACCAAACCTATATTTTATATTTGATCATCTTCTGTTGGTTCTGAAAAACTTCAGTTTGAAGTTGAGCAATAAGTCCATTGTTGTCTATCAGCTCACCCTGGCACTTCTCCAGGTCTTGGCATCTTCAGCACTCCTTTAACTTTTTGTTGGCACTTTCTAAAATAAGGTTTTGTGCCTGTAAATATTTTTTTTCGTTTAGTAGGAAGCGTTTAAATCTGAAATGATATGTAACAAGAATCTTATGAGATATAATAAAAAAATTATATCCATATTATATGCCCAAAAATTCTACACAGTTGATAAGTCAATATTTTTATTTTCATAAATTTAAATCGACTTATAAATAAGTTATTCAAATTATTTTCTTTACACACATAATATAACTCGTTAATTACACTGACAATTTAATTTTTGAGAATTGTAATGTTATTTTCAGTACAGAAGACTTCTATTATTGAGGATATTAGGGATTTTAAGTATATGGGCATGTTGAGGGAGTTTATAATTTCAAAATGTGTGTGCCAATTTAAGTTGTCGAAGGCTGATTTGATATCTATTGTGATTAGTGTTGAACAGTTGTGTTCAGTTTCAAGTTTTGTGATTTGACTCGCCAAGCTCGAGAGTGCCAACTCACAGCTCTTCATCTCCTGAAATCCGTATTGTAGGGGGTGTAAAATTGTTATCGGTAATCCATTTTGTAATTCTATTTGTAAATCTTTCAAGTGTTTTTCCTAATGTGGGGGTAATAGACATATGGGGTGACAGGCACATAATGTAGATTTGTTATAAGTTGATTGTAGAGCTTCTATTGAAGAGCGGCTGTAACTGAATATGTTAATTCTTTTGTTAAAATGAATGGCCCAACTGATCGAAATATTAATTGCGACCAGTTCGGCTAGAAAAACTGAGTTAAATTTAGGTCATTTGAAAGCGTAAATTTTTAGGATTCTTTTGGTTGTACTATTGATAATACACACCGACAGCCCCACGTCATCATCCATTTTGGAGCCATTGGTATCGAATGTAGGCCGACCTACCCGAAGGCATAAGGCAAAAACTAATGATTTAGTCGCCACGGTGCAACCACACCAGTCTTCGAGAGGTGTGACACGCAGGCCCGGCATCCATTATCACAACGTGTCACCGCAACCCGCACCGAACACACTTCGCCATGTGCCGAAAATCTCCAACTGCCCCGGGCACCGATCCGAATGCTCGCATTAGCTCAACCGCCCCTGCTAATACTGGGCCACATATCCCTTCTTTCCACTCTGTCGGCCCCGCCAACGGTATTTCTTGACCTCAATCAGGTCATTTATAACTATTTATACATGTATACAATTTCAGAAGCAAATCTGAATAAACACAATAATTTGAAGAGTCAAACAATAAGTTTCTTCTTTCAGTTTTCGACCTGGAACGTCCAACAACACTTCACAATCCATGACTTTAGATTTGTGAAGATCAATATCTGTCAAGATATTGAAAAGATAAACAATTTTATAATATAAATCAAAAAGAGTCTTCAATTTGAGTTGAGTCGAAAGCTTTCTTTCTTCAGAAACAATTTGGTAGACTCCATTCAGCTTCTCAAGTTGGAGAAACATCACCCCAAAGTAGATTAACTATTTTATCTACTAGAAATAAAAGAAACATATATACATGAATTTATTTACATTAAAGCTCTAAATGAACAAAAAAGTCGAGCCTTCACTATTTCGGGACACAACTACAATCCTTCCATATACAATTTTAGGTTGTTATGTAAAAGTTCAATAACAACTTTCTTATAGCTATGGGATTTTATTATAGGTTTTATGTCCCTAGAAGTGTTAATGCAGATATTTCCTCTAATATCTTCTCCCTTTTTGCACTTGAAAAGGATATGGTCAATCGATGCCTCTTCTCCACAATCGCAGATTGCTGCTTTCCCAAATAGTCTAGTTTGGTGGGTTCCTATTGCTCCATGTCCCGAATATATTTGATTCAAATAGAAGTTTCCTTCTAGTCTGTTCAAGGATACTTTTGGGAAGAAACCATGAGTTATTTATCCCTTGTCAGCTTCGTCCCATCTTGTCTGCCAATCCCGGATAATCGGTTGTTTCACAAAAGTTTTTATTTGGATTTTAGACAGTGGAAAACTGACATCAATGGTGTCTTTCGTTGTCGTTTCCTTCGCCAAAACGTCAGCTTTTTCATTCTTGTCGTGGCCCACATGGGCTTTGATCCAATGCAAAGAAACACTACATTTGTTTTCTTTAGAAAGATTTATATCTTTCTTTAATTCTTCTACCAGTTGGTTTGAATACCTATTGCTTGATAGGGCCTCCAATGACGATCTTGAGTCCGTATATTGGAGCCATTGGTATATATATCATAATCTGCTTGAAAGTTAAAGTGGTTAGAAGGAATGTAAACTTTTTGTTCTGGATCAATGCTATTATACGGAGAACGGGTGTCCATCAACTCTGGAGGCGGAAGAAATTCTGGTTTTAGATTTATATTTTTGATTGTAAAATTAAATTTAAAATATTCATATTTAAGCGTTAAATGGATGGGGGAATACCAAGCAGGACATTAAGTGCTTCTGTAGGTGTGTGTTTAAAGGTTTGGCTTATTTTTAATAAAAATTTTCGTTGGAGTGAGGACAGTCAAACAATTTGTTCTTTAGTAAGATTACCTGCCCACACTCCAGCTGCGTATGTTATTATCTTTTCTATAACTGTATTGAGTGTTGCCTGTTGCGCACTTATTTGTTGTGGATCTTTCTGTCTCACAGAAAGTTTCTTAGGAGCTGCAGATATAGATTCACTTATCTCCTGTTCGCCTTGGATTTTTTCTATGTTACCCAATATATTCTCCTCTGGTAGCTCTATATCTTTAGGTTTGCTAAGCGGAATCTTAATTGATGATCTTGAGGATGTGGGTATATCTAGGGTTTTATCTCGCGGATAGTCTATCTTTTTTGTTGTGATGTTTTTTATTTTTCGTAGTAGGTTTGTCCGTTTGTTTATCTTTACTTGTTTATGAGTTGGTTGGAGGCATGGTGATTTGTTCCATCTTGAATTTCTTTTAATTGATTAACAGATTCATTGAATACAACAGATTCTCTGTACCACACTAGAACTCTACCACACCTCGTACAGATTATTTCACACCTCGCACAAAATATTTTCAGTATTTCCAATAAAATATTTCGCAGTAACTCAGAAGGTCACACTTTAAATCTGTAAGACTTCATCCATGCGCTAAGAATCAATCCGTTCCGGCGTAGATATTTACTTTGTCTCCTTCCTTTCCGGTAAACATCAGGCGCTCAGTCACGTGATGGCTCACAGCCAATGGGCGGTCGTCTTCCAGACCGAAGATAGCAAGGAGAATTTTTTTCTTGATGGTAACTTAAAGAACCACTTATTACTGCTTTAATAATTAATTTTTTTTACATAAAAAGACTACTACAGATCTGGCCCTTATGATGCTGAACTTAAATTTGATTAATTCATTGAAAATTTACAATTTTAAGCTGATCGAAAACGAGCTCGTTAAACTCGCGTCGTGTCTCACTGGCCACCTGGCGGGGAAGGGATCTGTAATGTATGAGCGAAGCGTTTGGAGTACCTGGGGGCGTAGCCCCCCTAACCTCCTGTGTGACTATTAATGAATAAGACATGACTTGAGAGATAATATAAATGGCATGTATATAAAATATACAAGGACGTTACGTGGACAAAACGGGACAGAACAGCATAAAAATACACGGCAAAAATAAACAGTGGAAAATTGGCCTGATAGCCATAGTATGTCATATATTGGGTAAAGTACATGGAAATAATAATAAAATGATCCGGGACAACTACGTATGTTTATAAACAGTGGGGATTGGCCTAGAGGCCAGTAAGACAGAGTACAAAAATACATGGCATTGAAACCATGTTCTGTGGACGTTTACATATCAAGTTTATACAGGAGTTTGGCTAGAGCCAGTCAAAAGCAATACATGGGAAAATAGTTGTTTTCCAAATAATCCTGGGGACGTTTACATGCTAAATTATCTTAGCCAAAGGACAAAACAATAGATAAAGCGAAATAGTCATGTCTGGGTGAAACCGTGCTGCTACTGTAATCCTCCCGGTGCTACCCACAGAGTTTCAATTAGGCTCTGGGTCGTCGTCTGTTTTTGAACAGAGTGTAATCGTACTCTTCGAGCAACTGAAGCTCAGAGTTGTCGATAAAGGGTATCTTGGCATAAAAGTTTGTTGCCAATTCTCCCATGAACGCAGTCAGTGGGGGAATGTCGTTTGCCTCGCGAATATCCCGGATTCTTATGAACCAGGGAGCCCTGGCTATATTGTATTTGACAATGGAGGATTGGATTCTTTCCAATTCGGCCAGTCTGGTCTTACATGCTGAGGCACAGATTGGGGCAGCATATGTTATGATGGGTCTTATCATGGACTTGTAGATTAAGATTTTATTTTTAACATTGAGTGGCGATCTTCTGTTAATAAGGGGGCCAAGGGGGGCTTAAGCAGAGGTGGCGCCACTGGGGGTGCTGGGGGGGGGCTGTAGCCCCCCCGTCGGGCAAGCCAAGCCCCCCTGTCGGGCAGAATTATGAAGTTCGTCGGGGAAAGAAGTGTTAATTTAATTGTTAAAAACAAGTTTTTGTGAAACATTAAATAATTTTTTTTTAATAAAATGGATCTGTGTCATCTCGACAGGCAGAATTCCAACAATGTTACAGTTCATTGAAATCCCGACTTTTATGTCCGAATAAGGGGCTCGGACAAGCATCCGATGGGCGCGAGTTCAATCCTCAGCATGTGTGTAACGATTTAGTAAACGGATGGTTGTCAAATTCGCCCTTTTCCCGACCAAGATACTATATTCTCCGTGTATGAGCTTGCTGGGAGGGCTGGATGTAACGTAAGGGTATTTAACGCAGTTAATTGAAAAGTAATAGTCAGTAAATTTAAGAACTTTTGGGGGGTTGTGGCGTTTTATTTCGAGATTGGTTTGTCGGGCTTGACATCTCATCGTAATTTTGATCCTGTCGATATTTTTACGTTTAGGAACTTTAATTAACCTTTTTATACAGTAATTTCAACAAACAAAATAAAATAGTAATAAAAAATTAGGTAGGAAGTGTCTCTCTCAAAACGACCGCGGTGTTTAAGGCATGTAACGTCAAACTCAACTCAAGCACTTTTTGGGTTCCGATAAAAACTCTGCATGCTCTCAGACGAGTATGAGTTAGATGATAATGCAATTACGCCAACGCTGTTCAAGGCTTATGATTTCATTACGTAAGTTTTCGTTATGTTCATGTTTTTGTTAAAGTTCACTTCGCCCACGCCCTGCATGCACCCTTTACACAGATACGATTTTAAAAACATTACATGTAAAGAAAAAGATTTTTACTCTTATAAAATACCGTCTCTCGTTTGTACAATTGATCATGGATACTGAGCAAAATACGTATCTCCGGTATTACCGTCTGTAAAATTATTTCAATAAACGTGTATTGATTCATCCATTTTACTGGTCATAAAAAAAAAAAAGCCTAAGGCCCATTTTACACAATTCTACATTTTATGTCAACGAGTAAAACGCGCGTGAGCTTCACGGTGATTCGAGAATTCATACGGTATGGGTTCTCGAATCACCGAGAAGCTCACGCGCGTTTTACTTGTCCGTGTAGAATGGACCTGCCTTACCTTAAATTGTACCTATTATAAAAACAAAAAATAAAACAGATTTTTTATTATACAACTGCAAGTCAAAAATTAGGAAAAAAACTCCGTTTTGAACTATTTTTTGTACATTGTCTTTACGAAACAAATTTGGCATGACGCAAAAAAAAAAAACATTTCATCCAACATTGATTACTTCAATAATACAGAAAAAAAACAATAGTCATTTAATTGCTGTCTCGGTTTACCATGTTTTATGTTCATGTAGTTTCATTTTAACGAATGTGGACAAATATATCGGATTTTGCGCAGTCTAGTTCCAAACGTAAAATTTATTTTACTTTTTGTCGAGGCAACCATTGTCACTTGACCATAGAAGAACAATTTAGCCGTCCACGGCAGTCTGAGAGTCGCTTTATTTTCCAGACCAGACAGATGCCTCCAAAAGATTAAATCAGTTTCAACGAGTGAGAACATTGGTCCCTCTTCTATGTTTCTCGACCCCCTTGTGTTTCTTGACAAAGGGACGGCAAGACGCCCCTCTCGACTCGGATCCAGTTCAGCCTTAGGGGGCATACTAAACTGAGTATGCCCCCTAAAGCTGAACCGAGGCGGCCACCGAGGTATTGGTGCAATTCCGCTAAAGGGCAATTAAGGTGGTAAAAATGTCATCTGTCACTTGTTATCTTCATCTTCAAAGGAAAAGAACTAAAGGCAAAATATTTTCATTCAAGAACACCCTTTTCCATTTTATAGTTTTTTTGTTCTTTTAGCTGGCTTTTCACTGGCAAGCTCTCTTTGAATTTGGGGGTCACGCATCTGCATAGGATAGGACACAGAGAGGACTGCTGACTGGTGTTGGTACACTAGTATTTAAGGTTTCTAAGAAAAAGGAGGTCCAGTAAACGAACCGATCACTTGTATTGTACGAAGCAGTAGAACAGTCTGAGTTCCGTTCTTTATGAAAGGTTTAAAAAACTTGATAAAGTTTGCTGTTTTTAATTTTTAAAAGAATAAAAATACAGTAAAGCATTGATGCCGATCTGCGAGGATCTATTATCATATAGTGGATTTAGGAACTACAGTACCGTCAAACTATGATGCAATTCGTATAAGGTGAGATGTCTTAAAAATTATTGTGATTTTTTTTAATTATTTGTACATGACAATTTCATAATATTTTATTTATTTTGTTAAGAACGGAGTCCTATCGTTTGTTGATTTTTATGTTTTCTGGATTTCGAAGAACTATTGCAATTTTTATATTGCCTATTTAATTTATTTAGTATGGTACTTTTTTCTAACAATACATTTTTTATATGAAGTTTAAAAAATACCTTTATTTTTATTACTGTACATTTTGTGAAATTTAAATTTATTTGTAATTTAATAATAAAATATCAATATGGAATAAGTTTTTCATGTGGGATCGTTAAAATTAATATATTGAGAAATATTTGTTCTAAAAAAATCAGTTCAGAAGAAATCAGATCCTATTTTAAAGGGCAATCATGGTTCAATTAGGTAGTCAGAAATAGTTTTCCATTGAATGGACAGTCGTTAAATCCATTAAATTTTTAATTAATACTACTAAGTAATTTAAACATGTTAGTGTAAGTAAAATGAAAATATAAGATTGAATTGATTAAAGAAATTTGAATTTTTAACAAATATATATTTCCTAAATTATTATTAGGTTAAACAAAAGTCAAAATATGAGATTTTTATGTATTAGACACAGGCGATTCCATTGTCAATTCAGCTTTAATTTTTCAGGCTGATTTTCTTATGTAACAAACATTTAATTTTATATGTTCACTGTTTCATACGACATTAAAATTTATAGAAAATTTAGATTACTTCTAAAATTGAACGAAATCGCTTCAAAGTTTAAAAAAAAAAAACGATATCATGGTGAAAGTGAAATGTTACGGATAACAGATTGGATTGATTTTAAGATACACAGAAAGTTAAGTATTAAAAAAAATCTTTTTAATATAATTTTTTCAAAAATAGTACAAATCCAAAATGTCTTCGAAAAATTAAAATATTTCTTTAAAAAATATGTCACACTTCCTATTTTTTTGTGGACTTTTAAATTTGTTATCTCAGTCGTAAATATGTTGTTTAGAAAAGGTCGTGGAAGAAATAAACGAATGCTTAAAATTTTTTAAAAAACTTTTTCATCTTCAACCATGATTGACCTACAGCTCAATGTTATGAAAAGAATTTCATAAGAAATAACTCATCGCTCATTTCCGTTGCCTTTTATAAATATAAATGTTTTATCATTGTTTTTAAATAAAAAAACCCCACTAAATTAAATGACAGAGCGGTATGATTTGTACATTTTTTTTACTTATCTTTTCCCCACTATACTTTAGGTTTGCGAAAACTGTAAACGAGTTAAATAGTAATTATTCCAACATAAAAATGATACTGGTTGATTGCAGTCCAGAATATTTGAAACTCTGCAATTCTGTAGTAAAAACCCATTAAATATTACAAGCATTTAGTTATAATCATTTAGTTACGCAATATTTATCCTTGACATGTTATTTAGGAAAATTTTATACGTGTATTTTACGTCGGGGATATTAGCCCCCCTGTCGGGGAAGACTAGCCCCCCCGTCGGGCAATTCCTAGCGCCACTACTGGGCTTAAGCATTATTTACTTTGTCCTTGATGTAATTGACGTGAGATTTCCAGATGAGGTGTTTATCCAAGATAACACCTAGGTATTTGGTTTGGTCAAGCCATGGAAGTTGGGTATTAAACATGGTTAAGAATATGTTATCAGGTATTATGTGCCTGTTTGTGAATAGGATCGCTTGGCTTTTTTCTACGTTAATTTGAATTTTCCAGTTAGTGAGCCATATTTCGAGTAAATAAATGTGTGATTGGAGTCTTTGTGTTACAGTATCGAGTTCCTTATCACTTGCCATGATTGCAGTGTCGTCTGCGAAAAGTGCCAACATGGTGTCTGGGAATAGGGGGATATCGTTTATGAAAATGTTGAAAAGCAGGGGCCCAAGGACAGAACCTTGGGGGGGTTCCTGAGTTCTACGTACGTCGACGACAAACGTTCTTTCAGTAAGGTATGAATAAATTAAGTGAGTAAAGTTGGATGGAATTGAGAGGGTAATGAATTTGTAAATTAGGCCCTTGATCCAGACACGATCAAAGGCCTTTGCTACATCAAGGAATAGCGCAGCTGCGCTTTCCTTTTTAATTAAGCTATTAGATATGTAGTCTGTAACTCGAAGGAGTTGGTGGGTCGTGGAAAGTTCCTTCATGAATCCAAATTGTTGGGGTATAAGTTTATTATTGGTTACAAGGAAATTCATGATTCCATCCCTGATGGTAGTTTCAGCTATTTTTCCCAGAATGGGTAGCAGAGAGATGGGGCGATATGATGAAGGGTCATTTAGTTTATTCCCCGGTTTGGGGATTGGAACAATCTTGGCACTTTTCCACTCGACAGAGGTGGAGCATGGTATTAAGTAAGAGAGTGAAATATGAGATAAAATTAAGGGGGAGTTTCTTAACCATTTTATTGGTAATGCCCTCCCTTCCTGGGGCTTTCTTAATTTTGAGCTTATGGATAATGTCCGTGATTTCCTTTGTTTTGACAGGTTCGTAAGTTTGGCTTGGGGTATTTAGAAGGAAGTTGTCGACCGATTGTGAGATATAGGTATTGAACTGATGGTTTATAGTTGGATTTTCCTCGAATTGAATTTCATAAGTGTTAGCCAAGACATTCGCTTTGTCAACATTTGTGAGGGCTACTGAACTTCCATTAACGAGTGGGGGGATGGGCTTATGTTGGTTTTTAAGTGTTTTGTAGCTCTCCAAAGGGAGCCATTTTCCACCTCGAGTGAGATCAGGTGATCATGCCAATCATTTTGTATGATAAGGTGCGTTGCGCTTTTAATCTCCCCTTGGAAATTACGCATAATCGATCTGTCCAGTGGGTCTCTGAACTCCTGCCAGTTTCTTCTGGCGTGATTTTTCCTTTTTAATAAGGTTTTTTATATGATTAGGGATGTGAATGCCCTTGACTCGGGTTTCCTATTTAGAGTTACTAAGATGAGTTTGAATAATACTGTCAGTGAGGTTCTTAACTGCCTCGTCCAGGTCAGAACTGGATAGGGGTGCAGTGGGAGGAAGATTTAGATTTAGTAGGTCACTTTGGAATGCTTCCCAATTTGTTTTAAAATATGTTCCAGCCGGACATCAATGGAGAAAATTAAGGAAACCGGGTTGTGGTCGGAGCCGAGTTCGGCCAGTGAGTTGATAGTATAATGATGAGGCAAGTCCCTGATAAGTGCTATGTCAATCGTAGAGTATGAATTACACGCAAAACGTGTCGGGGTGTCCGGGGCGGCAATTTCAAAGTTATTTGAGTCAGAAAACTCCAACTCTACGTCCAGTCCCATTCTCACAGTGGTTCCACCGGTACGTTTTGGCATTAAAGTTACCAAATAAAATTATGGAGTTTGCAATGTTTTGGAGAATAACAAGTTCATACATAAAATTAGGCAGTGGTTTGTTTCGGACATATATGGATGCCATTGTGAATTTGCTATGGCCTTTGAGGTTGATGGTTACAATTGTTGACTCAATGTTGTCTAGGAGCGGTGAAGGAACTCTATACATGGCTGTATTGTTTTTGATAAAGATGGCAGTGCCTCTTTTGTGAATGGGGGGGACTGCGGGGGTGGAGTCCATTCTGTCGTCCCGCAAGCATGTGAAAAGTTTGGGATTTTCACTTTATTCCTGGGATAAAGTTGTTTCCTGGACAAGAATAATGTCAGGGTTTAGTCTATCTACTAGCTCCCTCAGCTCACCAATTTTAGCTGAGAGGCCATTACAGTTCCATAAAATAATATTTAATTTAGGCGGGTGTGCGGACATAAAATTACAGTTTGATTTGCTGATTTAAAACGGCTACAGTCTCAGCAAGAGATGCAACCTGGGCGGTGAGTGCATGTTATTCATTAGTGAAAGGAACATTTCATTTGTTACAACAAAGGGTGGAGTAGTTGGATTATTTACAGGAGTAATATTGAGATTTTCATCAATTTCAATCTCATTTTCATTGTAGTTATCATTTTGGCCGCTAGATGCCGCCTCTGCGTAAGAAAAACCGGGTCGGACAGAGTTAGAGTTGGTAGAACGAGTAGGAATGGATGTCGACGCTGATTGGCCGGGAGCGCGGTAGGCTCTTGATTGTTGATTGGAACTTGACCTGGGGGCTCCGTGGAAGGGCTTTCGCTTTAACTTCGGAAACGCGGTGCACCCTCTGTAAGACCACCATACACCTCATTGACCATTCAATAATATTCGACTCAGACGTCGTGAGGCTAAGACGTGCTCTCTCGAATTCATGAATCTATGATGACAAGCTCTCTCGCGATCAGGATGGATGTTATGCTCCCGGACTATGACGAGCCGGAGCCCGGTGAGAAGTTCCACCCGCAATTCTTCAGGTATATGGAACTCAGAAAGAAGTTTTATGCTGAGCTCATTCCGGAATCCCGAACCGTAATTCTCAATGAGATTTACCAGGCCTGCCTTGTGCTATCCACGCAAAAAGGGTACAAAGATGACTTCATCATGTCGGAGATCTTTGTCCCTTGTAACCCATTTGACAAGGACTTTCCACCTCTCCCTGAGGTCCCGAAAGTAGAGGCCCAGGCTGACCCCCCTAACAAGAAAAGGAGGACGGATGTGGTCGTCCCTTGTCTGACCGATGAGCTCCCCGCTCCGGAGCCACCTGACCATATGGAGGTCGGTTTGCCGCCGGCTGACTCTGATGATTTTGTTCCGAATATGATGGAGCCAGACGCCAGTGGATTGAGTGCCGCCTTGGATGGCTCTAACGGGGTGTCAAGAAGCCCCTTGCCATCTGAGGAAGTCACAAATCCAGTGGTTTCTGCCCCTGATTCACAATTCATCCCTCCTATCTGCCTCAGATATTCAGATGAGTGTCCTGATGTTTTAAATGCTCTGAAACTCGGACACCCTGATTTATTCGCCTACAAAAGGAGTGGTGACTATCTCCTAAATCTGAGGTAACCAACTTTTCCATCATGACGTATCTCAGAGAACAAAACCTCGGTTTTTTTCTAGAGAGCCGTGCTCCTTTCAAGGTGGTAGTGAAGGGGCTACCATCGGAAACGGAGTGCGGTAGTCTTAAAACTGAACTTGAATCTCTTGGGTTTCCCTCCTCGAGAATCACCCAGTTAGCCAAGCGTGGAAGCAAAAAGCCACTGGGAATGTTCCTGGTTGAGTCTCCACGCCAGCCCAACTCTAACAAAATCTTGGCCACTACATCCCTACTTGGACTCGACGTAAAAATCGAGCCATTTAGGAACAGACGAGGTACTATCCAGCGCTACCAGTGCAATTGGTTCGGGCACACCAGTGCCCATTGCTACATGACGGCACGTTGCCTGAGATGCGGCGAGGCACATGCCTCCCGTGACTGCGCCCTGCCTAGACCCGCTGTGTCCCACTGCATCAACTGCCTCCAGACCGGCCATGCAGCCTGCAGCAGACGATGCCCTAAGTTCCCGAAAAACCCACCAAGACGGCCTCCTGAAGGTAAAAGAACAAGCCGCTCTTCCACCAAAAAGCCGCCAGTTAAAATTAAATGCCCAAACCACTTTAATCCCCCTTGTAATCCTAAAACTAGTTTATAATAGTTCACTGGCTTTCATTCCTCGCCCACACCAGTTAAACTCCCTATCTATTGCCCCGGCAGCTTAATGATGCTGCCCCAGTTCTGGAGCTATTCAAGGAGATAGCTTTGATTTTCTCTGGAGACGCCGAAATTAAATGCTTAATTAAGCGTCTTCGAGAACAGGAGAAGCCACTGTCCAAGCTACAGGCCTTCTTCGAATTCTTCGCTGGAAAAGACGCCGTGACCACGCCTCCCGGCCAATCAGAAGCTGGCTCAGCTTAGGCTCCGCCCCTTCTGCTCCGTTCCTGCCCTTGCCTTCCTGACGCCTGATGTCCTCTCAATCTAATGGGAATCAACTCTAACTTCATGTGTTCCCATGCATCCTTATGCAGTCATGACCGGAGGTAATGGGGCCTTCGGCCCCGGGTACTCCGCACCGAACTCGAAATCTCTCTACCCTCTGTAAGACGCAGGGTGATCCTCACCGCAGTTGCAGCATAGTGCTGATAAATCGCGGGATTTTGTGCATTCGTGGGATGAATGTTCATCCGAAGCACATTTCACGCAGCGGGGTCGAATGTTACACCCTTCGCTGCCGTGATTAAACCCTTGGCACTTATATCATTGGTTAACGCTCCAAGGGCGAATAAATCGAGCCACTTCTACTGATAGGTACATAAATTCTGTAACACTATATATCTCATTTTGTTTTCCGTTGTTAAATGAGTTGGATTTGGAATATAGGAAGGGGTTTCCTATTTTTGTTGCTCGTTAGTCGTGCCACTTTCTCGACCGAAAATCCCATATCGGTTAGTTCGTTTTCGATTTTCATGGGGCTAGTGTAATGAGGGAGCTCTTTGATCACCACTTTAAGAGGGTGTTTTGATCTTTGAGTCAAGACAAAAAAGTCTATATTTGCTGCTCTTAAAGCATTAGTTAGTTCTGTGTTCGCCCTCAGAGTGGACGAACACTTTGACATAATCGCCTCCCAATTTGAAGCTCGGTCTCTCCGAGTTGGGTAGAAATTCGATAATAGTAGCACAGGTTGCTGCAAAATCCGCCGTCAGTTTTACGTGAATCGGCGGAATTTTTGCCTTCGCCTGTGGTATAGCTTCTACATCATCAACGGTTAGTGTTGAGAATGGGTTGTTGTCGATATGAACCGGGGGTGGACCGGTGTTAAATATGAGTTTTGGGTTTGCGATGATAAGTTTTTTCGGCGGATTTATAAACCCATCCGCATCCCCCGCCTTTGGGCTGGAATCAGGGTCTCTGTTCCGTTTGTTGCCCTTGTTTGCTACTGGGGCAACATAGTAGGGACAGTCCTTAATTGAACAGGTCCCTAAAGCATTGAGCTGCTCTTTATGTTTGATAATGGCAGCGTTCATAATGTCATTGTGTTTGGGCAAGTCTGTCATTCAGAGTGCTGGTCTCCAATATCCATATTTTTTACTTTTATGTCAAAAGTAATTTTATCATCTTCGATGACATGTTTCATTGCTCTAATGTTGAAACGGAAATAATTTGTACTTTCTTTTACTGTATTGTCCTTTTTCATGATATTTGAAATATATCCATTTTCTTTTGGGGACGTTGGCTGAACAATAACCTGAGTAGGTTTGCCCGGTAAAGATAGGTCCGTGTCTCTGTCCATTAGACCCTTTTCTATTCCTGTTATTGTTATTTCCGCTTTCTGTGCTTCGGTTAGTGCTGCCAACTCCCTAGAGAACTGAGATTCTTGTTCATTTTTTCTTCTATCAAAAAGTTTTTGTTGGTCTTCTAATTTTTCGTTGGTTTGTAACTTCAAATTTTTAATATCTTCCGATGCTCTTGTTTGTATGTCCAGTATTCTTTCTTCCATATATGATTTTCGCTGAATTTGGGTACTTGTAAATTGCTGTTCAATTCTTAGTGTTACCTCGATACTATTATTTATGGATTTTTGCATAATTTTCTCATAATACTTTCTCTGATCCGCATTTATCTTTATAAGAGTTTTTATTTGTTCCCTTGTATTTTCATACATTTCCTTATTTTGCTTTGTATATTTGCTTAGTTCGTTTATATGTAAATCCATTTTTGCTTGGCTTTCTTCGTATATTTTAAGATTGTATCTCTCCAGTCCGGCTACGTTTCCCATGTAATGCTGAAGTTTTCTCTGTTCTGTAGCGAATAGTTGTGTTATTGCTTGTAAGTACCTAGATATCTCAAAAATTTCCGTCTTATTTATTTTACTTGATTTTCTGTTAATTGTCTGGTTGATGTTTTCAATAATCCCACCAATTTCAGAGATGGGATCTTTGACCTGAACCGACGGGGCAATCACGTTATCCTCCTCAAAATACTTAGCTAAATCGTTGGACGTCATCGATATACGTTCAGAAATTTCCTCAACGGAAGAATCCGATGATGTATCTTTTACGTCCTGCAAGGTACTTTTCTGGATATTATCCTCCCCGGATGTTCCCGAATTGTCTCCCCGAAGCGCATCCAAGCAAATTTCTTTGGATTTTGTAATGACTCTCACTATTTTGTTTATTGAATTTTGGTTCTTCAGGATGTTTTGAAACCACTGCTCCCCCAACTCTATGCTTGGTCTTGTTACGTGATTAGAAGTCGTGAGTGGGCACTCGAAAAGATAGTGGTCCGGGGTCTCCAATTCCCTGTGTACTGGGACAGAGCTGGGAGTCGGCGACCTTGAATCTGAACAAATGTGTCAAAAAAGGGCCATGTCCTGTCAGGAAGTAGATTAAGTTATTATTTGTTATATGAAATTTTTATTTGGTTTTTAACAAAGTTAAAGGTTCTTCTGCCTGTTGTTGAATTAGTCCAATGTTCCGTCCAAGTTGTATTTAAGTTAATTTTTAGGATTCTAGTTATTGAGGATATTGAAAATGGAATTTGGAGGTGCGATCCGATGATTGCACCAGCTTTGGCGAAACCATCGGCTAATTCATTCACCATCAGCCACGCATGGGCCTTGACCCAATGGAGGCTGATGTTGTGTTGGTTTTGAACGATATTTTTTTTTTACTTTGAACACCAGTGATGATTTGTTCTTTGTAGATTGCAAGGCCTCAATAGAGGACTTACTATTGGAGTAGATATTAGTTTTAACATTATGTTTGGATGCAAAGTCGATAGCAAGGTCTATGGCCACCAGCTCTGCCTGGAAAACTATTATATTTGTCTAGTTTGTAGGCTATAATATGTTTAATTTTATTAGTTTTAGAATCGATAATACACACTGAGAGCCCCACGTCGTCATCCATTTTGGATCCGTCGGTGTATATATCGATGTCGGATTTAAAGTTATTATTATTTATAGGAGTATGAATTTTATATGCAGGTAAGATAGAATGGTAGTGAACTCTGGAGGGGGCAAGATTTTGTCATCGGTTAAATCTATTTTGTAATTGATTAAATTAAATTTATAATATTCATATCTAAGGGAAAGAATAATGGGGGGATACCCAGCAGGACTTGTAAAGAGTCTGTTGGTGTATGTTTATATGTTCCGCTGATTTTTAATAAAAAATTTTCTCTGTAAGGATGAAAGACTAATTTGTTGCTGGTTTTTGAGATTACCGGCCCATACGCCTGCGCCGTAAGTAATGATTTTTTCTATTGTTGTGTACCAGGTTTTAAGTAAAGTCCTGCTGGTTCCCCAATTAGCACCAGTTACATTATTTAAACTATTGTTATAAACCAAGCATTTATTGTTTAGATTTAAAATATGGGGGGGGTAGGGGAACCAGGTTAGATTGTCGTCAATAACGAGACCCAGAAGATTAAGTTGCGAACTATTGATATCTTTGTTTGGTTCAGTTTAAAAATTGGATTCCTTGAAAGCAGTCCGTTTGTGTCGTTATTGACTCTTTTCAACCTGATCCCCTTTTTAATAAAAAATAAAGCTTTTGTTTTATTAGGGGCCACCTTCAGGTCCATCTACTCCAATGTCCCCCCTACTAGATTTAGGAGCTGATTAGTATTTTTCTCGACTTCCTTGCGGGTTTTCCCATAGATCAACACCGCAAGGTCGTCGGCGAATGCTTGTAAATAAAAAGTATTACTATTTAATTCTAAAATTTTGTTAAAGTACAGGAGCCACAACAGGGGTGCGAGAACCGACCCCTCCGGTGCTCCTTTTTGAATTGTTTTGTGTATGATGATATCGCATTCGTCACAAAAAAATATTGCGTTTGTTTAGATAGCTTGAGATAATTGCTTTTAAGTATGTAGGTAATTTTAGTTGGTCGAGTGTTTTAAATAATATTTCCCAATTTAAGTTGTCAAAAGCTGCGCATATATCGATTGTGATAAAGGATGTGAAGTTATGTATGGCTTTAGTCTTTTTGATTTTTTCCACCATCTCCGCGAGCGCCAACTCACAACTGTGCAGTTCTCGAAAGCCGAATTGATGTTTATGTAAAATGTTGTTATAGTGAACCGTTTGACCTTCTGGGTTAACTCTAAGTCTTTCTATAATTTTACCTAGGGTTGGGAGAAGACAGATGGGTCTGTATGATGACAGCAACGAGGCGTCGCTACCTGGTTTTAGCAAGAAAAAAACTTTTAGGTTTTAAGGGTGTCGGGGAAATATCCGAATTTGATACAAAAGTTAAAAGTTTTAAGCATTAGATTGGTGTGGTTATCAATTATACTTTTCCATATATTATAATCTATGAGATCCGAACCTGGGGCCTTGCCAGTTTTAAGACTTTTATTTACTATTGTTAATTCTTTTGAAATCAGTGGTTCACCTTCTTGAGTAATATTATAAGAAGACAGTTGCATATTAACTTGGAGTTGCTTAACCTCATAAGTATTTGAGACTTCTGGACCTGCCGGTATTTCCAACAAGAAAACCGGCAAGGGCGTCTTATCCCGCAGGTTTTTTTTTTAACTGTTCAAGGTGAATTTCATTTACGTTACTTCACCCAAAGTATCATTAGGGTCAGAGTCCCGGCAGAAACATTTTATGACAACCTTGATCGGGCGTTCCGTGTTACGGTGCTTGACAACCTTACGGTGCTTGACAACCTTACGGTGCTTGACAACCTTGATCGGTGTTACGATATAATATCCAATTCGATTATCAGTGAGATATTTAGTCACCATTCGGTGGCAATCGGCAGTTTTGCATAAAACCATGAAACAATCATTACTAGCCCTAAACCCCAACCTGGGTACAATTCCAAGGATCTCTTTACGTATTTCAAGTTGGTTTTCAAGTTATTTGACCATAAGTTCTACCCGATGAACAATTTTGCTAATATCAGCCTCTCCAACAAGCTTCCCCACCCCCCACCCCAAAACAACAATATAGGATTATTCACAATTACAATGTTGAATATAAAATACGTTAAAGCTTATTAATATTGAAACGTTACGTTCAGTTACAATGATAGCAATTGTAAAAGATCCAACATGTTGGGTACCCCAGCATCATAAAACGATGGGGCATTATTATGATTGATATTATTTATTCAGTGTGACGATGTCTAGATTCGCGTAGTTCGCACGCCTCCAGCATCCCTGGCAAAAATGTCGCAGGCAGTCCAAGTCTCTGATGAATACGAGTCCGTGTTCTCCGTATGGCAGCTGAAGCAGATAGTGTCCGTAACAACGTAGGAGTCAACCATAACTCAAATTAAAAACACCACATAAAATTAAATTTTGCTATAAAATTTGGGCTAGATAGAACAAATAAAATTTATATCTATACGAATTAAATATTTAACTTTTTAATTATTAGATAATTAATTTTTTATTTAATTAAAAAAAATTATTAAGCATTTCAAATACATATTAATATTTTACTAGTTATTTTTATCAATTTGTATTTTTAATGTCATAAGAAATGGACGATATTTAAGCTTCAAAATTGAATGGTTATTAAACAGCATTTTAATTCTTGAAACGAATACTAGTAGTACTTTAAAGTATTAATATCAACTCGAGAACTAATGTATCTATATAATCCTTTATCATTAATTCGATTTTTGTTTGTTAAAATACGTCTAACATATCGTAGCTCTCCAGGCTTAAACTGACTGACAAACGTAAACTGACTGACGTCCAGACTGACAAAATTTAAAAATTTGAGTTGTCTTGACGTGCAGTACAAGGTGAAATAAGAATTATCTTTGCAACTTTGACACGCAACAACGCAATCGGTCGTTGCAGTCCACTACATGGCCAAGTTGACCAGCTAGTTGTAAAGATAATTCTCGTACATCCTGCATATTATAAAGATATTTTATATTTCTAGATATGATCCTATTCGAGGAGTACCTGGTCACAATGTGAAATCCCTTGGTCTTTCATGGAGCCAATGACCTTCCTGAGTCCAGGGATTCAGCACAAGAGGTAATACTTTATATAAAAAAAAACTAATTGAAGACTGCGTGGAAAAGCCAGACAGTTGTAAACAATGGCTATAAAGGAAAAGTCTCGTATGGTGTAAGAAATAGTATAATAAAGCAAAACCGGTCTGTGATGGAAGATATTTGGTCTGTTTTACCCAAATATGATAAGTTTTAAAATACTTGAAGTGTTTTTGATCCCTCCTGAACAATTTTCGAAAACTGGAGCTGTCCGGTTCTTCCCCCCACGTCTTCAGTTGTATTCAATATACCATTCATTGAACACTTCACCAATGTATCATAGGGCCGAGCGGTTAAAGGCGTCAGCTGGGAATACGAAGATTTCTGGTTCGATCCTAGGCGACCTACTTGACAATCTGATTTAGTTGCAACGAGGCTGCGGCTGACCAGCCCGAGGGCATACAGCTGGATGGTGCGACACTTCGACGACTCCGCCGCCACGAAGGCAACCCAACTCAGCCCAGCCCGAGAGGACGTCGGCGGACACCCGGCCCATGAACACGAGCAACCCGTGGGGCGAACCCGTATCCACGGGTGACGGGTTAAAATTTTAACTAACGAAATTTTGATCTCTCACTGGAAGATTTCAACTTAATACTTTATTGATTTAATACAAATACAAACAATACCTCGTTCTCATTTGAACGGTAACAAAGTTCGCTGCTCTCTCATAAAGCTAACTAGTGCACAGGGGCTAATACTTTACTATTATGTTATTAAATAATTCTGAACCTTATTATTCGTAATCGATTCTTTTCCTGAGTTTATGAATTTCTGTCTCGTAATATTTACATTTTCGGTCAAAGCACGAATGATCCGTGGGATTTTTCGAATTGGTTCTTACATTATAACTATCACAATTAAAGCATTTTGGTATAACATTCTGTTCTTTACATTCTGTTCTTTCTGTTCTGTTCTTTCTGTTCTGTTCTTTTTGTTCTGTTCTTTCTGTTCTGTTCTTTCTGTTCTTTCTGTTCTTTCTGTTCTGTTCTTTCTGTTCTGTTCTGTTCTTTCTGTTCTGTTCTTTCTGTTCTTTTGTCGGCGTGTTCGTTTTAGCCGCATCTCCGGCATTTTGTTATTTCGCCTCGACAGAAGTTGACGATGTGTCCATATATGCTGCATTTATAACAAATCGACGGCTTTAGATACTCTTTACAGTTAAATATGTTCCAGCGAATTTTGATTTTCTTTTTAGTCAAAATCTGATGGAAAGGCTGTGGGTTTATTTTGACAATATAGTTAATATTTTCGTTTTTGTTCTTCATTTGTCCGAGATATTCAATATTTCCTACTCCTGTTTCCTCATTGACCGCATTGAAGCTCGGTGGTCAGATTTGAACTCGCAAGTCTCTGCTAGCCGAACTCCGGGGCTGCGTGGCCCAGTGCATAAAGGCGTCGGTTAGGAATCTGAATATTCCTAGTTCGATCTTGTGCTCCGGACTATTGCAGTCCCGACGTCTATTGAAGGCGTTGGGTGCCAGCTCAGGTGTTGTTTTCGCCATCTGACCATGGTTTTTAAATAACGAGGTGCATGTGTGAATGTGTATGTGTTCCCGGGTCTTCCCTTCGAGATAGTCCCCGAACAGTCGCCAATAGCTCACTGTGCAGCTCTAGTGCGACGTTAATTAACCAAACCAATGCATCATAGGGCCTTCAGTGAATAAAGGAGTTAAGCTAGTAATCAGGATTGCTGGTTCGAATCCGTGCGATGCACTTGTCAAAGAAAAGTAGTTATCTGGCGATCGGAGGGCTGCCAGATTGGCTACAAAAATACTAGAAAGTTTTGTCCTCGTCATCTGACCATGGTTCAAAAATACGAGGCATCGTTCCCGGGTCTTTCTTTCGAGATAGTCCCCGAACCGCCGCTAATAGCCCACTATGTAGTTCTAGGGCGACGGAATTAATCAAACCAATGTATCGTAACTCAATTTTAAGAGTTTTATAATTTTAATAATTACACTAAATTCTGTTCATTTTACATTCCATTTTCTGTGTTTGATTTTGTAATACAAATTTTTACTTAAAATAGGGATCCACTGGTTAGTATTTGAACACTGCCTATTTTTAATAAAATAGTTTGCAATTTAGTAAATTGTTGATATAAAACGCTGCACATTTTTATTCACAAATATAAAAGATACTGTTCAAAGAGGAAACCAAAAGACAATTTCATTCATATATATGTAAGATATTTTATAACTCTTCTCTCTACTTTAAAATTTACTTTAACTTTCTGTAAAATTTGGATATCGCCCCATTTTTCCCAGTACCAAAGCATCCAACATAATTAATCTCAAGAGGCAATATTCCACTCTTAGATTTTGGATGAGTCACCATTACACATGTGACTACGTTCGCTCCCACGCAACTTCTAAAAGCCGAACTCGAACTAACTAGAAATGGCGAGCTAAAAGTCGAGGAACCAATCGGAGGTGTCCAGGTTGTATTCTCCTTCTCAAAATCTCCATCTTGATACAGATTCACGATGTAACCTCAAAGCTAGGAGGTCTTGCTCTGAAGTCCTGAACAATAAATGATGTAAACATAATATTCCAACCTTTGTTTTATACCTACATTAACCCGTCTAAAAACTATAGCGACTGCCCATCTGATTGATTAAACATCACATATATGTATATCATGTATTCCTATATATGTTGCTTCTGTTTTACAATATTTTGTAAGATTTTTTTCAGCCTTTAACCTTTTTCGATTTTGCACTCGTAATTATGCTTTAGAAAGTTAGCAAATAACTCGGAATTTTTTTTCATGTTCGGTCAAGATGAATTTTTTTGATTGAAATGTGTTCCAATTTAACTAGAAAGTCCTTAGTCCTAGCATCCTTAAATCAAAAATTTAAAAATATAACCCCTGAATACACCCCTTGACCTAGGATGGAAATGTAGCCACATATTTTCTTTTTCAACGTGTCGAAATAATTTATTGAAACTAATCTAAGAAATGTAATAATATAAACAAACTATATAAACAATTTTTAGGGGAGGAACGTAATGCCGGCACATCCACCATAGCAAATCAACTTAGAAATACTTCGAACAGAAATGTTTTGGTTAACTTATCACAGTTTGCCCAAAGAATTTCTGTTTTCTATAACTAGTAAGAAGTAAGTAACTGTAACAAAACTAACTAAAAGACAATAAAAACAAAGAAACAAAATAAAAAGCACAACATAAAGAAACAATTACATTTTATAATTCTATGTTTTTCCAATTTCTATGGCGACATACGAACGCAACGGTACAGATGCAATGTCCCCTGTAGGGGGACATATGAGCGCGATGGTAAAACGAGTGATGTCCCCCATACGGGGACATAACATACGAATGCAAAGGGTTAAAATTTAAACAAGTTATTTATTTATAGCACTCGAAACTCCTTGCTATCTACATCTAAGAGTACGGGGTGGTAAATTGACGATCGGAGATTTACAGAGGATTTAGTGATCGATGAAACCATTGTCGACTTTGAAAATGTGGAGTTTCCAACACACACTAAAATTAAAATTTTTACTTAATGACTGTTTTTTAACTACGTACAGGGTTCCCGCGCAACTGGGAAAACAGGGCATACTTTTGTTACGTCGCGCAACCACCTATACCCTTTCTCCTCGTGTCACGCCGCAGTCACCGGGAGTGGGTCGTTATAAATAAACGTAACTTAAAATTAAAACTAGGATGTTCCGCTCCCTGCTCCGCTAACGCTCCGCCAACCTCCGGAGGATTGCTACGCAATCCTCATAGGTTTGCTTCGCAAACCACTTCTCGCTTCACTCGCTAAAAGGTAGGACACAATAACAATGTGTCCTAGTAACAATACTTTTTTAATTATATTACTAAAAACTTTAAAAGTTAAAATTGTAAATTTAAATTAATATTCATCTTGGGATCACTACATTTTTTCGTCATGCAAGTCAATATAGCTTCAATTTTAATCAGCCATGTCTTAAAAGAGAAGTTGTTTTGTCCCGTCTAAGAGTTGGCCACACTCTGTTCACTCATGTTCATCTCTTGTTAGCAGAATCACCACCTGTATGTCCTTACTGTGATATTAATTTTACTGTTTTTCATCTTCTTGAAGAATGTCCAGGTTTTAATTCTATCAGGCTACGCCTTTTTAAATCTCATCATCCTTCGCTTATCGAACTTTTAAGTGCTTCACCTCACTGTAATTTATTCACGTTTTTAACAGAAATCGGTTTTTATCATCAAATCTAAGCAAATGTATACACCTCTTTTAACATAAATAAATTATACAATATGTAGTATATGAATTTTATTTCAGTAAATTTTACAATGTTTGGCATATAAATTTTATTTCAGTAAAGGGTTGAAAAAAAAAATTGAGACTATTTTATGGCGCAGTATGGCCCCTGTGTTGCCCTTGCGCCAATAAAACCCAAGAAACAAAGAGCAAGTCAATATAAAATCATTTTAACTAATTTCTTTTTAACTACAAATGAAAACAATAGTACCACTGGCAAGCCTACCATTGTTTATTATTTTCCACGTTATTTTCACAGCTTTCCCGCGTTTCAGTTAAATTTCTAACAGTATTGGTGCATCAAACAACGCGCGGAATCCCATGGTATTAATGGTATTAATTTTACTCCTGAGAGAGATGCCGCACTTGTCTATAATTGCAGTTTTACTGAAAGGGAGTTGACACGATGCCTTCAGAAGACCCGGATGACAGCACCGGGCCCTGATGGCATCACGTATATTATGTTAAAAAATCTTTCTAGTCACTCTCTGAGGAATTTATTGCTACTGTATAATCGTATATGGCAAGAACATGCTTTTCCTTTGTCTTTGCGACGTGCCATAGTTATTCCTTTTCCGAAACCCGGAAAAGATCCTAAAGATCCGAATAACTATCGGCCAATTGCACTTACCAGCTGCCTGTGCAAGCTTTTAGAAAAGATGGTGAATTCTCGCCTTGTCTACATGTTAGAGACAACCAACGCTCTAACACCATTTCAAAGCGGATTTAGGGTCGGCCGCTCTACGGTAGACAATATCCTGTACCTCGAAACTCAAATACGCCATGCCTTTCTGCGCCGAAACCATCTCGTAGCTATTTTCTTCGATATGGAGAAGGCGTACGATCGGACATGGCGATATGGTATACTCCGAGATCTGTATTCCCTTGGGTTTCGAGGACATCTACCGATATTTATTAAGAACTTTTTGGCATTGCGAGAATTCAGCGTCCGCATTGGCTCAGCATTTTCGGATACTTTTATCCAAGAAGAGGGCGTTCCTCAGGGTAGTGTACTCAGCGTTACTCTATTCGCTATCAAGATCAACGATATCCTGAATCAGTTGCCTCCTTCTGTCCAGGGCAATTTATATGTTTATATGTCGATGACCTGAGAATTTTTTGCCAGGGAAAGGATATGCGATTTGTCGAACGACAACTGCAGTCAACCGTTTCAAGGTTGACCAAGTGGAGTGCAGAAAATGGTTTCAACTTCTCTGTCCAAAAAACATCCTGCGTTCACTTTTGCCGTCTACGAAACCTGCATCCTGACCTAGACATTTTTCTGGATGGTAATAGGATTGCAGTAGTAGACGAAGCAAGGTTTCTAGGAGTCATTTTTGACAAGAAGCTTACATTTTTGCCTCACATTAAGCATTTGCGGGTGTCATGCATGAAAAAGCTCAATTTGTTAAAAGTTCTATCTAATACATTTTGGGGAGCAGAGCGATTCACTATGCTGAATGTCTATCGAGCTGTAATTCGTTCCATATTGGACTATGGCTGCGCCGTTTATGGTTCAGCTCGTCCATCTGTTCTGCGTAAGCTCGATACGATACATCATCCAGCACTAAGAATCTGCTCTGGAGCTTTTCGCACATCACCCGTCGAAAGCCTGTATGTTGTGTGCAATGAATTACCATTGACCTCTACTCGCAGCTTGTTAGCTCTGCGACTTTATTATCGCATTTTGTCACATCCTAACCATCCATTGCAGAATTGCCTTCTGGACAGATCTCGAGATGTCCTTTTCAGGAATCGACCATCTTGTATCCCATCTTTTGGGTTGCGAATGAGAGAAACCCTGAGTGGCACTGCCCTTCATTCAATAGAAGTTGCGGAACGTCCTCTTTTTGATAATATTCCTTGGAAGTCTTCTAAATTATCTGTTTTGCATTTGTTTTCTGGACATGATAAATCAAACACTAGTCCAATTGTATATATTCAAATTTTTAAAGATCACCGTCATCATTTTAATTCTCATACAGCCGTATACACGGATGGCTCGAAATCCGATAATCACGTCGGCTGTGCATTTGTATGTGGATCTGACACTTTTAGCTATTCGTTACCACATTTCATCTCTGTTTTTACGTCTGAATTTTTAGCCTTGTACAAAGCATTAAAATATATCTCTCACCAGACTGTTGGCAATTTCATAGTTTACACCGATTCAAAAAGCGTAATAGAATCTCTATCATCAGATTCGTTAAATCATCCTTTAGCTTTTGAGGTGTTCACTATCCATAATAAACTTATCCGACGGGGCTATGCGTCATATTGTGCTGGATTCCTGGGCATGTTGGCATAACTGGCAATGAACTGGCAGATCAAGCTGCCAAAAATGACACATCCCAGCTTAATATCCGAATCCCGTATGACGACCTACGAAATGTTTTGCGGGACCTTGTGCGGAAGGACTGGAGCGATGGCTGGAGGTTACAGGTGGCTAATAAATTAGCCACCGTATTTCCCAGCATCCCGTTCCTACCACCCTTGTCATCTCGACGGTGTGATGTTTTATTGACCCGTCTCCGCATAGGTCATTCAAGAGCAACACATAGATATTTATTGCTCGGTGAAACTGCCCCGCCGTGTCATTGCCAACAACCTCTCTCCATAAGTCATATTTTAACTTCTTTTCCTCGTCTTAGACTTGTATATAATCGCTTTTTTAACACTTCATCTCCCACATTGTCCTATTTATTGAATCATCCACATCATCCATCACTATTTATCTTTTTAAATTACACAGGGTTTTTGCCTTTAATTTGAAATTTATTTAGTTTATGTGTATTTTTAATATTTTAATGTTGGTTTGAAGTATTAAATCCCATTAAATCCCATATAACCAACCAACCAACTAACATTATTGGTAGTTTGTTTCGGCCATAATTGACGTAAAGCTTACCATAAATCTTGCCTACCAGGAGTGTGTAATTTACTGAGTTTATACGTCATAAAAATGAAGCTCATAGAAGCTTATCATTTTCAAAATTGCCAACAGATGGCGCCACCTCACTTTCCTTCATTTAAAGTTTGAAAAAGGGTTTTTAAAAACTTCTATTTTATGATTTAATAAGGGTTATATTCTTCCTAACTTAAGCTGACATCATCAAAATAATTATTTACCAATGAATTAAAGGGGTTAATCGTCAAAATTACTTACATAATGGCAAAATAAAAATGCGGGCGCAACAGATTTTTGTATACAAAGTAACTGTTGCCATTCCGCATATAGAAAAACAGCGTTTTTCAATCACCGTATAAGAGAATTATATATAAAGATTTTTATCAATTGTATTTTTAAAAAGACAAAAAAGCTTAATGTATCTTACGCTTGCTTAATGGGACTTGGTACCCTTTGATTTGAGAAAATCGATGAAAATATCAATTTTTATTTGTTTTGCTTAAAATATGCTCTTATACCTAAAGTTTATTATTACAAAGTTTTGAAACGATCTGATAATTATAAATGTAATTAAAATGCGTTTCATTACTCTCATAGCACTTAAAATGCTACGTCTATTTCGATGTTTACATTTTTGACGCAACAGCTTTTCGTCATTTATTTAAAGAAAAATCAGCTAAGAACAAGTTGAACGTGTTTATCTGTGACTGTATCTATCACATCACGTGTTTGTTTACATTTTTTTACCGTGGTTTGATATAATTTTAAATTTGAAGGTACAAGGAGACGTATTTGCCAAAGGCGACGTATTTAACAAATGTAATAGCATGTTTTTGCTATTGTCAAAGCATATTCTAAAGTCTTTTATGGTATGAAATATGTATGTTTAATGAATTCAGTTGTATTAGTATGGTTTCTAACACAAAATTAGTCTAAAACAATATTTTAAACACTATTATTTTGATTTTAACAGATTTTTCTCCAAAATTTAGTTTTATTATCATTTTAAAACTGAGTACACAATAGTGATTTAATTAACTCCAATTAAATAATAAAAACCGGAATTTTATATGTATGCAAGTAGTTATAAAATTAATTATGTGTAAAGAAAATATCAAATGTATTCCTCGAGTTATTTGAATTTGAAATGTTTAAACTGATTTATCTCAGTTTGTGTTTTTTGCATATGCCACGGTATTTAAAATAGGAATACTTTCTCACATATTATTCAAATGACTTGATTTTTTTCTGAAATACCTGTATAACCTATTTAAAACAATCAAGGATGGGTTTTGCAAAATAATGAAAAGAAAAAAAGTTAAAAATTAAAAAGTAGACTAAATCATGTTTTTTTCCATTTTTTTGCATATACATCGACATTTTATTTTTTTTCTCCAGAACTAAATCAGTTATTTCAAATTCGATCCTTAAAGTTATAAAGTATAGTACAGTGAATGTAAGAAAAAAAATTCTTTACAAAATTATAAAAACTGAAAGAGAAAAACCATTTTTAAAACAGTTCAATTTTTTAAAAAAAAATTAAATTTTGAAAAATATACTCATAAAAATATTTTTTTTGTTGCTAAAATCATGTTATATAATAATAACCTTCAATAATATGTGTAAAATATCTATGTAAATTATTTAATAAAAAAAATTATTCCAAGGGTACCGAGTCCCCTTAAAAAAATATTTGTAGGAAATAAAAGTATTGTAGAAAAAAAACTTTTGGCTGCTACTTGGAATCGAACTTATGCTACGCTGGTACTCTACCAGTTAGACTAAACTGATTACTCGAGCTCAAGTGGGAATATTTGGTATGTGAAGTGACCCTCCTCAATATTCTCAATAAACAGTTGTATGTAATTTCAAGCTCAATTTACTTTTGTTTTTCAAATTGATAGATAAATTCCGCTGTAAACGTTTTCTGCTCTTTCTCTCTAATATTGAATATTTAAAATATTTGTATCAATTTTAATATAATAATAAATTGTGCGGGCTGTGGATACAAGACAAGTTTTATTCAAGTTGAAACCCCCTCGAATTTTTCCACTTGCCATTCCCCAGAGTAACTACAACAGACTTATCTACCATCATTGACTAATTCAATTTATTAATCCATTTTAAATATAAATTTTTATCTATTTAATTACATTTTATTGTTTTATCCATTGCAATACAAGTCATTAATACAATTTATTTATCAATTGTATACACATTTTATCTATTTATAATATGTTATTTGTTTTATCCATTGCAGAATAAAGTCATTAATACAACTTATAAATCTATTTTAAATATAAATTTTTATTTCATTGTATATTTTAAATAATTTTATCTACTATTTAATTATAATAATCAATTTTAAATATACATTTTTATTTCATATTAGCAATATGGCCCGGCGTTGCTCGTGGTTAATTTGCAAAGTAAAAGCTGATCGATGTTTTTATTTGTTACCATAGCCAGTCGTATATTATATGTGCATTGTGAAAAAAATACTTTATCAAAATCTAGATTTAATTAATTTGAGTAGATTTTTCAAACACCTGAACTTAGTACTTTTTAATTTTTATGTTTTCGATTTGACATGATATTGTAACTACTAATAAAACTTAAATTTTTTGTAAAATGTTTTTTTTTTATATAAAAATTCCTAATTTCCTATTTTTAAATATTAGACTATTTTAGCTCATTTGGCAACATTTTTAATCACTTGTCGATATTTTTAATTATTTGGCAACTTTTATTTATTTGGCAACATTTTTATTTTTTGGCGAAATTTTTTTTTTTTTTGGCAATATTTTATTCTTGGCGACATTTTCATTCATTTGGCGATATTTACTCATCAGCCAATCAAAATGCATCGTTTATCCGTATTGTCAAAAAATATTTTGGGTAGCCAAGGTGATTTTTATAAATCATGTTATGAAGGGAAGATCCACAGTTAAATTTCCAATAGGAATAACGTATAGGAAAATGGAAAAAGTTCTAAAACTTTTGAACTGTTGTAGGTATTGACATGAAACAAAGTGCTGATTTTAAGAGGAGAAAATATTGTTAAAATGGCGCAAGTTTTATAAAAATCCGTTCAGTCGTTTTTGAGTCATCCGGACATACAGACAGACAAAACAATTTTAATGTGATTTTCTGAATCGGTATATCCTAATTCGTGAAGAAAACTCAAAATGAGGGGTTTTGTTCGATTCCACAGACACACTCCATTCTTATATATAAGTATTGATTGTGAATTTCAAATTGTATTTAATTATAATTTTGTTTTATCCATTGCAGAATAAAAATCCTGTTGTATCCACAAATCCTGTTATGCTGTTTAAGTCCTTCTGATGCCTTCATCATATTTTGTATTTTTAGAATTTATTTTTCTACTCGTAAACGTGTTAATATTGTATAACTTTTATTTGCAAATAAATAGTGAGATTTTGTTGTATTTGATGTCAAAATGTTTTTCTTTTACCCTTATAATACACGTTCAGAAAATTATTGCATGTTTATATTATAGAACCGTTTTGTAATGATTTGTGAAATGAAAGATTTTTTTTTCTGCATGAAAGAATACTTTTCACCTGTCAATTTCAACTGACATTTTCAAAGCTGTAACTTAAAATTTAGCACAGTAAAAAAATTTCAATTCATTTTTTTTAACAAAAAAAAAATTAATTAAAAAAGTAACAAGAAACATTTTTTTAGCAGAATATTACTAGTTTTAGTGTACTTTAACTCGACAATGTTTATATTTGTAACACAATGAATAAAAAAACAGCAGAAATTTCCCTACTTTGTCACTTTAAAACATAAATTATTTGTATGGTTGTCAAAGTTAGTGATTGCAGTCGTCATGAATTCTATTATTCCAATAACATATGTACTAAATATTAATTTATGTTGTAATCGCAGTTAGTGGCACCATCTATTATTTGAATAATGATTTAATCTTAATATAACTTGCAAGGTAGATTTAATTGATGTTGCAGACCGGCCCATTTGGGGCATGATTCACTGTGCTGAGAGGCCCCATTTGGGTTTGGAATGTGGCATCTTCCACTTGAGAAGTTTCGGTTCGCATTTCAAACAGAGAGAGCACTAGGCCGCCATTGAGTATGGTTGGAAAATAGTCAGCTCCTCCACAAAAAGCATTGTTTGGGAATGAAAATAAAACAAGTTAAGTTTTTAAAAGATGTCTCTTCTCCTTGAGTCTTCCGAACTACAGAAATGCCTCGAACCTGGTAGGTTTGGAAGTGCATTTACAAAAATTGATATTCTTTGCAATATATTGCTAATGCCACACATATTTTTCTCAGTTTTAAATATTTTTAAAATTCTTAATTTTTTTTTTTTCAATATATTATCACTAAGTAAACGTTTTCAAAGCTATAACTTAAAATTTAGCACAGTAAGCTTTTTTTCAATTGTTTTTTTTACAAAAAAATTAATCTAAAAGTTACAGGAATTTTTTTTTTTGCAGAATATTATTAATTTTAGTGTACTTTAACTCGATAATTTTTATATTTGTATCACAATGCATAAAAAAAATGTATAAATTTCTCTACGTTTACACCTTCATTTTTATAAATCATGTTATGAAGGGAAGATCTACAGTTAAATTTCCAATAGGAATAACGTATAGGAAAATGGAAAAACTTCTAAAACTTTTGAACTGTTGTAGGTATCGACATGAAACAAAGTGCAGATTTTAAGTGGAGAATCCCATCCCAGTGGAGTGGCCCCATCTAGAGTATGCAGTACAATTCTGGTCACCTTATCTCAAAAAGGATATTGATTTATTAGAACGGGTTCAACATAGAGCTACAAAAATGCTTCAGGGTACTTCAGGAATGAATTATGAAGAAAGGCTTAGAAATCTAAATATGTATACACTCGAGGAGAGAAGGATTAGAGGGGATCTTATTCAGTTATTCAAATTTATCAAATTGGGTGATGTGGCGGGATTGGAATTTAATATTGCCAATGTGACTAGAGGTCATGGATTTAAATTATACAAGTCACAGCTTAATCGGGATGTTAGAAAGCATTATTTTTTTAATAGGGTTATTGACAAATGGAATGGTTTGCCTGAGTGTGTTGTTAATTCTTCAGGGGTGAGTGGTTTTAAAAAACAATTGGATCGGCATTGGGGAATCGTGAGGATGATGGATTGACAGGACCAACCTTGCTGGGCCCAGAGCCTGTAGTTGGTCGACATTATTTGTATTTATTTGTATTATTTGTATGGTTGTCCAAGTTGGTGATTTCAGCCATCTCGAATTCAGATTCCAATAACAGATGTATTAAAAATTCATTTACATCGTAATCGAAGTTAGTGGCGTCATCTATACTTGAATATTGTTTTATTCAAGTATAGATTTATTTTATTGTTAATATAACTTGCAAGGTATATATAATTGATATTTATTGCCAATGCCACACATTTTTCTCAGTTTTAACTATTTTTTCGATTCTGAACGATATTTTTTCAACATATTATCACTAAGTAAACATTTTCAAAGCTGTAACTTAAAATTTAGCACAAAAAGCTTTTATTCATATTTTCAATTGTTGTTTTTACAAAAAATTTAATTAAAAAACTTACAAGAACCACTTTCTTACAGAATATTACTGATATTAGTATACTTTAACTCCAAAATTTTTATATTTGAATAACAATGAATAAACAAAGTAGAAATTTCCCTACGCTGTCACCTTAAAAAATAAATTATTTGTATGGTTGTCAAAGTTAGACTTCAGCCATCTCGAATTCTGATTCCAATAACAGATGTACTAAAAATCTTTTATATTGTAATCGAAGTTAGTGGTGCCATCTGTTACTTGAATGACGATTTAATCTTAATATAACTTGCAGGGTAAATACATAATTGATATATTCAAATTAGAGAATCGGGGTTTAAAGTGGGTAATTTAAATAATTTACTTATATTTTTTGTCATTGTAATTGTTTAATTTGAACGTTTGAAAATTGAGTAAACTATTTATAACCGTAAAAATCCTTTTCTGACCTCATCAGAATTTAAGGGATTAATTTTGTTCTTTTACATTCGAATAATCTGTACTCCGTGTCAATTCTTTAAATGCTTTTCATATATTTGGCAAAATCATAGTTGAACACTTGTAAGATAGTATGGAACGTATTAACCCATTTTCTGTTTTGATATTATTATTAAATGCTTTCATTGGAAATTGTACATTAATAACTCGTGACAATACATGTAAAAAGTTAAATTCTTAAGTTTGGTTTGTGGAGGAAATGGGCACACTTTGGCACGTATTCTGCCTTGCATGTTTTGAGGCTCTCTCTTCCTCTCGTTCGCTCTCTGTCTCTCGCTCGCGCTTTCTCTCCTCTGAACTGTAACTGCTGGAAGGCTCAAACCTTGTTTCCTCTATGGGCGCGTTGAAGCCAATTTGAACGCAGTCATGCTGTGCCTCAATATTTTTTTTTAAGTGATTTAGTGGTTGTTTATTACCATAGTAGAAATATTAAATGTATATAAATATTATATTTTGTTCTTGTAGAATTTATTTTTATATTGCCAAACAAATAGTTTTAGCTCTTGCTTTTTTTCTACTTCGACGTTGACTTGCAAATGACTTTCTACTTTAATATCAGATTGCATTTAAAATGGGTTTAAAAAGAAAATAGAAAAAAACTCAGCCAAAAGCAATACACCTCGGCTTATTTTAACATGAAAAATATACGAAATATTGCGGTAGCAAAGAAAGTGGGGCACATCATGACTGCCTCTACATCGGCTTCAAGTCAACAAAATGTCTTGCCCGATCGTTTCTCTCGCTCTCCCTCTCTCTCTCATTCTCTCTATCTCTCTTTCGTGCTCTCTTCCCCCCCCCCCCCCTGGGAAAAATGCCGGTATAAACTTACACCTGCTCTTTACTAGAGTGGTGTGATGAGGAAGCAAGATAATTACCTGCAGTTTTTATGGAGCATTTTCATCGTTTTGACAGTACTGCCCGTGATGCGGACATTTATAAAGGAATTGCAACGCAGTTGAACGGGCGTTCAAAGACTGTCGTGCAAGTGAAAACAGACGCAATCTGTTTGCCGACGTTAGAAGTGACGTCACCGCCTAAATACCTGCAAATTGGCGAAAAAGTTTCCCCTAAAACCCGATTCAATACCAGGTGTGGAGGGGGGGGGGGGGGGATCCCGGGTCGGCGTTTCAAATTTCTGGTAGCCCTATTTATAACGACATGCATAAAAAAACTCGTCAAATTTTGAATATTTTCTCGACGTTAGCTAATTTCTTAATCAAATCAATTTTACACCACACGAAACTCAATTATGTTATAGTGTGAAATGTAAGATTTAAAAAAAAAATCGCATTCCTCTGCTCGGTAGTGGAAGAAAGACCTTCAGCTGGATGATTGAAGATACCGCACGACGCTCGAATATAATTTAGCTTGCCACCACTTCATAGCTCCAGCTGAAGATCTTTCCACCACTTCATAGCTCCAGCTGAAGATCTTTCCACCACTACCGAGTCAGCTGAACATAATATTTTTGATTAATACCTAAATAACTAACAGGAAATCGATATTGATGAGTTTTCTGAATGAAGTGTAATAGAAGACGACGATTCCAATATTGCCGATAATTTTGATATTTCCGATAAAGAGATTTATTTATTTCTTCAATTTATTAATGTTATTAATACTCATTCGTCATAATAAACAATATTTTCTTCTTTTGAGATACAACAAAATGGAATAAAAAAAATCGACACATTTCGAACGTTTTCCCGATGTTTGCTACTGATTTCGCAAATCAATTTTGCACCACACGAAAGTATGTAAGTATGTAATGATATGAAAGGCGAGGTTTAAAAAATCCCATTCACCTGGTTCGGTAGTGGTGAAAAGACATTGATCTGGATCATCGAAGATACCTCGCGACGTTCTAATTTAATCTAGAGCGCTACTACTTCATGGCTTCAGCTGAAGATCTTTCCACCACTACCGAGCCGGGAGAACATCCTTTTCTTGATTAATATCTATATATCTATTGCGTGATAAATATTCATACAGTGTAAAATATTTTTTAAAAACCTGATGATTTTTTTTTTTTGCGTAAACTCACGAGAAGCTGAAGTATAACCCACCCACAGAATAATAATTTTTTTCTCTCTCCCCCCCCCCCTCCCCCTCCCCTCACGCCTGCCCCCATTCGAGCATGAATGGACTGCAGTAGAGCGAATATGACGTCATCATCGCGATGCAAACATCTCAGACCTGATGGCACCAGACACGCGACTTCCTTTCAAAATATATGAATGTTACTTCATGAAGAACAGGATATTTTTATGAATGAACTAGAAAAAAATTATGAATGGAAGACGTAATAAATCACGTGTCTGAGGCCATACATGTTGGTTTGCCTCACTTTGATGTTAGCGGGATTAAAGCCGTATGATTTTTCTAGTATAAGGGATCCATGCTCGAAGCCTACACCCGCCCGAACTGAACCAGCTGAATTATGTTTCATAGATTATCGATCCTAAACCATTTACTGGTAAGAAAACTAGCCGGTGTAAAATATACGTCCTTAAATGTTGCCTGCCACCCAGACTATAGGGCTTGGAACAAGGAACAATGTCATAATTGCCAGTTTTGAGAAAAATAAAATAATCTTTCTAAAAAAAAAAAAAAAATTAAGAAAAATGAACTAAAAATTAAAAATAATATTTTATTTTGCGAATGAGTTGCAGAAATTGAATTATTTAAAATCAAATTTATACTTATTACAACGTTTTGAAATCGGTGTCAAAATTTAGCTATGATTTTTGTAAATTGGCACTAATTTCAAAAAGTTATAATAAGTATAATATTGATATTCAATCAATTTTTTCAACTGTTTCGTAAAATTAAAAATTATTATTTAATTTTTAGCGCATTTTCTTAAAGTCGGTTTTTCTTTTTATTTAGAAACATTACTTTATTTTTCTATTTAGTTTTTTTATTTACTTCTTGTTTAAGTATGAGGGATTTTTCTTTTATTTACTTCATATTTAACAGGGGGCTTCGGCCCCTTGTATTATTCACCAAGAAATTCAAGTAACAACTTGTGCTTACATTTTGTCTCAACAATGTATATCGTGAAACAATCCCTATCCATGCCAATAAATGCTGGGTAAACGAAATGTCATTGCTGTACAACTTCTATTAAACAATGATAACATTTTGAAATCGGATAAATTGTTTTAATAAAACTCCAGTTAATCGACATTTCCGGATATATAACAGCTGGATAACCGTTTATTTTTTTGCAGATTTTACTTAAGTCGATTATTCTATATCCAACAAAAAAAGAATTTTCAAAATCGAACAATATTTTTTTTAAACCGTCTGGTTAATTAAGAATTCCGGATAGTTAAATACCAGATAACCGGATATTTTTTTAAATGGCTCCCAAGTGAAATATCCCAATCCGACAAAAAAAATTGTCCAAATATCTGAATTAGAACAGAAATCTTGCGCGAACATACATAAAAAAAAAATAATAAGAGTCTAATCGATAATCTTTCTTCTTGACGCGCGATTTGGCGGTTTTAATTTAAAGTTCCTGGCGGTTTTATTTTGGAGCTTTGGTTGGCGCTGTTCAGTCGGTTAAAAATGGATTCAAAGTTTGAGACATAGCTTTTTTGCAGCGTTACAGAAATCTCGTAATAGTTTGATTGGAAGGGTACGAAAACAAAGACAACATTGGTTTCTATTTCATTTAGTAGTTTAAAATTGATACATTCAAAATATTTTTTTTAAATGATTAATTTTTTATTTCTTTAAAGCATTTTTACTTTCATAAAATAATTGACACACAAAGGTTGAGAGTTGTTTGGTTTATTTAAAATTAAACACAAAACCACACAAACCACATTTGTCAAAATGTTGAGTACATATACCTTCAATCTTATATTGTTATTGCCTAATCGTGCATTAAAATGTATCTTTTTCAAGTACAGTAAAACAACTTTATTAATTAAAAATTCTTATTAAAATAGATATATAATAAATTAAATTATCGTCCGTTAAAAAATAACACAAATTACTGAAATCAGAACAAAAAAATAGACAACTAATCTTCACAACATTGCACATGCCACATTCCACATTGCACATGCCTCATTGCACATAATCATAAAGAATATTGAATACATGTATCCTCAAACGTACAGTAGTATAATTGCCTGTACACACATTAAAAAGTAATGTCTTGATGTAAAGCTTTTTAAGTACATTAACAGAACTTGATAAGTATTAATTAAATTATTTCAATTCATTGTACGTTAAAAACAATACAAATTACTAAAATGAGAACAAAAAATTTCACAACTGTAATCTTCTACAGCTTTTTCACACACGTACCTCATTGTTCATGCCACATTGCAAATAATCATCCAAATTTTTGAATATACCCTCAAACGTACAGTAGTAAAGTTGTCTGTACACACATTAAAAAGTAATGGCTTGTCACATTAAAAAGTAATAGCTTGATGTAAAGCTTTTTCAAGTACAATAATAGAACTTGATAAGTATTAATTAAATTATTTTAATTTATTATACTTAAAAACAATACAGATTACAAAAATGAGAACAAAAAATTAGACAACTGTAATCTTCTACAGCCTTTCCACACATGTACCTCATTGCACATGCTACATTGCACATGCCACATTGCACATAATCATCAAAATATTGAACATACCCTACAACGTACAGTAGTATAATTGTCTGTACACACATTAAAAAGTAATGGCTTGATGTAAAGCTTTTTCAATTACAATAACAGAACTTGATAATCAGTGGTGTAGGAATTTCTTATCTTCAGAGAGGGCGGAAACTTTACGTAAAAGATTTTTTTTGTGTGTGGTTAAAATAGTATAGAGTCGTATATCTATCATTGACAGACTATCAAAATATAAATTAACATATATTCGTTTTTGTTTGAACACTTTTAGAATATAAAGTAACCACGAAAACATATAACAAGCTAAAATATGAATTTATAAATGTACTGATTATTAGTTTAGTGGTAAAAATGTAATAAAAAATAAATGTTAAAGATGTAATATTAAAGATGTAATGTAATATTAAAAAAAAATATTTTCTAAATATGAAATTTCAACTACATAATCTGTTTATAAAATAAAGTGTAAGTCTGGTGGTTTTATTTATAAGAAAATAATAAATAAAACAAAATCTCATTGAGTCATCTTTTTACCAAACCAATTGACTAATCTCTTCCTGTTTAATGTTTCTAATAAATAGTCTAAATTAAAAATGCTAATATTTTTACTCTAATATGTACAAAAATTATTCATATTTCAAATACAGACATGTGAAACGATTGGTTTATGAAATGTATTTTCGAAAAAAGGGCATAAAATAGTAAAATGTTAGGGGGGCTGAGTTCTTTCAAAAAAATTCCTGTAATTTTTTTTAACGCTTTAATGCATAGTTTTTATTACTGCTAGTTTTCATAACTTCATCCAAATAAAATATATTAACTTAGTAGGTAGTGAAACAAGCAGAAAAAGTCGAGGTTGCAATTTAAAAATGTGTTAAGACTTTAGGGTATTTTTCAGACAATGTGTGAACATTTTCAGCCCCCTGAAAATAATAAGTTCCTACGCCACTGGATTGAATAGAGGGTTGGACTGGCCGCCCTGTCAGTGGCGACTCGTGGACTACAGCAAGTACAGCCGGACTACACTTAAATTTATTAGTGTATTTTAAAACTAAAATCAGACATTTTACTAATTTTCTTAAATGAAGATAAGAATTGAAAAGAAATTTCTTCGTAAGTAAACAAAATCTCCGATAAATAACAAGCGAACCGAGAATTTCCTAGAATCTCTCCAAACGGAAATAGTTTTCGTGATACATTTACTGTGTGATGTTGCTTCGTTATTTAAGTTAACACTAAAATTGCACGCCAGCAATTAGCAAGTTTAAAAGAAAGATTAAAATTGCAATTAGCAAGTTTAAAAAGAAAATTAAAATTGCAATTAGCAAGAAAGAAAAAAGATTAAAATCGCAATTAACAAGAGAGAACAAAAAATTAAAATTGTAATTAGCAAGTTTAAAAAAAGATTAAAATTGCAATTAGCAAGTTTAAAAAAAGATTAAAATTGCAATTAGCAAGAAAGAAAAAAGATTAAAATTGCAATTAGCAAGTTAAAAAAAAGTTTAAAATTGCAATTATTAAGTTTAAAAAAAGATTAAAATCGCAATTAACAAGAAAGAAAAAAGATTAAAATTGCAATTAGCAAGTTTAAAAAAAGATTAAAATTGCAATTAGCAAGAAAGAAAAACGAATAAAATTGCAATTAGCAAGTTTAAAAGAATGGAGGATTGCTTTAATTTTCAAAAATTAAGTGTTTTCTAATTTTTTTTCACATGCTATCATTTCGTAAAAATTTAAACCAAACTTTGAATTGATTAGTAAATATTAAAGAATTTCCCGTCATGTATGGTTGTGGGAAAATAGGGTAGAGATGGGGGGGGGGGGGGGGGGGGATTCACATGATTTCGGCTGCACTAACATTTTCGACCACGAGCCGCCGCTGCTCCCTGTTTCATCTCATTTTACAATCCGGGTTCTCTTTGGGGCACAGGTGTAGGGGTGTGGTGGCTGTACTTGTCCACCAGATGTGTCCAGCGCCAGCATTGCCCGCAGTAGTACTGCAGGCATTCGAAGTCCTTGCAGTACACAGTTCCGTTGTGCACCATGCAGCTCGAGCACTCCGCACCGACTGCCACATAGGGATCTATCATCACCTGTATAAATAGAAAAGGGACTTCTGTAATACAACAGTATTTCGGTATTACAACAGTTTTTGCATGTCAAAGTCGAAGTTAGATAAAAAAGCAAGAGCAAACACTATTTGTTTGGCAATATAAAAATTAATTCTATATGAAGAAAATATAATTTGTATATACATTTAAAATTTCTACAATGTTATGGTAATAAAAAACACCACTAAATCACTTTACAAAAATATTGGTTCACAACATGGCTGCTTTGAATTGGCTTCAACGCGTCCATACAGGAAACAAGGTTTGAGCCTTCCAGGAGTTACAGTTAGAGTTCAGTGAATTAAACTGACATGCGTTCCATAAGTAATAGATATAGTTACAGTTAGAGTTCAATGTTAGTTACCCATATTCTACACCTTGCAAAGTTTTGGAAAATTCTTTTTTAATCTTGATTGTAAAGTATAATGAGACTAGGTAAATAATAAGATAAATTAGTTTAATTATATTTATTATAATAACTACTTTAATAAGAAAAAAATGTTGCTATACCGGAGCATGACGAGTAGTAGTTTATGCGAAACGTCATTTAAATTATATACAAATAAGAACTGGTCGCCAACAAAAAATTGATGAACAAGCAATTTCGACTGACACTGGTTGCAACGTGTATGATTGCGACGTATGTGTACTTCGATGAATACCGCTTTCAGCTTTTTTTCTGCTTAAACCAAGATTGTAATCTAAAGGAACAACTCTGCGCTCTTGTGAGGAAAATTGGAACATGATTAAAAAAAGCATTAAAATGTAAAATAAACACAATGAATTTGGTTAAGAAAAGTTAATTTAAAAATTAAATAATTTACACCGATTTTGTTTTTAAAAATAAAAGGGATTCAGTTTTACCTTTTTACGGAATCTTGGAATTTCTATGTCAACAAATCCTGTCACAATTGCCTTCATGAAACTGTCATAAGTCGCGAATGTCACCCGTCCGAAACCTGAAATACAAATAAAATTAGGGTATTTTTCAAACAATGTGACGGAAACTAAAGTCTTAACACATTTTTAGATTGCAATATCCGACTCTTTCTGTTTGTTCCACTACCTATTAAGTTGATATATTTTATATCGAGGAAGTAATGAAAACTAGCTGAAATAAAAACTATACATTAAAGCCTTTAAAAAAACTGTTTTGAGTCCACCCTGTATATCGATTATATAAGTAATTACTAATTAATAGGACGGACAAAAATTAGTTTGGCAAAATAATAGTGTCTTTGGAATACCAGAAGACTATGCCTACCAGAAATCCCAAAAGCAACAGAAGCAAAACAAACCAACTGTCCCCGATCACCGTATCGGCTCATAATTTCCTATATGAAACAAGACTAAATGTATGTCATTCGCACTATTTGTCACGGAGTTGTAGTAGCTCGGATTACCCTAAAAATGTACCATGGTATTTTTATCTTCATCCAACTTAACTGATTTTCAAAGATGTTTCACGTCACAAAACGATTTAGAATTTTGTAAAGACTTTTGGGCTGCGCGGAACCGTATGCGAAGGCAAAATGTCACATACCCCTAAGGGGGTCCATGGCCCTAACAGGCCCGTCGCACCGGGGGTGTTTGGAGGGGACCGACCCCCCCCCCCCCCCCAATTATCTGGAAACCCTGAAAGTTGGGAATTTCAATTTCTAAAAACCTCGAATTGGAAAAATTTATGCCTGAAGAAAATTAATATTATTAACAAATGAAAGCTAGGGAAGATTAGAAATTGCCCAACTTGTAAAATTACATTTAAATTTGACCTCAGTATGGGCACTGCATTGGAATATGGGTGCAACAAATCAATGCTTGTGAGAGAACTGTTTAATATTACCGAAAATATGCATAAAAAAGATTTTTTTTAAAAAATATCGATAAGTTAGAACTGTTAATTTTCAGCACTGTTAAGTTAGAAATTTCGATTAGTTGAGTTGATAATTTTCAATCGTTAGGTTGGGAAATTTCTTGTTTCAATATCTCCAAAATACTTTTTGTGTGACGTCACTGGGCCTTAACTGTTATTTTCTTTGTTATGCCATATCTCGGACACATCTTCACTGTTAAATATAGTTAAAAGAACTTTACCTGTGGGATAGTTGTCCTCGTCCACATATATTTTCGCATGGGCGACGTACCCAAACAAGGTGCCCATGATGTGGCCCAGGGCGTTGGCCGTGATCTTTCCATGGAGACTTCGGAGGAAGATCGTGTGGTCTGCTTCGTATCCTCCTCTATATCCGTACCCGAAGTAATGCTTGTCCGATATCTGCCAAGGTATGATTTCAATCTAAAAAAAAATTTAACATTTATAAGTTAATAGAATAAAGTTTAATAAATAAAACATGTATAATAAAATCCGTCAGACAAAGAAAACATCTTAAATACTGAAGATTAAAAATACTCAAAGCTTTTTTAAACTTTAATAGAATAGATCAGAAGGCTGTTTATTTTAATAACAATGCGAATTAAGAATTTTAGTGATTAACAAAGATTGGCGTATTGCTCCCCTTCATGATTGGTACAGAGGTACCCATCCGGGGGCTGCATTGGAATTTAAGGGAGAAAGAAACGAACATACCGTCCTAACAAAACTTAATAGTGTACATATTAGGTCATTCTCCTTTGGCGGGGGATGTAAGACATTCGCCAAGTGCACTCAATATGAGTAGTGGCGGCGATTCGGGGGGCAAGGGTTGTAGGGCGGTTGCCCCCGCACTTTTTTCGGATGTTGCCCCCTCAATGTTTTAACATAGCACTTTTTAAAAACATAATATAGGTATATTGTCTCCAATTGCTAAAACCAGGAACATTTCGTATGCCCCTCCCCACCCACTACTATAAAGACAATAAATGCATTTAATGAACAGTAAATGCGTAGAGTAAAACAAGTAGGTAAAACAAGTAGTTAAACAATGTTAGGCCATCATTTGAAGTGTCCGGTCTTTGTAACTAGTGTTTAAATAGCTACTAAAAGTAAGACTACGAAATGTTTTAGCCTATTTTTAAAACGTTTTGTACATATATATATTTATTAATTTTTCAGCTATCCGATTTACAATATTGAAGTAAACGAACGGTTCAGTTGTTCTCTCTCTAGATACATATGCTTCTGGAATAAAATTGTTGTTATATATGTCTGTAATAGGAAATGAAACATAATTAATATTTTTCCTTTGTGAAAAAATTTTCGAGGTCACAAATTTTTTTACTTCCCCTATCCCCCTTGATGTTGCCCCCTCACTTTCAGCACCCAATCGCCGCCACTGAATATGAGCAAGTACCGGCTTCACCCGAGCATATTCTGTCTTGCTTGGGGCTGAGTCGTGAAGATCTTGAGAAGATCCCAGTCCTGGTGATGGACTTTCTGGGTGTGTATGATTTAATGGACCTGGTCTATTATAATCTAAACTGGGTGGAATAAGTAACAACAAGGACAATTTTAGTCCATGCATATGTTCCAATTGTTTCTCAATTATCTATTAGAGAGCAATGGGGCCACTGTTGAAAGGCGGGATTCCCTTGCTTCCAAGGTCATCATCATCAGGGCCTGATTACCAAATAGGCCCTTTAAGCCAAGGATTACAAATTACATTTTTGAGGGGCCCCCAAATCACACATTTTATATAAGTATTCAACACCCCTAACATAGTTTGAAAATAAATTGACCTAAAAAAATCGCATTACAAACTTAAGTAAAAAAATATCACCACCTTTTGTTAAATGTGTTAGAATATTGGAAAAAAATATCACAACATACAGAAATTAGGAATCCTCATTATTTATTAATAATTTTTTATATTATTCATAATGTGTTTCATTTTAATGCCATTAAAGTCAAGGATTTCAGAGGATGTAAAAGTTCCATTTAATGCTCCAGAGGATATCTGAGAAAAAAAGGGCCCCCATTTAAGAATTAAGGGCTTCTCTTGCTTCAGTGTCTTTGTCGGGCCCTGGTCATCATAATCGGGCCCTGTCGATAATTCTATCTCTACTATAATATGAAACACAATGTGGAATGAGCATACAAAATCAAATACTCACTTCCTTGTCTTTCGACGGCATCAGAAAATGCCAGGTGTTGTCACCTGAAGCCGTATTTCTTCTGAAGACGCAGTTCATCAGAAGACGGTTGATCGCTTTTTCGGTTAGAAACGTCATGTACAAGTATCCGCCTACACAAAGAAATTATATCAATGGTTGAATTGAAAAATGATTTATAATTATTAATTTATAAACAAATAAACAAAAAAAATCGTAAAAAATTATTTACCGTGAGCAGAATGCATAGCTACGTCTTCAGGCTTCTTTTCAACGTCTATGGGTTCAAAGTCTTTTAAGGCAGCAACCAAATCGTCTAAAAGAAATAGACATACTTAGTCATCTGTAGTACTTGCTATTACACTCAGTGGAATCCAGAGCGGAGATTGCATTGTTCTAGGATTAAATTTTTAAAAATTTAAATTTAAAACTCTCCACCTTTTTTCGAGCTCTCCTGATATATTAAAAAAAAGTGGACATAAAAAAATGCTATATATAGGTTGTAGCCCTGCAAAAAGGTTAACATCGAGGTCAGGATCTATCAGTATTCTATCTTTGACCATAGAAAAGTATTTGCCCCACCAGTTAAATTTCCTTAAAATATGCTCCGATGGGGCCCCCGTTTAAAAGTTAGCTTCCCTTGTCACAAATTCTTAATCGGGCCCTGGCTGACTATGATATTTACAACAAACGGAGACGCAAACAGTTTCTGCTTACCTTCCGTGACATCACTAGTCGCTCCCTTGATGTATATCTTCCTCGAGTAGTCGGTGCAGTCGTACCAATCGTCGCTAGGCTCCTCATCGGGAATGTAACCTACAAACCAAGACTGGCAGGCCGCTGGAAATAAAAACCACAATTTGTCATTTTAATGGCGGCCAAAGTTCTATCTTTGACTATAGAAACTGACTATATTTGACTATATTGATTTAAGGAAGTGGATATCTTACTTTAACCGTTTGAGTCCCAAGCAGCGCAATCGTGCTGTTGACATTTTATGTCGCGAAAACCCAGTACATTTCGAACATTGTGGACAACTGACTGTGTGTCACCGATTGTTCAAGTCGCGCGCTCAGATTTACTGAAGCAAGTACATCACACAGCTTCTTTTAGTTGGTTTGGTTTGGTCAATTAACGTCGCACTAGAGCTGCACAGTGGGCGATTGGCGACGGTTCGGGGTCTATCTCGAAGGAAAGACCCGGGAACACATACACATTCACACACACATTCATACATGCAACTCGTTATTTTAGAACCATACAGTTTCTTTTAACAATGAGAAACACTTACGCTAGAGCTGCACAGTGGTCTATTTGCGACGGTTCAAGGCCCATCTCGATTTGGTTGGTTTGATTTGTGTAATTAACGTCGCACTAGAGCTGTACAGTGGGTTATTGGCGACGGTTCGGGGTCTATCTCGAAGGAAAGACCCGGGAACACATACACATTCATGCATGCACCTCGTTATTTTAGAACCATGGTCAGATGACGATGTTCCGATTGAGATTCATCAATGTAAAATAAACAAAGCGCTATCGCGCCGCTTGGTATTTCTCGACCTAAATAAAACAAGCGCTATCGCGCTGCTTGGGTCTTTTTGTACTCATTTAGAGAAAGCACGGTTGCGCTGTTTGGAATTCTTCCACAGTGTTTTTTCAATACCCCCTGGGACTCAAACGGTTAAATAAAAGCGAGAAATTTGAGCAGTAATGGGGGAGTTTTACGCCGAAAAGAAGACCGCTGTTCGAACAGAACAGAATATGGAGAAAAATCCGCAACGCCGAAAAAGTTTTGTAGGATTAGCATGGAACTTCAGTTCCTGTACTGTAATTTTAAGTTTTTGTCATTAAATAATACCTCCATATAGAAATATTTAATACATACACTGAGATAGATTGTACTCGTCGTTTACTAAGCCTTTTTTGTGTTGAAATAAAAGTATTTTACCGTATTTCGTTGTAATTCTAATAATATACAGATATAATATAAGTATTTCTGTATTTAGATTTATATTCACATATAGAATAAAAATACTACTTAATTCGCAAAACCAAATATTATAAACAAACTTTCCCATAATTTCGAGCGTAGTGACTAAACAAACAAAAGCAGAGTTGTCTGCTGTAGGGAAGGAAATGAAACTACTAGTAAGTTTTCATCGTGATACGTCACGTAAAACTCCCGCATTGAAGCAGAAAATTTATATAGTGTAAAGAAAATGATTTTAAAACTTGATGTTTGACGTTCAAAGTCCAATTTTCCATTGAAAAAAAAATGGGAAAATTATAATTGTTTTACAAAACCGTTCTCTTATTTATTGGTAACAAAATCGTATATTTTTATTTAATTCTGATGTTTATAAATATTTAAAAAAAATTTAAGGATAGGTTAAAATGGATACCCTGTTGGAATTGTGGAATTTTCAGCGTAAAAAGGCATTATAACAAAGTTTTAAAACAAATCAGTAACTTGAATAAAATTGAATAAATAAAAACCATAAAATTTTAAAAACTTAGTACATTTGAATATTAATTGACTGTTTTTCATCCTAAAAGCAAGCTGTAATACGCCATTCGCCATTTTGAAAAATCAACTATATTGTATTTATTTCATTAGAAGTAGAACACCTGCTATTATTTTTGGTTTGTTTTGATTCAAGAACCTTTGATGTAATTACTTTATTTTTAATTTATTCCGAGGATGATTTTTATTTCATTTAAAACTTAATATTTAACTTCAAATAAAATAAGCTAATGATAGTCATTTTCTTCACTCACATGTTCTTTTCTTGACAGTTTATTTGAAGAAAAAACAGGTTTGTTACTTCATTATATTAACATATAAAAAGTGTTAAATATATTGCAGTTAGTTCTTGTCCTTTATAAGCTTTAAAAATTAGTATTTTTGTAGAATAATTGCACTTTTGAAAAGATCGTTACATTTTTACTATTCATTGAAATTAATAATTCGAACTACTTTTCCCACTTCGCCAAATATCGAAAAAAAAAAAAAAAGACTTTTTTTAAAAAAAATTCATTGAAATGTATTAAAAGTATTTTATTCTAGAAAAATCCCAGGAATATTCGTAAATATTTCGACTGTTCTAGTTTATATATTGAAGTTTTCATGTATCAAACAATCATTATTTTTTTTGTATAATCAAACAAATCGGCATTTGGACTTGAATTAAAACACCCATAAATGAGAATTTTTGCTAAAATGTACTTTATTAACAAGTAAATTAACGAAATAAAGAACGAGATCAAAACATAAATTTAACATTCTGAAATTCAATATTTATTTATTTTTAAAAATCCCTCATCTTTCCCAATATATGGTCGCAAAAAAAGTTAACAAATAGGAATAAATCTAATTTTAACAATCTCATTTATTGTATAAGATATCTAAAATTAACTATCTTAAATTACCCTTGAAACCAACTGTAATTTCAGATATAAAGCTTTAATTTATTTCTTTAAACTTATAATATCAATTTTATTAAAATACAAATGCAACGTTAAAATACGCCATAAAAATATGAGATCTGGACATGTTTCGGGAGATACATCTCCCTTCATCAGCAGAAATGAAAAGCTGTGAAACCCACACAGACTTTTCATTTCTGCTAATGAAGTGAGATGTATCTCCCGAAACATGTCCAGATCTCATGGTTATTATTGCGTATTATTAGCGTTGTATTTGTATTTTAATATTCTTGACCCTCTAGTGCATGATTTTTTTTCTCGTTTTTTAATGAAAAAAAAATCGTCTTCTTTTTGCCCCTGGACCGCTGAAAAAATATACAAAAAAAAAACCTAAAGTCTATGTAATTAAATAATTAATTAAAACCGTTGTGTTGCATATACGCAACAGCATGTGTAATTATTAAAATAATTTTCAAAAAGTATGAAAATATAGTTTAAAACGATTTTCATATCTCTGGTATTAGCTAGGATATTTTGAAGAGCCAGATTATATTTATAAGTAATAAAAAAAATCTTCGGACACTTCATTTTCACGAGCCAGTTTTAGAACAACAGACCTCGAAGCAACTGACTCCCTTTATCACGATCATTTTTATAAAGAAAAGGGACCTAGCGGCGTTTATAAGAACTAGAGACAGGATTCCCAGCGTGACAATACTATTATGGTTCACATAAAACTCAATAGGTGCAAACTAGCGGTCATTTTAAAGTTGTTTAGCATGCTACACTATGCAATAGGGTTAACGCAATGGCGCTAGTTTTTATCTTGTATCAGTTACTAAAAGTTACTATCTTGTTACTAAAACAATGTACTTTTTAGACCCAATATTCTTACTTCTAAGTAAAATTGCATTACATTTTTTAATTGATAAATCATGTATTAAAATGTAATAGTACCAGCTTTGTAACTGATGAATCGTTGCCGTCTGAAATCTTCCGCCCATGGTTTCCAGCGTTGATCAGAGAACAGAGAATACTCATTCGCAAAATGTGAATCATCTGTAATGGAAACAATTGGTTTAAAACACAAAGCAATCTTATAAATTAAATATCTAATCCATTAAAGACCTTCAACGGCAATAAAAGATTACTCAGTAAGTATTATTTTGTATTTTAACTACTGTCATCCCACCAAGAGAAAGACTCTAAGTAGGGTTGCTAGCGCGGAGCGTGCCAAATCAAGTAAGGGAATTTGGGTTTTTCAATAGATGCTATTTTGGCGAGTTTATCCAAAAATGTTTCGACTTATAAATAAACTCGTATAGAAAAAAAAGAAGATTGTTAAAGGAACGTTGTTTTTAGTTTTACGTAATATTTCTCTGTATGAAATAAAAGTAAAGTATTTAAAAAAAAAAAAAAAGTAAACGATAATTCATGGAAAACACAAAAAATAAGTATAATTTTTTTTCCCATTTTGTGGTTTAATATTTTAATAACGTAACAGTGTTTTAAAACCCACTGTTTTACTTTTTTTTATATTTTTTTCTAATAAACTCAAAGCGCGTTAATTTTACTATGAAATAACATTCTTGTCGAAAAACATAAACGATCTATTCACTGTTCACATAAACTAAAACGAAATAAAAAGCGCATTGAAATTATAATTATGTAAGGAGATTTAAATATAGCTCTGTTTAGCAAGCCAGAAAAAGACCAAAACGCGAAGAAAGATTTTTACAATCCGCCAATTGGAATTATCCTTTTTACATTCACCTCAGAATGGAATAAAATCGTCCGTTTCCATAGCAACCGCCATACAATTGAACTATGGCAGGAGTTGTTCTCGTGGTGAAAGGACAGTAGATTAAATTGGATTTTCTTATTGAGAAACACAAAAGTTTACAAACAAATCTTAAGGATAAATTTCAAAAATGAGTTTTTTTCGGAATTTCTTAAGCGGGTGCAAATTATTTTACATTAAACTACTCGTTATATACTTAATTAAAAAATTATATATCTAAATATATTTAATAAAAAAGGATTTTGGTTTTATGGTTTTTAATAGGCAAAATTAATAAATTAAAAAGAACTGAGAAAACTGATTGAAACTGAAATAATAAAATTAAATTATTAAATATTAAAACTATAATGAATTAAATGAAAAATATATTAGTTTTTTTTCTTTAAATAAATAATAAGGACTTATATAAATGCAAAATATATACAAACATTAATCGAAAAAAATAAATTTGTATAGTACGTTTTACATGTATATAGTTTGAGAAATAATTTTGAAATATATTAACTAAATTGATACACTATTAAATAAATTAGAGAAACTAATTAAATTACTATAACTACAGAAAATATGAGGGTAGGTCACAATATTTATTTAAATTTTTGGTGTCCCCTCACCTAGAATTTTTTTAAAAACTTGGTAACTGGCAAATAATAAACAATGATTCAATGCAGTACAATAAAATGCCACATAACAAAAAATATTAAATAACAGTTCAGATATTAAAGATCTAACATACCTGAGTTACTGCTGTCAACCGCAGAATCTGTAGCTTCTAAGTCACTAACTGCAGAATCTATATAGGTTTGAAAAAATTAAATAAAAAAATTTAATAATTGGAATTAAATATGTTTTTATTATTAATTCTGAAGTTATATTTATTTTAGTAATTTACTAGAGAATCGAAGACTTGCTAGGAATGAAAAAATATTCGAATCGGATAAGTAAATAGTTGTTTAAAAAATATGAAAGGATTTCAACTATAAACTAAATGAAATGATTTAAGGAAGGTAAATTATATTATTAAAGAAATAATAACATTAACCAATATACAAATAAGTTACTGAAATCATTGAAATGAAGAAATATTTTTTTTTTTTAAATCAAAGTGAATAAAAGATTTTTTTGGAAGTTTTAAAAAGAAATTTAACTAAATAGGGAATAAATAATTATAACAAAATTATACAAATTAAAAACTATTAATTAAATTGGAAAAATAATCATATATCGGAAATAAATTAAATGAACCAGTGAAAAATAACTATTATATGAAATTAGTTTTTCACTAAAAAGAAACAAACTTATCTAAAAAACTAGCTTTAAAAATTTATCTTGGATCAGAATAAAATTTAAAAATTGATTTTTTTTACTATAAAAGCAATTCAATGATATTTCTTAAACGGTTGCAAATTATTTTTAAAGCGGTTGCAAATTATTTTGAATTTAATACTCGTAATATACTTGATTAAAAACTAATTGAATGTATATAACCAAAATATATTTAAGAAAAAATTATTTTTTTAATAGGCAAAATTAATTTATCAAAAAGAACTAAAGAAATTGATTGAAACTGAAATAATAAATTTAAATTATTAAATTACTAAATATTAAAACTATAATGTACTAAATGAAAAATATATTATTTATTTTTCTTTAAATAAATCTTGAAGACTTGTATAAATGCAAAATATACACAAACAGCAAATCGATATATGTATATTGAGTTATAAATGTATTTAGTTTGAGAAATAATTTTTAAATATATTAACTTAATTGATACACTATTAAATGAATTAAAGGAACTATTTAAATTGCTATAACTACAGAAAAAAATAGGGGTAGATCACACTATTACTTTAACTTTTTGGTGTCCCTTCACCTAGATTTTTTTTTTTAATTTTAACTGGCAAATAATAAACAATGATTTAATGCAGTATAATTAAACGCAACATAACAAAAAATATTTAATAACAGTTCAGATATTAAAGATCTAACATACCTGAATTAATGTTGTCAGCCGTAGAATCTGTAGCTTCTAAGTCGATAACTGTCGAATCTGTAGCTTCTAAGTCAGCAACTGCAGACTCTGTAGCATCTAAGTCAGCAACTGCAGAATCTATATAGTTTGAAAAATTTAATAAAAAATTTAATAATTGGAATTAAATAATTTTTTACTATTAATTCTAAAGTTATATTTATTTTATTAATTTACTAGAGAATCGAAGATTTGCTAGGAATGAAAAAATATTCGAATCTGTTAAGTAAATACTTAAAAATTAAAAGGTACGCTCATTTATTATTATTATAAAAATTATTTAAAATAATATTAAAGCATTTCAACCATAAACTAAATAAAATTATTTAAGGAAGGTAAATTATATTATTAATGAAATAATTACATTAATCAATCTAGAAATAAATTACTGAAATCATTGAAATGCTTTTTCATTAAGAAATATTTTTTTTTTAAATCAAAGTGAATAAAATAATTTTTGGAAGTTTTAAAAAGAAATTTACCGAAATAGGGAATAAATAAATATAACAAAATTATACAAAATATAAATTATTTATTTAATTGTAGAAATAATCATTAATCGGAAATAAATTAAATGTACCAGTGAAAAAAAACTATTATATGAAATAGTTTTTCCATAAAAAGAAACAAACTAATCTAAAAAACAAGTTAAATAAGGAAATTGTTAATTAAAGAATAACTGAATGCTTTAAAAATTTTGCTTAGATTAAAATAACATTAAATTAGTGTTACATGGTGGCAGAACTTCTCAATGACCTTCCGCGTCAAGAAGAGTTAAATTCAAAATTAAGTATAAAAACAATTGCAAATATACCCCTGTTAAAAATAACAGTTACTTGACAAAAATAAACTCACATGTTTTACATTTTTTTATTACAATTAAAATAATCCTATGTATGAGCTCTTTAGTTTTAGAAACAGATAAATAAATTTTCATAAATTTTACAAGAACGCTTAAAAATGATTGACATCCACGTTCTTTTGGATCTAAACGCGTGACTTAGAAAGAATTTTTAGACTGGATTCAGACAACACCGACTCTAAGACAAGGCCGTGCCTCATGTGACCATTTGAGAGCTGACGTCATCATAAGCGGGCAGCGAATAGGCCAGGACGATATTTCCCTGCTTGGGACTACGGGTTTTTAATTGCTGGCTTCTTTGTTTATAGTTTCTTTCGAAATAAGTGATAATTTCGTGTGTTTTAATCTTTGATTTTAACACATTAAGCTATGGTTTACAAGTAAAGTTAAATTACCCAAATACTACTCCGAATGTTCAAAAGTCATCGTTCTTTCCCTAAAGACCGGACATATATATATTTTTTGAAAATATTTTTTAAATAGTTGGGTGCGTGACAAAATTGTGCAAGTGGCACATGCTGGCTTCCGAAACACGCTAGGATATCACAGATACCAGCCATTGTATTTTCAAATTAAAAAACTACTGCTTAAATGAATTAGGTTTTGCATATTTTTTTTCCAGAGAATTTGCAAACAGATTCATTGGAAGTCAGATTTGGTAAACACATAATGATGCTTGATTCCCAATATTTAAAATTATTACGGTAAATGCCGTAAGTTATAATAATCATATTGTCTTATAAAAATTACTTTTAAAAGAACATAAGATTTTTTTTTTTACAAATACTTGATTACGCTCATTTGTGGTTGAAAACACTTAAGTCAATGAATGGTATTGATTTTGTTGTTGTTGTTATTTAACAATATGAAGTCGGCTACAGTTATGAGAGTGTTTTAAAATTGACATTAACTTCAACTAAAATACATTCATTATGGAAATACTATTCCCTGAAAAACAAATTATATTATAGATTAAAAGGGAAAAAAGGCAAAAAAAATGTGAAAATCGCTAGTAATATAAGTATAATGTTTCGGCAACGTAACAGTTATTTTTCCGAAGAAAAAAATTATATTCATCTATGCAAGCGGTTCTCAAGCTTTAGGTGGCTGCGGACCACCCACTTTAAAGCTAAATAAACGCGGACCACCCATTTTCACAACATCAAAAAAAAAAAAAAAATCGGAAAACAAATACAAACGAAATTATACTTACACAAATCAGATATTAAATAAGGAAACGAAGATGCAATTGAAAGGATTTCACTTACATTTTTCATTGCATAAACTCACGTTTAAATCGTAAAAATATTTTGACACATTCACGCAACGTCAACAAAAAACAATACAAACATACGAAAATGTAAAATATATTGTTTCAATGAATACAATTGTATTTCTTTATATCAAAATTTGGATTTCCCATTTTTTTTTTAGCGTAAACAAAATACATTTTCCTGCCATGTCTGATTTTTTTTTAAAGCAACATAACATTTTGATTAAAAAAACTAATTTGCGGACCACTTCAAACCCTCTCGCGGACCAACAGTGGTTCGCGGACCACGAATTAGGAACCAAAAACTAGAGATGACGTCACAAATCAGAGGCACGGCCTTGTCTTTGAATGGGTGTTGATTCAGAACTGTTGGTCAATATGACTTTTTAAGATGATGTAGTGTATTGAGAACTTTCAAAAATATATATTAAAAAAAAAAGATTTTGCGAAAATGTAGAACTATCTGGGTTTGAAATTAGAATGCACATATTACTAAATTACTTCGATTAATTTTTAGATTATTCAATAGGTATTCATTAAAAATATTGTGTTTTGATTAATTTAATTACCTTTAAAAAAATACCATTAGGAGTAAAAATGTGTGTTTAAATGAGAAGGGAAATGCGTAGAAGTCTAATTTAATAAATTAAGTTATTTAAAATTCTAATTTAATTAAATATATATATATGTATATATATATATATATATATATATATATACATACAGACAGATTTTTTTTTTTTTTTTGCATTAATGGAAAGTATTTGCAAATAATTTCTAGCGAAAAAGTAATTAAATGAAAATCAAATAATTGGAAGATAAAAAAATTAATTTTTTATTTAAAATTGGACTATCAGAATAGATCTAGAATCATTAAAAAATAGTTAAAGAAATCCGAAAAATTAATCATTCATCAGCCTGAGCAACCTGTTATACGGGTTATTATCACCAAGTGTGGAACACCTAGCAGGTCATGCAGGAGTTTTGTAATTATGCCCTTCTACGTTTTTGACCCAATGGTTTTTCTACAATAGACTTATTTCTACAATCCAATTAGAAAATGATCTCCATCATTTGGTAAATAGTAGCTTTCAATTTGTACAGATGAAGATTTTACTTTTTAAATCGGTACAATTGAAGAAATTATTTTTAAATCTGTACAGATGAAATATTTATATTGAAAATATCTATAGTTGAAAATACCCATTAAAGATTTTGTAATAGAAGATTTTTATCTGAGAAACTTCAACCAAAAGACCCTGTATGTGTATATAATGAAGACGGGAGATTTTTTTTGTTTCCTTCACTCACCAATATTTAAGACTGTTTCTCTATTTTTCTAAATTTTAGATGATTAATTAGACTTAGACACTTTATAGTCAAAACCATTTCCTTTGATTTATCACTCGTTTTTCTTTTTATTACTTTTGCAATTTTTACATTAATATATTATTATATTAGATGAATAGGTTTTAGTTCATTTGTTCCCGGGTACCTAGTTTTAAATGACATTTAAATAATTGCAATGTTTGCCATGATAGTTGAAACAAACCCTAATTTAATTGTTGAAATGTTACATGTGAAATCCGAAATAGAGCATTTCCAGATAGCAATTACCTGTCAGAAAAATCATTAAACTCAGACATAACTTTAAAACCAATTGCTAATTAGTATCAGGGACTACTATTTCTCTAAATTTTAGATGATCAATTGTTAGACTTACACAAGCATGCTGTCACTTTATAGTCAAAACCATTTCTTTTGAATTATCAACCGGTTTTCTTTTTTATTACTTTTGAAATGTTTACATTAAGATTTTATTAGATTAGATTAATAGGTTTTAGTCCATTTGGACCCGGGTACCTAGTTTTAAATGATTAATTGCAATGTTTGTCATGATAATTGAAACAAACCCTAATTTAGTTGCTGAGACACTAAATGGGAACATATCACACAATTGCTGAAAAGTGCTTTTCCTGATAGCAATGATCTGTCAGAAAGTTCATTAAACTCAGACATAACTTTAAAACCAATTGCTAATTGGTACTTTTCTAAATTTTAGGTGATTAATTTTTAACTTACACAAGTATACTGCCACTTTATAGTCAAAACAATTCCTTTTGATTTATTGCCCGTTTTTTTTATTACTTTTGCAATTTTTACATTAAGATTTAATCATATTATATGAATAGGTTTTATTCCATTTCGACCCGGGTACCTATAGTTTTAAATGATATATAAGTAATTGCAATGGTTGCCGTGATAGTTGAAACAAACCGTAATTTAGTTGTTGAGACGCTAAATGTGAACATTTCATACAATTGCTGAATAGTTCTTTTCCCGATAGCAATGATCTGTCAGAAAGTTCATTAAACTCAGACATAACTTCAAAACCAATTGCTAATTAGGGACTACTATTTTTTCTAAATTTTAGATGATTAATTTTTAGACTTACACAAGTATGCTGTTAATTTATAGTCAAAACAATTCCTTTTGATTTATTGTCCGTTTTTTTTTATTACTTTTGCAATTTTTACATTAAGATTTAATCATATTATATGAATAGGTTTTATTCCATTTCGACCCGGGTACCTATAGTTTTAAATGATATATAAGTAATTGCAATGGTTGCCGTGATAGTTGAAACAAACCGTAATTTAGTTGTTGAGACGCTAAATGTGAACATTTCATACAATTGCTGAATAGTTCTTTTCCCGATAGCAATGATCTGTCAGAAAGTTCATTAAACTCAGACATAACTTCAAAACCAATTGCTAATTAGGGACTACTATTTTTTCTAAATTTTAGATGATTAATTTTTAGACTTACACAAGTATGCTGTTAATTTATAGTCGAAACCTTTTCTTTTGATTTATCACCCTTTTTTCTATTTTAGTGTTTTCGAAAATTTTCCATTAAAATTTTAATAAATTAGGTGAATAGGTTTCATTCCATTTGGACCCGGGTACCTAATTTTAAATGGTATATAATTAATTTCAATGTTTACCATGATAGTTGAAATAAATCCTAATTTAGTTATTGACACGCTAAATGTGAACATATCACACAATTGCTGAATAGTGCTTTTCCAGATAGCAATTACCTGTCAGAAAGTTCATGTAACTCAGACATAAACATATAACTGTATTTGATTATACGACATTTGAATATACGACATAGTAAACATTTTTAAAAAATCTTGCCCGTGGGTATACAAACTGTAATACCAACTTTTAATCAAATAAATAAAGCATGCCATCTTTTAATTGAACTCACATTTAAAGTCCAACATTTTACTAGAGAAAAACTGCAGCAGCAGTTAGACGAAAGTTCAAAAACTTACCCCGGGAACCTCTCCGTAAGAAGTCAACAGTAGCCATATTCGCACCAGATCTTCGAAGTCAACCTTGTTTCACAAATTTAAAAATGCAAGTGGTGAAGTTTCTGGACATGTACCTACGGTCCACTCTGCCATTGTTCGAGTTCAGCCAATAGTCGTCCCCCAAACAATATTCCAACCTAACCCTTTTGACCCCCCCCCCCCCCCCTGCCCTCAGCAGACGATCCAAGGGGGAGTGGTCAAAGGTAGAGAGTGACACCTTTTGCATTCCTCTTTGGAGTTTCGCGACACCTGCAATGATGGCCTTGAAAAAAATTTGCAGGACTGTAGGTTTTGTTCTTCTTCGACAGCAATTTTAAAGAAAATTTACTTAAATACATTCCGATTATTATTATTTTTAAATAAACATAGTAAATACTAAATTTTTAATCGATGTACACTGCTAAAAATAAGTAAAATGTACTCATTTTTTATTACATTCGATGCTTATCATGAAGTTATAAACAGAAGTAATGTTAAAATATTGCGCCAAAGAAATTAATTGTAATAATTCAATTAGCATTTCAGCAATCGACATAAAATAATATGGAAAACCATCTTCTGAACAAATATTTTATATTCGCCTGGTCGCTTTGTTAAGATGGCTCGAACAGAAGCTGAGATCATCAATATTAAACAACACTGTTCATTTTTGCGAAAGTACGGTAAATACATAGTAAATACAAAAATAAGTCAAATGTACTCATATTTGATTACATTCAATGCTTATCATAGCTCGAATACATAAGTTTTATTTTTAAAAAAGACATATACTCAAAAATGAGTAAAAATGAATAAAAATACCAGTATCTTGCATACATAAATCACTTTCAATAAATACCGACAATTACAATTTAGACTTATCCGTTCGGCTACCGAAGCGACAAGAAGTTATAAACATAAGTAATGTTAAAAAGGTGCGCCAAAAAAAAAAGGGAAGTAAGATAATTGAATTGTAATAATTCAGTTTCCATTTCAGCAATCGACATCAATTAATGTGGACAACCATCTTCTGAACAAACATTTTACATTTGTCAGGTCGCTTTGTTAAGATGGCTTGAACAGAAGCTGAGATAAGCAATATTAAACAACACTGCTCATTTTTGCGAAAGTACGGTTGCTTAAATTTGAGTACGTCATCTCATTTACGATGCAATTGTACTTAAAAAAAACAAGTACGTCCATGTACTAATTTTGAAGCACATTTTTTTTACAGTGCACATATATTTTATTACTCATTTAACCGTATGCTATTTACATGACAATGCAATGTTATCATACGAAAGCCATCATACAAACGCAATGCTATCATACAAATGCAATGCAATGTATTGCTGAGTTTGGTAGGTTAAATCATACTGATAATTAAAAAGGAACAATATAAATATACCTCTAATATTTATATTGCTCAGCAATATTGTTTTACACTAAATTAACAAACTTGATATGAGTAACGAAAAAAAAAATACATGACGGTCGAATTGATAACATCTCGACTTGGCGAACGATTTGGCAGTTTTAATTTAAAATTTCGGGCTGTTTTAATTTTGAGTTTTGGTTGGCGCGCTGTTCAGTCGGTTAAAAAGTGAATTGAAACAATACCTTCATACCTTCAAAATTAAGAGGAATTGCAGTGCTTTAAAATTTAAGCTTATCAGCATAAAAAAACCGACAGGAATGACTTTTAGTGGATATTGACAATTTGAAAAATTAATTATTAGACATTCAAAAAAGCGAGGTATTGATAATTTTTCCGATGGCAGAAAAACAACACTGTCAAAAATAGGTACTTAAAAATAAGTGAAATGTACTCATTTTTGAATATCGATGCTTATCATTGCTCCGAATACATAAGTTTCATTTTTGAAAAATACATGTACTCAAAAATTAGTAGAATGAATAAAACAGAGAAGTTGCTTGCCCGGCTGCCTTCATAATTCACTTCCTATAAATATCAACAATTACAACCAAGACTTACCAGGAATCGAACCCAGACCCTCAGACGCTGCAGTCCAGTGCCCTATTCGTTGTGCTGTCAGGACGACTCAAAAAAGCTATAAACACAAGAAATGTTAAAAAGATATGCCAAACGAATGGGATGTAGATAATTGAATTGTAATAACTCGGTTTCCATTTAAGGAATCGACATCAATTTATGTGGATAACCATCTCCTGAACAAATATTTTAAGTTTGTCAGGTCGCTTTGTGAAGATGGCTTGAACACAAGCTGATATTTGCAATATTAAATCACACTGTTCATTTTTGCGAAAGTAAGATATCTTAAATTTGAGTATGTCATCGCTCATTTACGATGCAATGGGGGAGCTTCACCCTGTGAGATGAAGAAGACCGACCTGTTTCAAGTGAACATGGAGAAAAATCCACGGCGCCGAAGAAGTTCCGTAGGGTTAGCATGGAGCTTTAGTTCCTGTAATATCATTTTAAGTTTTAGTCCTTAAATAATACTTCAATATAGAAATATTTACTTCATACACCGAGATAGATTGTACTCATCGTTTATGCAGCATTTTCTGTGTTGAAATAAAAAATATTTTTCCGTATTTCGTTGTAATTCTAAGTATAAGCAACTTATATACAGATAAAATATAAGTATTTCTGTATTTAAATTTATTCATATATAGAATAAAAATATCCCTTATTTGGCAAAAACTAATATTGTAAAACTTTCCCAAAATTACGAGCGTAGCGACTAAACAAACAAAAGCAGCATTGTGGGATGTAGGGAAGAAATCGAAACTGTTAGTAAGTTTCCATGTTGATACGTCACGTGAAACTCCCGCATTGTACTCGATTTTTTGGTTTTGGTTTTTGTTAATTAACGTCGCACTAGAGCTGCACAGTGGGCTATTGGCGATGGTTCGGGGTTAATCTCGAAGGAAAGACCCGGGAACCCATACACATTCATACATGCACCTCGTTATTTTAGAACCATGGTCAGATGACGAGGAAACACCTGAACTGGCACCCAACGCCTTCAATAGACCTCGGGACTTTGGACCCCGATCAGATGTATCGTGCACCAGTCCCGTATACACGCCAGTATAATTTGTTAGATGTTCTGGACGACTTTCTAGTATTTTTGTAGCGAAGCTGGCAACCCTCCTATCGCAAGATCACTACTTTTTTACTTTTCTATGTCAAGTCCATTTCACGGATTCGAACCACCAATCCTCTGATTAGTAGCTGAACGCCTTACCAACTGAGCAACTGGGGCTCGCATTGTACTCGAAGAAAAACGAGTACGTCCATGTCCATTACAGTGTATTTGCCAGAATTAAATAATTATTTATCCTATCTCTAAAATAGTACTTTTAGCTTTGAATCTGTTCGTAAGAGAATCTTTTAAAAACTTCGCAGACCGTATCCGAATATACACATGCTTTCACAGAAGTCCGCCAATGTTGTGTACAGTAACAGGTGTTCATCCTGCACGGATTGAGTTCCAAGAACAGACGTTACTTCCGCATTCCCCCGTTGTTGAGGGGTCGCGTCATTTTTGTCCATACAAAGGAACAGTGAGGGGGGGGGGGGGAGGAGATCCAAAGGAATGTGGTCTTTACAAAAAGACAGGGTGGGAAAGAAAACTCGCTTTACCACGATGAAGAATCATATTTCAACATAGGCACAGAACAGCTTGGCTGGATTTCTAAACTGTGATCTCAAATCGGAAGACTGCGCATGAAAAACAATCGCTTTTTTGAGAGATTTTTGGTACTTTTCCATTTCGAAGGCGATAAAGTCGCCAAATATGACACAAACGACGCCAAACGGAATATTCCCGCACATTTTCAAAACAAGTCGCGGCCATTTCTTATCAGCCACGTCTCTTTCCTAATACGTCAAAAATGGATGAAAAAACAATATACATTTAATGTGGCATTAAATCTAATATGAAAAAATACTGCCTAAATAACAGTTACCTACAAGATTTTGAAAAATATCTCAATGTGTGACTTTATAATTTCATATGAATATAATTAGAAAATGTAAGATTAGCAGTTTTAGTTTGCGAAATTATTTTTTCTTTTCTTTTAATTTGAAAATGACATTTTCTGAAAAGAATTTCTTTGAAGCTCAAACTTTTGCTTTAGTGAATGTAAAACTATCCTATGTATATTTATACGAAATTATAAAATCATACATTAAGATTTGTTTTTAAATATTGTAAGTAACTTTAATTTAGGCAGTATTTTTCTCATTACATGTCTTGCTACAAAACTCTTTTTAAAAATTCTTATATTTAAAGTAATAACTGTTTCCAAAAAGAAGAAAGTAGCATTATACTGTGAACTAAATGAAAAATAATAATTATATTTTTTGCAAAAGCCCATCTAATCATCATAGAAAAAAGTCGTCATGTAATCTTCACACGAATCCACTTAAAATCTGAAACCTGCTTTTGGGCTTAACATGAATATTAAATTTGTATTAGGAATATTTTTCGTAGTGTAAATTAATAATTTCATGTAAAAAACTGATTTCTATCAATTGCAAAATAATGACTAATATCCCATAGAAAGTTCAGTGATTCTGACACGAAAAACACTACCAAATAAATATAAGTTTAATAAATATTAGTTACTTAAATAAAAGTTGTGGCCTCTAGCCCCGAGCCTATAGGCTCGGAGCTAGAGGCCACAACTTACCAATAGGGCTTACCAATAGGCACACTATAGTGTGCCTATTGGTAACTCATACCTTGATTCCACCAGCACATGGGGTTTGATCTGTAATAAATTCATTTCCGTAATGGGACTCTACTGAGGACTCACCAGCATTTATTATTCATGTTAAGCTGTGGGATGTATTCCGCTGTGTACTTGGCTGTACCGTTCACAGTAGAAGTTGTAAAGATCCAATTAATGTTGCAATAACTTGGATCGAAATCGGAAACATATGCCGTTCACATACTTTCGACATACCGCCTCCGAGGTCTTCAGTTCGATGGCATATTTGGCATACTTCACGAATACAAACAATCGGTCTGGTATACGTCAGGCATACACGCGGCTTTTTAATATTTTTGTCTCGGGTGTCCTTAACCTGAATAATAAATTTGTATTAGGAATATCTTTCGTAGTACAAATTAAAAATTTCATGTCAAAAAACTGATTTCTATCAATTGTAAAATAATGACTAATATCCCAAAAAAAGTTTAATGATTCTGACATATCGCCTTCGATGTCATCAGTTTGACGGCAGTCTCGGCATACTTCTCGCATACTAACAATCGATCTGGCATACGTAGTGCATACATGCGGTATATTAACCCTTTGCACTCAGAAGGCTCCTCTCAGGCGCCAAAACATAACAACCAGTTCTTTAGTTTCCCTGTTCTTTAAAATAAACGAGAATAGCATTATCTCGTGTTTAGAACATCAATCTTTTTTTCAACTTGTTCTCTTGGAAATACAAAACCGATTAGATTTTTTTTGCCTTTTATGAGTATAAAAAAATCTGTGGAAAAGAAGGTAATAAGAGTAATAACTGTTCCATAGAAAGAACACAAATCGCAAAGTGTTCGCGGAGTGCAAATGGTTAATATTTTTTGTCTCTGGACCTCTTTAAAAAAGAACAGGCACGGGGATGTAACTGTAAAGCAACAATTTGAAAAGGAAAAGTGAAAATTTAAAAGGAACAATTTGAAAAGGAAAAGTGAAAGTTTAAAAGGAACAATTTGAAAAGGAAAAGTGAAAGTTTGAAAGGAACAATTTGAAAAGAAAAAGTGACAGTTTGAAAGGAACAATTTGAAAAGGAAAAGTGAAAGTTTGAAAGGAACAATTTGAAAAGGAAAAGTGACAATTTAAAAGGGAAAATTTGAAAAGGAAAAGTAAAAGTTTCAAAGGAACAATTTGAAAAGGAAAAGTGAAAGTTTGAGAGGAACAATTTGAAAAGGAAAAGTGAAAGTTTGAGAGGAACAATTTGAAAAGGAAAAGTGAAAGTTTAAAAGGAACAATTTGAAAAGGATAAGTGAAAGTTTTAAAGGAACAATTTGAAAAAGAAAAGTGAAAGTTTCAAAGGAACAATTTGAAAAGGAAAAGTGAAAGTTTCAAAGGAACAATTTGAAAAGGAAAAGTGAAAGTTTGAAAGGAACAATTTGAAAAGGGAAAGTTTGAAAGGAACAATTTGAAAAGGAAAAGTGAAAATTTAAAAGGAACAATTTGAAAAAGAAAAGTTTGAAAGGAACAATTTGAAAAGGAAAAGTGAAAGTTTGAGAGGAACAATTTTAAAAGGAAAAGTGAAAATTTGAAAGAAACAATTTGAAAAGGAAAAGTGAAAGTTTGAAAGGAACAATTTGAAAAGGAAAAGTGAAAATTTAAAAGGAACAATTTGAAAAAGAAAAGTTTGAAAGGAACAATTTGAAAAGGAATAGTCGGTGAAGGGAACAAAAACCACTCGAGGATATGTGAGTTTTGTTTGGGAAAGAACCCTTAGTGTAGAGATGATCCTTCCGCCATAAAATATAGTTCTCAAAAAAGAGAAGAAAATACAATGGGCTATCAGCAAAACTTTGAACGGAATTTCGATGTTCTTAATAATATTTTAAAATTATACTCAGGTACGTAGGTATAGATTTTTCATGGGAGGGGTTCAGTGACTGAGCAGCGGATTTCTTTAGGTATCTTATACTCCCCCCCCCCTCCCCCCCCCCCAACCAGAATTGGGGGGAATCCTCTCCCAAAATCGACACCCCTCCCCACACACACTTTGTTTTATAAGTATTTTTAATTAGTAAAGGTGTAATATTAAAATACAAATGCAACGTTAAAATACGCAATAAAAGTCCGTAATAATCCGGACATGTTTCGGGAGATACATCACCCTTCATCAGCGGAAAATGTAAAGTCTGTGTGTAATGAAATATTAATAAACCCAAAGAAATCTAAAATGTTGCCAAAGACCAAAAAAACTAACTAAAAACTATTACAAACGGTTGGAGTTAACTATTGTGTGCCAACAAGCGGGAAACAATGGGACCGCAAACGTTTCATTGACAACCGAATCAATATTACTAAAAATATGAAACGCCTCCAGGAAGTCTTTGCCCCCTCATTTTAAGTCCTGCCACCCCATACAACAAAAAATGGCTGCATTTTACACTTTTGTTAATCGTGCTCTTAACATCTGTTCTACACCCGATTCACTCCAGACTGAACTTAATTATTTGAGAGCCGTCGCCGTGGATCGAGGTTTCTCACCCAACGTCGTTGATAAGGCCCTACATAAACTTAAAAATCCATTTAAAAATTCTAGTCTATCTGAGCGATATAAGTCTTTAGTTGTTTTACCATATTATCCCCAGATCAGCCATCAAATTTCTAAAATTCTCGGTAGGTTCGACATACGTTCCATATTTTCACCTATCAATAAGATCACGTTCACACAACTTAAAGACCCTATTGACGATCTTAATAACTGGGGCATATACAGTATTTCATGTCAATGTGGCATGTCATATATTGGTCAAACAAGGAGAGCATTAAGATTTCGTATCAAGGAGCACCAAGCACATACTGTTAAACAAGAAATAAAGAAGTCCTCCATTGCCAAGCACTCTTGGGAACATGGTCATATATTTAATTTTTCTAACTCACATTTAATTTGCAAACCTAAATCTCCATTTGAACTTGACTTCCTGGAGGCGTTTCATATTTTTAGTAATATTGATTCGGTTGTCAATGAAACGTTTGCGGTCCCAATGTTTCCCGCTTGTTGGCACACAATAGTTAACTCCAACCGTTTGTAATAGTTTTTAGTTAGTTTTTTAGTCTTTGGCAACATTTTAGATTTCTTTGGGTTTATTTATATTTCATTACACACAGACTTTACATTTTCCGCTGATGAAGGGTGATGTATCTCCCGAAACATGTCCGGATTATTACGGACTTTTATTGCGTATTTTAACGTTGCATTTGTATTTTAATATTCTTAACGCAATGCTCTATAAGACGAGTTTTTATCTTAAAGAGAAATACGTTGGCAGATAAATATTGTAAAAGCAACAGTTATCATTCATTTTTCATGAAATCGTTACCAATATCATTCGATACCTATTTTTAAAATTAGTAAATATTACTCCCTAATCATGAAATAAATTTACAGAACAAATTTAAATTTTGAGAATCCTTGTTGAATAATATATGGTTTCGGAACATCTTGTTTATACGGCTCCGTTTGACGATCTGTTCCTCTTGTCGCCGAAATCCTAATGCTAGATAATGAAACACCATGATGTCGTGTTAGGCTTCGTTTGAGATAAAAATTGTGTCTAAACAGTTTTTTAAGACTTTTAAAAACTAATTTCTGGGGCAGGACTCCCGGAAAACACCAGGTTGTCCCCTTATGCAACTAAACAAGAAGTATTATACGCGAAATTTTGAAAAATTTCCAGTTTTTTAAAGTAGTTTTACACTAATTCGATTTTTTTTCTTGACTTTCGATGGAAGGGGTTTGAAACCCCTGAACCGCACCCTTACCTACGTGCCTGATTATACTGCTTTTAGTTTTAAATGTTATGTATTTTGGTAATTAATCATCGGATGAAGAAATATTAACTTTAATGAATAAAAAGCAGCAAATCATTGGTGTCCATTAACCTTTAATTTGGCGAGGAAATAGTTTACCTTTCCTCTAGTAGTTGAGCGAAGCGTGTGGAGTACCATAGGGGCGAAGCCCCTTTAACCTCCTGTAGAACTGTTAGTAGTCAACGCCTGACGGTAGAATTGAAGTACATGTCTCGCAGATGCGAATGAAGGACTGAACAGGGACGACACGGGACGGATACCTTTCCTCTCTAAAACAGATTAAAGATAAGAAAGTGTATTTTATGAATAAAGTTGTTTTGTGAACAGTTTGGCGAAAACGGTAACGAAAAAGACGCCAAATATGACGGCTTTAAAATATAGTCATTTGCGAATTTCATTTATATTCTTAACACACAATCATAGCCATTTGTAACAGGGCTTTTTACAGATCACAGCCTTCGCTTTACAGGCTAAGGTAGATTGTCCTCAAGTTTTATAGGACAGTTTTTTAAAAAAAAGTTGCCAAAGCAATGATTTATAGCCAAATCACGATAAGACGTGTATCAACCAATTGCATACCAGGATTAGGTAGGAAACCATCCTTCCAACGTTCTACTCCGTCCCACAGCATAGTGTTTCAACTCCCCTTTCTACTCGACGAAGGGGCCGATCACTAATCACCATGTGTACTTAACTGCTGATAAATGAATAAATGTCGTTGGCACTGACAAAAACTAGAATTAAATATATTTAAATCAGTTGCCATTTTTTTTCAATCTATTTTCGATAACGCGTCTAACTGTTCAATATGGTATAGTATTTTATAGAAATATTTTGGTGTATTTCGAAGAAACTACAAGTAAAAGTAATTTTATGTCAAGTTAGGGGAAATAATTGGTTTGGTTAATTAACGTCGCACTAGAGCTGCACAGTGGGCTATTGGCGACGGTTCGGGGCCTATCTCGAAGGAAAGACCCGGGAACGATACCTCGTATTTTTGAACCATGGTCAGATGACGAGGACAACACCTGAACCTGGCCCCGAAAGTCTTCAATAGATGTCGGGACTTTGGACCCCGATCAGATTTATTGTGCACCAGTCCCGTATACACGCCGTTAATTTTTGTGGATGTTCTGGACGACATTCTAATATTTTGGTAGCGTAGTTGGCAACTCTCCGATCGCAATATCACTACTTTTTACTATTCTTTGTCTAGTCCGCGCAAAGGTTTGAACCGGGGACCCTTTGGATTCCCAGCAGACGCCTTAATCCACTCGGCCACGGAGGCCTCGGGAAATAATTGGATTGAATGATTTGCAATCAACGTTTTTAATAAGTATTTTCATCTTTTTTTGTGGAAGTTATGTTCAAATGGAGATTTTATATTAACGCTTTCCACTAATGATATTGATTAACCATTAACTTTTATTCATGGTGTTATGCGAAATTAGCCGAGAAATTACTAGAAATATGGAGTATATTGGCATGACTATTTTGTTTTGTGAAAAAGAATTTACGAATAAAGATTACATTTACTGTATTCCACTAATAGCCCATTATTTGTATATAAGCAAATGCCATATAGTAAATATTAATAAATGAAATTTATTAAAATGTATTTAAAAAATTAAAATAATTCTTTAACAAATAATTTATTTAAATAACTTAACCTAATTTGAAATAAATTTTATTGTTTCCCCTCGTTTTTTTGAATGATACCAAAACATTTACACAAAATAGTTCCATATAAACAAAATGAAAAAAATGGCAACTGGTTTGCAAATAATTAGCTCTACTGTTTTCCAAAGCCGTGGCCCTGTATATTGTTTTCCTATATTCATGCATTAGCTGTGAAGTACAAACGTTGACTTATAACCGGTCCCCGTTTTTGAACCGTGGTCGAAAAATCTCATAAGTACTGCGCATGCGCGGATTTTGAATGAATCGTCTCAGTTTGCAACATGTTCTCGCATAAATTGTAACGAAAGCCGGTGGAGTGAGACCACGGGGTCCTTTGTCTGACCTTGATGGGTCAGGCAAAGGAAAGGTCTGGTTTTGTGTCCATTCATACGTTGGACGACAACTTGTCAATGTCACGTTTATTTACCTGGACAGTTTGGGGGGAGGGGTTCTAGGAACTATAATGGTTTTCGACACAGCAGAAGAAAATTAACGTTTGAAGGAGAGATTCTCAGGGCAATTCTCAGAGAATATTGTAGAAAGGCAGAGGAGGTTCTTAATCGCTTTCGCATGTTCTACAGTTGTAAGCTTCAGAAACAAACTTTTTACATATCGTTAAAAACAAAATGGTGTTTCGTTGCAGATTACATTGGTACATGAATCTAAAAGTCAAACTATCATGTTGTCTGACTCAATGTATATTGTTGGCGATAGAAAATAAAGAGAAAAGGCCGTTAGCCTTTGCACTTCGTTGGCGCCGCTCAGGCGATAACATAACGACTCGTTCTTTTGGTTCCCTGTTCTCTAAAATAAACGAGAACAGTTTTTCTCTTGTGTTTAAAAAACATCGATATATTTTTCAACTCGTTCTTTTGCAGATCTTCAAACAGATTAGGTTGCTTTTTTCTATAAGAATAACAAATTCTAGGGTAAAGAACATAAGGAAGAATAACTGTTCCGTAGAAAGAACGGAAAACGCAAAGAGTTTTAGGAGTGCAAAGGGTAAAAAATATAGAAACAATGTTATGTTTTGTTTAGGTTTTATTAACTTTCACATTAAGTTAATTTGCTTTTAACTGATTAACAACAATTAACAAAGTAACTTTTTATTTAGAGGTCTAGAACATTTAAATAATACTTGTATTAATTTCAGATCAAATGGGTTGTTCTTAATTAATTATAAGCATTGTGTGTTCGCCGTTCCAAAACTCCCTAATTATATAGTTATGTGTTAATTATTCGAGTACCTGAAATTTAGTTTTTTTTACTGTAAATACTTGTACTAAAGTAAATCAAATAAGAAAAAATACATTTTTATATAAAAATCAACTCGAGTCATAATTTTGGTAAGACAGTTTGTGTCTGTTTTAAAATGATAAAAAAAATACTTATTTTAACACGAAGTCCTCTTTTTATTTTTAAATAAAGATATATAAATATTTAAAGCACAGTATGCAACACAATGTTTAAAATATCGATAATTTTTTTTTTTATCGATATTTTAAATTTTGAACCCTCACTCCAAATGCCATATACGAATTTTATTATTATTTTTTTTAATTTTAATATTATTTATTAAATAAAATTGCTAAAAAATAATTATTAGTGTATACAATAACACTTGCTTAAAAGTATAAAACGTATTATCTCTTTCAAAGTTTGAATGCGGGGAAAGAATTGAATTGTTTAGAATTAATAACTTGAATGCGGCAAAGTTATTTTACAATTGATAACTTTAAGTAAATTTTCAATTGTTTTCAAACATAGTACTACTAATTATGTTAATTGGTAGAATGAGAGCTCGTAACCATGATAACGAGCCATCGTTCTACCAATTGATAAATTAAATTAAATTGACAGGTTGACGGGATTTTAACACTTTCTTCCAGAACGGCAATCTTTTTTAATTTCTTATCAATAGAAATATAAAGGAATAAATCGGGTGTTGCTATATCGATGTACTTCCACTAAATATAGAAATATGAAATGGTTCTCAACAAAGCCACGAATACAGAAAGAACGTATGCAAGTCTGACTTGAAGCACCCTCCCTCTTACCTCCAATTCCACGCTTTGTTTGTGCTTTGCTTTACTTCAAGGTTTTAAACGCATTGACGGTGACTTTTATATCGAACGAGAACCAATTTTTGTAAATTGTGCTATTTGTTGCATACTTATAGCGCCGAAATAGATCACCTTGAAAGTGTTATATTGTGTTTCTATATCCTGGCTGGCTCAAACAAAGCCGATCGTCTATTATCCGAATCCGGATCATTTTGATAAAATAAAATAATCAGCAAACTCCACATTTAAAAAATTCCTTATCGGTGAATGATATTGTTTGTAATTCTTCCAGTCCTGCAAACATCATTTTCTTTTTTTTTTCTTTTTTAGGACCTTGACTTCTTAGTCTCCTTAGTTTTGAACAGATGAAACGAAACCCTGACATTCGGAATGTTTTCCACAAATCCAGAAATGGAAGACCTCCATCGAAGGGAGGTGGGGGAGAGGGTCATCTCAGAGTGAAACTATCGTCTGCCCTTTGAACCCCAATGAGAACATTTACAATTTCTGGCCGCCACGACAATTACTCTGACAAGACCCACTTCCAAGCTCCTTTTGAGCAAAGACAGAAAGAGCATTGTGTGCCTGTCCCAATGTCAGTGGTGTCGTTTGTGTAATTGTACTGCTGATTCTACGGTAGTCATTCACTGAATTGTACATGAAAAGAAAGTGCAACTGTGTGAAAGAAGGAGATTTGACATGTTTATCGTTGTGAAATTAACGGCGGAGTCTCTGGGTTAGGCCGCCATATCCTGATACCAGATGACAGGACCACAGAGATCCCACCACGCCTTCTGTCTTTCGCACCTGTGCACTCGATGTTTTGAAATTCTTTACTACTGCCAGCTTTTACCCTAAACATGATTTACGCTGTTAAATTTTTTAATTCAAACTTGACGAAAGATTCGCTTAATATTCCCCGATTACATTTTACATAAAAGGGATGAAGTTTTGTTTGTCAGTCCTTCAAAAATGTTGAGTTAATGCCTCCGTGGCCGAGTGGTTAAAGGCGTCAACTGGGAATCCGAGGATTCCTGGTTCGATCCTAAGCGATGGACTTGACAAAGAAAAGCAAAAGAGTAGTGATCTTGTGATCGGAGGGTTGCCAGATTTGTTAAAAAATACTAGGAATGTTGTCCAGAACATCCGCAAAAATTAACGGCGTGTATACGGGGCTGGTGCACGATAAATCTGATAGGGGCCCAAAGTCCCGACGTCTATTGAAGGCGTTGGGTGCCAGTTCAGGTGTTTCTTCGTCATCTGACCATGGTTCTAAAATAACGAGGTACATGTATGAATGTGTGTGTGAATGTGTTCCCGGGTCTTTCCTTCGAGATAGACCCTGAACCGTCGTCAATAGCCCACTGTTCAGCTCTAGGGCGACGTTAGTTAACCAAAAACTAAAAAAATCTGTTGAAGTATTTTGTTATTTTAGACGAATTAATTTCTTGTGTCTGGTAAAAAAATTGAATCGGTTAATTTATTTTTAATTTTCTTAATCAAATTTGAGTTATTATTCTTCACAGCGTCGAAAGTTTAAAGGCTCAACATGAGTGAAGAGAAGTGTGGCACACGCTTTACGCTGGAGTGCTCACAGATATAGCATCCGAATAGGAGGCTGCTTGGCGACGAAATTCAAGCGATTCATTTCCAAATTGAGAATTATTATTTAACAAGAAGTCATCAGAATACCTGACTTTGGAGTTCGTCACCAAGCAACTTCTGAATGAAATTCTAAGTTTGTTGTTTCAATATAGCTGGTTTTCATTCTAAGCCGACGATATTCTATTATATTTTTTTAAATAAAATTGGAAGAAGCGAGTTAAGTTATCCAAAAGAACAAAAGAAAGCAGAGGGAAATAATCAAAAAGTTTATATCTATTATTTATTACTGCCTAAAAGGGGCTGTTTCACGTTTAATATGTCGTAGTTATTAATCCGTAAGTAAGTTTTGACAAGGAAATTTCACATTCATACCTGCACCTCGATATTTTAGAACCATGGTCAGATGACGAGGAAACACCTGAACTGGCATCCAACGCCTTCAATAGACGTCGAGACCTAATCAGATTTATCGTGCACCAGTCCTGTATACACTCCTGTATATGTATTAATTTTTGCGGATGTTCTGGACGACTATTTAGTATTTTGTAGCGAAGCTGGCAACCCTCCGATCACAAGATCACTATTTTTTTTTTTTTTACTTTTCTTTGTCAAGTCCATCACCTAGGATCGAACCAGGAATCTTCGGATTCCCAGCTGGCGCCTTTAACCGCTCGGCCGCGGAGGCCTGATTCTAAATTAAGAGGCAGGGTTTTCAAAAGTTCGAGTAATAAAATGCGAAATCGTAATAATAAAGATTACATGTTAAATTGTCAGATTAAAAAAATATTCCTAAACGAGAAATATATATTATTAGCTGTTACACGCGGTTTCACACGAATTTTAAAATGTTTCCGGATTGGTTCGTTCTTCCCTTTTATTCCCTTTCTTTTATTTTCTTGAAGGCAATATAACTGGTCTATTATACAGACATCGCCTGACACATCTCCGAAAGTTAGCTCTTTCGTTAGTTTTCACGTTGAAGCATAATTGTCAGAAAGAGTTATTTTGCAAAAAACAATTTTAGATTATGGGTTATGGTTGAAGGTTTAATTTCCGTTGTCACGACAAACACGAAAACAAACTTTTCCCTTATAATTTTCGTACCGTATCTAAAAAAAATTCTAAACTATTTGATGCCGTTTTTACCTGTATATTTCATATACTGTTTCATATACACACTATGTTCATATACACACTACCGAATTGTAGTATTTTGGCTATTTTTTTTTTAATTTTACCTTAAAACACATTTTAAATGCATATTCTTTGAAATCCATTTTAACCAATAAGTGGATAAGTAGCAAAAAAACTATGTTTTTGGCGCTACGCAAATTGATTCTATATGCAGAAAATATAAAACGTTTAAACATATTTAACATTTCTATAATTTGAGAAGAAAATCCACAAAATCCCTTTTAAAAATTAGTTGGGCTACAGTATGGCTGCTTACAGTCAGTGGCGGCGATTGAGTGCTAAAAGTGCGGGGGCAAGATCAAGAGGAAACAAGAAGGGGGGAGGGAGGAGTAAATATTTTGACCATCCTTTTTAACGTTGAAATAAAAATTATAATAATCATTGTCTTAAAATTTTATTCGTGAATACTTTTGGGCCGCCGTATAAAGATCAAAGGAGGGAGTGGATTAATGGCCAACCCGGTTGACGTGGCTCGCCTGTATTCTATACGATGATAGGTTTTTTTTTATCCACAAAGGCTGAATTCCTGTGAGTTATTGGGGGGAGGGGAGGGAAGGAAACGCATAATGCAGTCAAAGGCAACAACCCCCTACAGTCGGTGCAAAGCTCTAATAGAGGAATGAGTTAATTATCGGCCTAGTAAAAATTTATCGATGCATCCCACTATCCTCTACGCTGGTGTAGATTTCCATATCTTGATCTGCCATTAAACCCGTGGAGTTATGAAGGTGAAATCGTATTCTGCAGTTAAGACCGACTTTCTACACACGAAAGTCTGAGGGCGTAATGGGTTTATAATAGGTCTGGTTGACGCGGCCCACCGTACTCTACATGATGGTATGCTATTTATCCCCATAAAATTATTTCACGGAGATTTCTGGGGGCGGAATCGTATACTGCAGTTGCCGACGACTCCTCCTTTCCCTTACGTGGTACAAAAACGACAGAGGGGTGGAATGGGTTGGGTTTTTTGTTTATTTTTATGTTTTATTTTTTAAAAGTGCAATATTAAAAAACTGAGGGGCAACATCCGAAAAAAGTGCGGGGGAAACCTCCCCCCCCCACCCCCCTTCCCGAATCACCGACACTGATACTTATAGTATTGCTTCTACCGCGACCATAGAAAGAACTGATTTAAGCGTTTCAGAAGTTACAATTTATAGTTCAGTGCCATAAGATATTAAACATCGAGAGTTCATCTAATTTCCGTTCCGAACACTCCCAGCCGACGTAGAAAAATAGAATATGATTGGCTGTGACGTCATAGTTAATTTTTATAGTTCTACACCATCGATGGTATTAGGCACTATAAGTAAATAGTTTTTTGGGTTCAACAAAGAAAAAAAGGACATGATGGAAAAAAAAGGGGAAGAGGAGTGTTGTAAAAAAGTATCACACAATTTCGGGGGGGGGGGGGGGGGGGTCCATCGGTCCCCATCTCCCCTGTCTACGGCCCTGTCTGCTGAAACGGAGTATACACTACACACAGAGAGTTGTAATATTAAATAGAGAGCGCCTTCAATACCAGACTCTCGTATGGCCGCTGTGTCAACATTGAAAAGAAAAACTCACATCACGTGGTTATAGCGCTGCCACATTTGGTGTTCAGACATCTGCAGGAGTTTCAAATTTGGCGCATTTTCTTCTCTTTTGGTGATAAGGCGTTCTGTCCGAATTTAACTTCCTAACATATACAATGTACGTATTTACTTATTTTCAAACAATATGCGCTAAATATTTCCTTTCATTAACGAAACGAAAATATTTTATTTGCGTTCAATACTCGAAGAAGCGAAACTCTTTATATTTCTCAGGTTTTATTGTTGATATTTTCTTATTGAAGTATACAAAATAACAATTGAAAGAACTTCGCTTGTGGTAAATTTTTTACATAAAAACGTAGTGCAATTATTTCAAAACTACAAAGTAAGAAAAATCTCCTTAATATATCTGTTGAACTCCCTTAAATTGTGCCACTCGTTCAAAAAAAAAAACGATATTTAAATACAAAATTAAACACAAAACCATATTACAATACTTCGATTTCGTTTAGTTCTGAAAGTCGCCAAGGCCTGCCAAGTAATATTGGCGCATGAATGAATTGGCATTTCCACAAATCACGTGGTTTCAATGATGCACACACGGAAATCAGCATTTTTATTCCTCTATTTGTATTATTACTCTATGACTACACGGGGGGCGAGGGGCGACGCCTGAGCGTGATTTACATGTCATTGTTTAAATATTTTTTTTTAAATCTCATCCGAACAAAAAGTTATCAAGATTGTAAAATTGAAGGTTTCATAAAGAATATTGAAATAAAAAAAAATACAGCCTTTTAAAGTATTTCATGTTTATGTATTAAACTTTTTAAAAAAGCTGAATTTTTCAATTAGATTAAACCTTTAAGAGATCTTTAAAAATATGCAGTTTTACTTAAAAAAAATTAAAATTTTGATGGAAGTTTTATGCTGTCTTTTTACGCTAAGATACAATGTATAGAAAAAAAAACTTACGTCCATTATGCAAAATACCGCAATATTCTATTTTCCTGAAAAAGAAAGGAAGTAATTGAGTGATTTATGCTTATAAATTATTAATTTTTAACCAACTTAAGCGCGCCAACTAAAACGGCCAAACGCGCACCAAGGAGTTTATTTATTCAATTGTTAATTATTTATTTAATGTATTTTCGAACATAATTTCTGTTCTAATTCAGACATTTGGTTATAAAATAAATTATTATGTATGGAATATTTTATTTTGGCAATTTTTTTTAAGAACTATCCGGTTATCCGGCATTTGACTATCTGGAATTCTCAATTAACCGGATCGTTTGAAAAAAAAATATTGTCATATTTTTTTATTTTGTTTTGTGGATAGATGACAAATGAAAACAAAAATTATTAAATGCTTATATTTATCCAGAAATATCGATCAACCGGACTTGAAAAAAACCCAACAATTTCTCCGATTTCAAAAATATTTTCATTGTTGGGAATTCATCGTTCAATGTCCGACAATGAACGTTTACCCGGCATTTATTAAGCCGGATAACCTCAAACTATACTGTATGGTTGGTTAGAAAAAATGAGCGAAAATTTGACTTTCTACTTGAATAATACCAGGCAGCGAATTATTTCAACTTGTTCGTATAAAATTTTCAAAAAAATATTTGTTACTTTTTAGCTCTTTTTTTTTTAAATTGGTTTTCCTTTTTAAAAAATATTATTTTTACTGAGTAGTAAGGCCTCTCATTTGCAGTACGAAAAAATTTCAATTGCAGAGCTTTTGTTTTTACCGACTTAAAAGCCGGCCAACCAATTTCAAAAGCGCGCCAAAAGGAAAGAGGTTATCAATTCGACTGTTATGTATTTAAAAATATATATATGTTCGGTTCGCGGAAAATATATGTTCTAATTAAGATATTTGACTTTTTTTTGGATAGGGAATGTTTCATTTGGGCAACTTTTGACAAAATATCCTTTTATCCGACATTCAACTATCTGGAATTTTCCATTAACCGAACCGTTTGAAAACAAATATTGTCCAATATCGAAAATTCTTTTTGTGTTGGATAGAGAAAAATTCACTTTGGCAATAAATAATTGGTTATCTGCCTGTTATTTATCCAGAAATATCTATTAACCGAATTTTTTTTAACGTTTTCTCGTATTTCAAAATATTTGTATAGTTTAAAAGCTTCGAGCATGAATGGACTGTAGTAGAGCGAATATGATGTCATAATCGTGAAAACAACATCTCAGACCGAATGGCTTTAGACATGTGACTTCTTTTCAAAATTATGAATTAAAAAATACTCGCGATTGGCTGATGAATTGGGAAATGTGTAACAGTGAAAAATTATGAATGGAATGACGTAATTAACCACGTGTCTGAGGCCATACATGTTGGCCTCACTTTGATGTTAGCGAGATTATAACATTTTGTTTTCTCTACTATGAAGGATCCAAGCTCGAAGTTTAAAACAGGTTGTATAACAACGAAATCTCGTTTACCCGGCATTTATTAAACCGGATATTCTCAAAATATGCTGTGAGTGGCATGGGAAAAAGTGACTAACAACTTGACTTTCCTGATGATTAATAGAAAGGGCATAGCCCCTTGCTAAATTAGAAACCAATAAAGAAAAAATAAAATAATCTTTAAAAAAAAAAGGGAAACCGACTTTAAGAAATGTAAAAAGTAATTTTTTATTTGTGAGCAAGTTGAAAAAATTGAATTATTTCATATTAATTTTATACTTACAACAATAACTTGAAATTGGTGCAATTTTTCCAAAAACTGACATACATTTTGGCGCAGATTTAAAACAGTTGAAATAAGTATAAAAATGATATTAAATAATTCATTTTTTTTCGACTTGTTTATAAAATTAAAAATTATTTTTTACTTTTTAGCGCATTTTTCCTAAATTCGGTTTTCCTTTTTTTAAAGGAGATTATTTTATTATTACTGTAGAACATAAAAATGAATGCATCTTATAGATTTACTTTAAATAATTTATTTAAATTGACAAGAGGGACTTTTAGGACAAGAGGGTTTTATTTTAGAAGAAAGATGTCAAATTTTGACGAAATGTAAGAAACTGTGTTATTGCTACATACTTATTTATGCTAATGCGACACATATTTGTTTTTAAAAAATAATGTTTGAAGTTTCTCTCATCACTGACTTGCTTTTTCGCAGTAAGACAGTTGTATTTATTGATTTATGTTCCTTCAAATTACACCTCCTTAATACAGTCCAAATAAATATTTATAAATAAAGTTGTGAGTATTTTTCCGTTAGTTTTAAAACACAACTCTAATCGTTCTGTTTGATAAGTTATTTATTGGAATATGACTCTGATTAATGATTTGCAGAAAAATAAAAATTGCACTTATGAACAAACTGAAATGGCGTCGAGTGTGACTCACAATGGTTGTTAGAAATTTTGGCTGTTCCAAGTGGAATGGCGTGATGTCACACCAACGGATTTGGAACAACCGTGTGTGGCATTACTTAAATGAAGAAACTGAGGTAATGAAATGTCACTAGAGTATTTACACTTGCAGGGATACAAGGATTGCATTGGATGGGCAATATACTGATTATAAAAAATATTTTTTTAAAAATAAGCAACTTTTATACAATTTATATACACTTATGACAAATAGAGGTCCCTATGCCCAAGAATGTTGGTAAATCAGGTCCAGCATACAGCAATGGATGTCAAAATACTTTCGGCGACATTCGAACACCTGTTGTCGGATGCCTTCTCATCACACCTGCGTTTCTGAAGGTATCCCAACTTTATGTGTGTTGTGACGCTTCCTATTGTGCCACGTGTGGTTACCATGGAAACCCCTTGAACTCATATTAGAAATTTGTTTGTAGGTGATTTTAATGTGAGACCACTGGGAGCAAATGGGTACAATTTTTTCTTCAGTTGCGAAATTCTTTCTTTCAACAATCATTTCTAGGAATACAGCCGACACAGAAACGGGCAGAACAATGCGTGTGACAATCTTTTACCTTCTTTCGGTTCTTTGCGGGATAGATACATTGGTTTACAGGGGACAGGAATATTTTTAGCGCTAAAACTCTGCAAAGAAGACATATAAAAGCATGACATTTACTTTATGGAAAAATGAATGATGCTGTCACAACGATAACTTCCCCTGTCCAAGGTCACCGATTCAGGATGGCCAGGTAAAATAACACTTAACCGGGAAGTTCGGACACTCCCCGATTCGACTTTCTCGGAATTTCCTGATGAGCAGGTGCTCACTTGTCTGCAGGAACAGGTGCGAGGAGAGAGATATTTTTCACACGGGCTTTTTTTAATTTAAAATATTCCGACTAAAATTTGCCAGAACGGAAACCAAGACTCTTTTCTAGGTGGGAAAAGGTTCTGAATTCTTTTAAATTTTTTAATATTTTGCATTTTTTTAAACATATTTTTTTACATATTTTTCAAAAAAATACCTTTTTTTTACACATGATTGTATGTTGCCGGGAAGAAGGAGGGAGCGAGAATCTAGTCAAATTTGAACACCCCCCCCCCTCCCCAAAAATGGTGTAAAACAGGGGTTGAAATTAACTTTTCGATGCAGTATGAAACCAGTGCACCCAAGTTTCAGTGCACCAAGTGCACTGAATATTATTTGGGTGAACAAAAAACTCACGGAGCAGAAAGTAAAATTTCCAAGTTTTTTTAATACGTATTATCTTGGCAAATGCATTTAATGTAAATTATTCAAATTGATTTGAAATTTTTTTGTTATTTAATTAAAAAAAAATAAGAAGTTTCAGATGTATACAGCTAAAACAGTAATGATTTTCAGAAATGTTCCTAACAAGCTTTTATTTTCAATAGCTGTTTTCGCTAATTACATATTTCAATAAATAAATTACACTTTACATTTCAATTAAATATAAAAATAATTTAAAAATAACCATTAGTCAAAGCTTTTAAAATAAACAATTTAAATTTTGGAATTGATTTAAAAAAAAATCTATAGGTGTTTCTAAATGTCAGACCCATAATGGCTAGAATTGACAGCAGTCATGAAGCGTTGTTGATGAAATTTTGTTAACGGATTCTCAATAAATTTAATTTTGGTTTTATTCTGTTCCTAAAATTTTTTTTTTAAAAATTTCGAATGTATTTTTTTGTTAATTTAAATAAAATTTAAGAGCCCACCAGAAAGTCTCTGGACAACCAACCCGATGTAGTGGGCAGGTTGTCACAAAAAATTACTCAGACAAAAATGTATTTCTCTGAATGGCCATTTATTGCTTGTTTTCAAAACTGCAGGAGAATGTATCCAAGGATACACATGACAGGAAAATCTATTGAGAGAAATATAAACTGTAAACCTTGCATCTTTAAAAATTATAAAACACAAATTGTGACAACCTGCCCCCCAGTCTCCCCTACTTGAGGAGCAAATACCTAAAACATGTTTTGTTAAATATTTCAAAAAATGATACAAATACATAGTTGGATTCGCCTTCGAATTTTCCTACCATCGTGTACAAGAAATAAGACCGCGTCCACCAGATCAGATATTAATCCATTCCCCCCCCCCCCACTTGGATGTCACTGTGTAGGGAAAAGTGGCATATAGGAAACTTATAAGGGTCAACAGACAGGTGAAATCAAATAAATTGATATTAAGAATTCTAAATTTATTACAAAAGCGGAGAGATCTACGGCCTAATAAAGACGCAGGAAGGATAAGCGCCTTACTTTGGCATCGCTTTGTAGAGGAAAGAAGCCACTACTCGATCTCTAATGTGTCGCATTAGGAAATCGGAGCAAAATTTAAGCACCGTTCACAAAGGCCATATCTCGGCAGTACGTTTGTCGATTCGAGCGGAAGTGATGGTCGAGTTTGGGAGAACTCATTTATGCCATTGTAGGTATCATCCATCGAACAAAACCGGTGCTCACCAGAAGTTATAAGGCTTGCAAGTGTGTCATTTGTTGAAGAAATTTAACGGTTGCTGAAGTATGACGCCCTCGCGCAAGGTGGGTAGAATTCAAAAATGGAGTGAAGGGACTCCAGCAGCAAAACAGATGGATGGTAATTATCGTCCACCCCCTTTGATCACGATGAAGCGTGAGCATAGAGACCTCCCACCCCCCTAACAGTAACTTAGGTTAAGCATGTAAGCTTTGTAAGTCTTGTATGTGGAGTAAGCATGTAAGTCTTGTATTTGGTTACGCCATTCATGTACCCTAGGCAGTGGCGGACTGGCCATTGAGTTTGTCTGGAATTTTCCCGCGTTGCTGGTTAATATTTTTAAAATGTGGACGGTGATTTCTTGGAAAGTAAAAAAATAAAATTATTAAAAGCCTACACAGGTTTTTCAATAACGTTTAAAATGCAAAAACAGGAAGCTATGGTATCTCTAAGAAGCCGTAATTATTGCCTTATTTAAAACTACGTTCCAGCTGTGGCCTATGGGACTGCAGCTGACGTGAAGCCAATTTCAAAGACGTCGAAACGTGAGAATGCAAAGGTGAGGCCGCATGGCCCGGTTCCCACTTTCTTGTTTTGACCAGTGCTTCTCGGGTAAAAGAAGGAAGAATTTTGGTTGAACAGGACCGTTGGTGGCTTCCTCTTAAAAATCTTCCAAACGTAATGAAAATTAAAATATGATAATAAAAAATATTAATTAACTAAAATATTAATATTTAAAAAAAATATTAATCAATTTAAAAAATATTAATCAATTTAAAAAATATTAATCAATTTTAAAACTTTTAACAAAATTTAAAACTTTTAACAAAATTTAAAACTTTTAACAAAATTTAAAACTTTTAACAAAATTTAAAACTTTTAACAAAATTTAAAACTTTTAACAAAATTTAAAACTTTTAACAAAATTTAAAACTTTAAAAAAAATTACATTTTTAAAAAAAAATGTACAACTTAAAAAAAATTAAAATTTTAAAAAAATGTACAACTTTAAAAAAATTTAATAAATTTTAAAAGATATTAATAAATTTTAAAAATTTAATTTTTTTTATAAATTTTAAAAGATATTAATAAGCTTTATATAAAGAGTTAAATATTGATATTATTTATTATTTTGTTTGCAAATTATGGGTTCGTTATTTTAATAACAAACATCAGTTTCAAAATTGTTTTGGTGGCTGAAATTCAAAAAATTTCCGAGCCATTTTTGAGTGCCTGACCCCCCCTTGACCGTAGGGCCCAGTGGCAGATTTAAGAGAGAAGGTACAGGTGGCAAACCTTTCCGGGTACCCAGTTTTCAATTATTACGCAACGCACCCTTGGTGAGAGATATATATCATGACTTGAGGGAAGAGGTCTGAGTGTTAATGTGACGCAAAAAAGCTGCATAGGTCACTTTTTAAAAAAAAAATCTTTCTTTCTAATGGGATATTTGGTAAAATATCCAGAATTTAAATTTTAATGAATATATTTTAACTGTAAAAAATATTGTTACTACGCAATAAGGAGGAGTGGGGGCGGTGGGGAGGATACTAATACAACTTTTTACTTGCAATGTAAATGATTTAAAAAAGTAGGGCCCGATGCTTTTAAATACATAATAGAACATCAATTCAAACTTTTACATACATTTAAACTTTAATCTTTATTATCATTAAAATAAACCGCATTCTAGAAAATGTGTTGAAACGCCTTGAAAAGTAACTGAGTTTTCTAAATCTTCTGTAAATGTCTCCTGTCAAGAGGAGTGGGCCCAGGCCAGTTGAAGAAGAGCCCATATCTACACATATGAGAAGAAAAGATAAGAGCATCCAGAAAACTACATAAAATGTTTAATATAAAATATGCTAAAAAAATATAAAAAATTAATATTCTCTACCTGTCCTTGCTTAATTTCTGGAATCAAGGGGGCCCCAAATGGACTCAAGGGAAGGGGGTCCAGGTGGCAACTGTCCTTTGAAATCGACACAGCTGTCTATGCACAAGACATTTCAAGGGGTTCACTGCGGCTGTGTTATTTATACAGCCTCTTTCATTTTTTTTTTTTTTTTTTTTTTTTTTTTTTTACGAATTGATCAATTTCTTTTATTTGTGAACCATTCTTTCTCTGAAAATTCTGAAATTGTAAAAATGTAAAAATAACTACATTTTCCCAAACATAGTTAGTTCCAGTTCTTTCATTCGAGCGAAATTACACGTGTTTGGGGGGGCCATTCACATATTATGTCACGCGTCCATGAGGTAAAACTATGTATGAAAAATAAATTACTAAAACGTCTTGCCCAAATTTTGATATAAGTCATGTTTTAATTAAATCACAATCGTTCTAGTGGGATGTTTGTTAAAAGAATATACATAGTTGAAGTTGTAATGGCTGTTTATGATGTATCGTATTCACATTATTAGTCAGTCATTCATATTATTATCGTATTCATATTATTAGTCATTCGTATTATTATCGTATTCATATTATTAGTCATTCGTATTATTATTGTATTCATATTATTATCCATTCGTATTATTATTGTATACAAATTATCGTATACGGTCTTTAACGTTGCGTATTCATATTAATAGCCATTCGTATTATTATCGTATTCATATTATTATCGTATTCATATTATTATTCATTCGCATTATTATCGTATTCATATTATTAGTCATTCGCATTATTATCGTATTCATATTATTAGTCATTCGTATAATTATCGTATTCATATTATTAGTCATTCGCATTATTATCATATTCATATTATTAGTCATTCGTATAATTATTGTATTCATATTATTAGTCATTCGTATAATTATCGTATTCATATTATTAGTCATTCGCATTATTATCGTATTCATATTATTAGTCATTCGTATAATTATCGTATTCATATTATTAGTCATTCGTATAATTATCGTATTCATATTATTAGTCATTCGCATTATTATCGTATTCATATTATTAATCATTCGTATAATTATCGTATTCATATTATTAGTTATTCGTATAATTGTCGTATTCATATTATTAGTCATTCGTATAATTATCGTATTCATATTATTAGTCATTCGCATTATTATCGTATTCATATTATTAGTCATTCTTATTATTATCGTATTCATATTATATGTCATCGCGCTTTTCATCTGCAGTCGTTCCGCTTTATGCATTTTTCGTTTCCTTCTAAAGCACTGGATCCAACCAATCCATGCCTTTCTAAGCGTGAGGATGTTCCCACTGTATTTTTATAACACTCCTTACTTGTGATTGGTCAAATGAAGGGAATGGGGCTGAGGCTATACTACAGAAACCCGGATGCTCCGCTTATGAAAGGTAGGAGGAATGAAATCTCGTTCTATTTCAATGCGAACTGCGACTTCATGGGAAAACTTGCATATAACTTTTATTCAAAGTTACCATTCATTGAGAACGAGGAGCTACAAAAGCTCGAGAACTATGATTACACACTCTGGGTCAACAGGCGGCGACCCAGAGCAGCCCTGAAAATTGTAAATATCCCCAACAGCAGTATTCCTTAGCAGCTTCAACCAACCTGACATGTTTTCGCTCTGTCTATTGTTTCGTCCCTAGACTTGTTTTATTGTAATGTACTGTCTAAAGAATTTTTTGTAAATGGAAATGTACCTTACCAATTTCATGACTCTTGTGGCTTCATGCCCATTCTCTATTGTTCCTCATCATGTATTGTTTTGTCCCCAGAAACTTTTTAATAGAAATGTTCCTTTTCTGTTCATGACTTGTTATGGCATTTCGCCATACATTTTTGAAATTCTCATCATGTTTTTTGTATGTCCCCGGACACTTGGAAGTAATCAAATGTAAATAGATAATCAAACTCCATGGAATGAGGCTTTATGCCTAACTTTTTATTGCTTTTAATATGTTGTTTTGTTCTTCTGTCCTGTGCTGCCACCGTATTGTCCTTAAATGTTTTAAAACATGTCATTCAAATTTAATGAAAACGTCAAGTCTTTATTACTAAAAGTCATACAGGAGGTTAAAGGAGCTTCGCTCCTATGGTACTCCGCACGCTCCGCTAAACTAAAAAATGCGAAATGGCTCCTTTGGATGAGGGTTTTTCAAATGGGTTGCTATGGATTCGGGATTTTGTTCATGATATAAATGGATGTTTGCAATAGGTAAATGGAAGGTCTAAAAATGGGGAAAAGCGAGAAGTTAGAAAATTTATGATGAGTGTTATAATATTATTTATTACAATTATAATTTTATATGTACTGCAGTAGGCCAAGTTAGTTCTATAAACTGTTGTATTTACATTTGTACTTTTGTTAACCTACTTATGTTTAATAAACGTAAAAATTTAAGTTATATTTTTATTTGAATTCTACCTCCTCAACAAAAAATTGTGGTTCAAGGTATAATTTATCGAGGACCGAGGCACAACACAAATTATGCACTTCGATTTTATTGTAAACAAAATCCACATAAAAAAATAACATACAGATGCATTCTAAACTTTCTCAAAAATTATATATAGAACATAAAAACTTAAAGTTTGATGAAACTTCATTCTTAATATTTAAAAATTAATACCCGAGACAAAAATAGTAATATGCCTACGTTTGCCAGACCAATTATTAGTATGCGAGTACTATGCCGAGTATGCCTTCTAGCTGTCGACCTTCTAGGCGAATAACCTGAGAGCGTCAATGTCATATGCAACAACAGATACAGTATTACAATGCTTCCGATTTTAAATAATTTATTGCGATATTAATTGGATGTTTACAGCTACATAACTGTAGAAGTTGAGTTTTAAGTATCCACTTCCACTTAATGATTTATGGGTTGTTAGATTCTCACGAGTTGCACACATGCTTGGGTGAATTACGAAGCACACTGCATCGGCATTTTGATTCCTCTGATCTTATTATATTATTACTCTATAGACGCGACTCGTTGCAGTGTGTTGGCGAGGCGGAGTGTGCTGGCCAACGGTTTTTCGAAGTAATAGTATATGTTCTCTGAAAGCATTATCCGCCCTACGCGTCAGCATATGAGATATGGTTATATTATAACCGCTCAGTGTATAACAAACCAAACTTGGCAAATAATTTAATACAGCTGATGTGAAAATGTTCGTGAATATAAAATAATTTTACATTTTGACGTTAAAATTAATCTAAAGTGTAAATATTGTTTAAAACTACACATACGATATTTATATTTGAAACAATGTACAGAATGTTTTAGGAATCGGCGCAGATTCATTCTGGTTGGGGATTACTAAGCTTCTGAGTTCGTAGTTGCAGTAGTTCATTACCGAGAATGCCATGGAGAAAATTATCATGAACTTGGTGTAGGTGTCTCGCACTTGTAATGGATTTGGAATCCGGTGCGGAATAATCTAGAAAAATTAAGAAAAAAGTTACCGAGAATGCCATGGAGAAAATTATCATGAACTTGGTGTAGGTGTCTCGCACTTGTAATGGATTTGGAATCCGGTGCGGAATAATCTAGAAAAATTAAGAAAAAAGTTACCGAGAATGCCATGGAGAAAATTATCATGAACTTGGTGTCTCGCACTTGTAATGGATTTGGAATCCGGTGCGGAATAATCTAGAAAAATTAAGAAAAAAGTTTGCACATGGGTTTTGGGATTTAAAATATATATTCGAAAAAGGGATGTAAATGTAAATGATATATTTTGGGATTTGGAATATCAAATATATATATATATTAAAATTGGAACCAAGAAAGGGTTATTTGACCTCGCGCAGACACAATCACATGTCGGATATAACCACAATACACAAACAGTACTCGGGGCAAGTGCTCAAACCTTCCATATTCTCCCTCTTTTCAAAGATCCATTAATCTTTCGGAAGAAGAACCAAACATAAAAAAGAACAAAAAGATTAAACTCGCTCTCTGATTTCAAAACTTCTCATAAAAGAGCGGGGAAAATTTCATTCACATCTATAGAAAGTATCCTCATTAAAAAAAAATCATAATTCATGAGTAACATTTACTTAACCCTTTGCACTCCGTTGGTGCTGCTCAGGCGACAACATAACGATTCGTTCTTTGGTTCCCTGTTCTTTAAAATAAACGAGAACAGCATGATTTTGTGTTTAAAAAACATCGACCTTTTTTTTTAACTTGTTCTTTTGCAGATCCAAAACAGATTATGTTTCTTTTCTCTATAAGCATAACAAATTCTAGGGAAAAGAACATAAGACCGAATAACAGTTCCGTAGAAAGAACGGAAAACGCAAAGTGTTCTTGGAGTGCAAAGGGTTAAGTTAATGAACCTTTAGATAAACCAATTCATGGCCTGTGCCATGGAATACTGGTTAACAACTTGGAAAATCATATGATTTTCTCACCTCAAATTATAAATTTTCAGGGTACTGGATATGTTTTAACTAAGGAAGAAGTAAGAGGTCGATTGAGCTCGTGTCACACTTGTGGATAAATACAGATTAATTCTTAAATCCTGATATGTGCATAAAAATCATTAAAATTCACACAAAAAAAAGGTTTTGAAATAACACTTAGGAATATATTTTATTAGCTTACGTGTATTACATGGAATGATTAGAATATTTGGTATCAACAGTGCCATGAGACGTACACAATTATAGTAGATGACATTGAATTGAAGATTGGGACATGAAACACCTTGTCACTTAAACGTTTTACGAATCATTAAAAAAAATTAAACAAGAGAAAAAATTTCACAAGAGTCTTTTAAGTGATGGGTTGTAAAGAGAAGCGAGTTAAACACTGATTTTGGCGTGAACACTGATTTTGGCGTGATGAATGGCGTACACACTTTCGCCATTCATTTATGTAACTGAGTTCTTTGCTTAGCAATCTTCCTCTGTTCCGCTCCTTCCTTCAGTTCCGCTCCTTGCTGCTATTCGACGAGTTCGGTTGCTGTGAAGAAATAAACCAAATCATTAATATTTACATCCGTTTGAAGAGACAAAGCAAAGACTCGGTCATGTAATGAATTCTGATATTTGGATGGTCTACATGGGTGAAAGTTTGTAAAAATCCCAGAAAGGAAATTCAAAATTTGAGTTATATTCCCATACGCATATTTTTTTTTGTGAATTATATAATTCAATGTATTTTTGCCTTTTATTGACTTCGACAAATTATATAAATGAATAAAATATAATTTATATCAACCCTATGACATTTGGGATTAAACCCACTGCTCCATGGAAATCGGATAGCACGCACACTCTTATATGTTTAATTTCTTGATCGGAATTGTGAAACTTGCCAGATTAAAATAGTCATTCTTTATTCTTATTACAATTTTTTTAACTGTCATTAAAAGCGACGTTCGTCATAATAAAGTTCTAATGTATTATTAAAAATATTTTAATGTGTTATTATAAATTTAATGTATTTTTATGAATTTAATGTGTTATTATAAATTTAATGTATTTTTATGAATTTAATGTGTTATTATAAATTTAATGTATTTTTATGAATTTAATGTGTTATTATAAATTTAATGTATTTTTATGAATTTAATGTGTTATTATAAATTTAATGTATTTTTATGAATTTAATGTGTTATTATAAATTTAATGTATTTTTATGAATTTAATGTGTTATTATAAATTTAATGTATTTTTATGAATTTAATGTGTTATTATAAATTTAATGTATTTTTATGAATTTAATGTGTTATTATAAATTTAATGTATTTTTATGAATTTAATGTGTTATTATAAATTTAATGTATTTTTATGAATTTAATGTGTTATTATAAATTTAATGTATTTTTATGAATTTAATGTGTTATTATAAATTTAATGTATTTTTATGAATTTAATGTGTTATTATAAATTTAATGTATTTTTATGAATTTAATGTGTTATTATAAATTTAATGTATTTTTATGAATTTAATGTGTTATTATAAATTTAATGTATTTTTATGAATTTAATGTGTTATTATAAATTTAATGTATTTTTATGAATTTAATGTGTTATTATAAATTTAATGTATTATTATGAATTTAATGTGTTATTATAAATTTAATGTATTATTATGAATTTAATGTGTTATCATAAATTTAATGTAAATTGTTGAACTTATTAGTCGCTAGAGTTAACTATAAAAGTAGTTTTTGTACAACGGTGAAGTAAAAAATATTTACTCATTAACCAGGAGTTTTTGTTTTAAAAATGCTTAGAAAACTGGTTGTAATTGACGGGAAATTAATATAAAAATATTTTTTAAACACTTTAAAACAAAAATATTTATTTTGCAAGGGTATTTTTGTCTTTTAAAAAGAGAATATCAAGTTAATATGAAAGCTTGAGTAAAGATATTGTTCAGTTAGCTGTAGAAGTTAATAGTATTAAAAATCCCAAATTTGTTAAATAGTCAAGAGTTGTTAGATCTGCCAAACAAAAAAAAATTAGGAATTATTTATGAAAGAAGAGCCAAATATTGTATTAAAATACAAATACGACGTTACAATACGCAATAAAAATCCATGAGATCTGGACATGTTTCGGGAGAACATCATCAGCAGAAATGAAAAGTCTGAGTGTACAAAAAAAAATGGAAATAAACCCAGAATTGAAAGTGTTGCTAAAGAACAAAAACTATCACAATCGGTTGAAGTTAACTATTGTGTGCCAACATGCGGGAAATACTGGGACCGGAAATGTTTCATTGACAATCAAACCAATATATTGTTAAAAATATGAAACGTATGCAGGAAGTCAAGTTCAAATGGAGTTTTGGGTTTGAAAATTAAATGTGGGTTAAAAAATTAAATATATGACCATGTTCCCAAGAGTGCTTGGCAATGGAGGACTTCTTGATTTCTTGTTTAACAGTATGTGCTTGGTGCTTCTTAAATTGTGTGAAGGTGATCTTATTGATAGGTGAAAAAATGGAGCGTATGCCGATCCTACCGAAAATTTTAGAAATTTTATGACTGTTGTGCGGATAATATGATAAAACAACCAAAGCATTAGAGCACTCAGGGCCTTGTCGACGACATTGGGTGAAAAACATCGACCCCCAACGACAGCTCTCAAACTGTATTTCAATCCAATGTAAACATTTGAGTGACAGAATAAAGTATACTCATCATACGGAGAATCAAAATTTTGGTATATTTTTATTAATTGGCACCAACTTAAAAAGTTGTAAAAATAATAAAAATGTTTTTTTCGCTTGTTCCTAATTAAAATTTTTTTCTCTTTATTACAGTCAGTTTCACTTTTCTTTTGAAATTTAACAGGGAGCTTTTTCCCCTGCTATGGGATGTAGTTGAATTTGCCCGATCGGTCGGGAATCGTTCATACATTGCGTAAATCACAAAGAGAAAGAGAATTTATGTCCTGCAGGGATTTTTATGTTTAATTCCTAAATTACGATCCACTTAGTGCTATTCTGAAAATTGACTAAGTCCATGCTTTAATCCCTATTGCGCCATGCACCAACAGTTTGCGTCTAACCAACAGTTTTATGCCAACGGCATTTCGCCAATAAAAGGTATGGCTTTTATCCTCCAAAAGTAGGATTTTTCCTATTTTCCAACTAAAAAGTAGGACTATTGGGACCCCTGTTGTTTCGGCAGTCCTGTAAGGGCGAGTCGGGAATTTAATGTCCCAATGTTTCATTGGTAGATGTTTAATGGCACAAGAGCAGAATTGGCTGAACTGCGCCAAAGATCTATGTATTTATAGTTCTCGAAAATTTAAATCTTACTTATCATGCCATGTATCCTAAAGAAATTCGAACAGTTTGGGATGCGGTCCATCATTTACTAAATCATTTATAATATGATTATGAGGGATTTTAGCATTCTAAAATTTGGATAAATTCACATAAAATGTTTCACTGATAAATACAGATTTACCAGAGAAATGTGGGTGTTGGATCAGGAACTAAAAGGAGTTCGTGGGCCTTGCCAAAATAACAACCTTCTACTGCAAGTTGTATAATTAAAAATAATTATTATGAGATTACTGTAAAAGTTATAGAAATGTCTCAAAACACTCGTAGCTAACACGTTGGAAGACAAAATCAAAAGAGACAAAATACACTACGGTACTTACGTCCATTCTGCTGTTGTGGGTCTCGCTGCTGATCAGGATAGGGCTGTTCCTGCGGGTCCCCGGCCGGGGGTGGGGCAGTGGCTTCATCGCTTGCGTTCAAATCATTTGCCGGGGCTGCCACTTCATGGGGAGCCCCATTATGCTGTTGTGGGGCTCCACCTTGCTGCTGATCAGGATGGGGCTGTTCCGGGAGGGGACAGGACTGCCCCTGCGTGTCCCCGGCCGGGGCAGTGGCTTCATCGCTTGCGTTCAAATCATTTGCCGGGGCTGCCACTTCATGAGGAGCCCTATTCTGCTGTTGTGGGTCTCCCCCTTGCTGCTGATCAGGATAGGGCTGTTCCTGGAGAGGGGAGGGCTGTCCCTGAGAGTCCCCGTCCTGTGGTGGGGCAGTGCCTTCATCGCTTGCGTTCAAATCGGGTGCCGGGGCTGCATTCTGATGTTGTAGGATGACCCATATATAGGAAAGGGGCATACCTCTCGTAAATACGCAGTTGACTGTAGGAGAGGAAGTGAGGAATTAATTAGGAGGGGGAGTGAAGGTTGCACAATATAAGACAGTGGTGTAAAATTTAGTATTAAAGGTCAATTTAGTATGTTTTTTTTTTAAAGAAAAAAAAATATGTCATAATAAAATTAAATGGTTAATTAATATTTTCTAACTTATTAAGTTGTTTGAATATAAATTAACTAAAAAACATAAATGTTGTACACACTTAAAAATTTCAGTTCAACGTTGCACTGTATCTTGGTGCTCTACAGCAACTTACACCATATTATGGTGCAATCTAGATTGAACCAAATGTCCTTGATTGAGAACAGCGCAGCTTTTACCCAAAAATGGTGCAATATCCTAAACTATAAGCAAAACCTTTACTGAATCTGCAAACCGGGGAATCCCCACAATCTTCTTGCATTAGGAGCCCGGTTTCCCAGTGGATAATGGCGTCCAACTGGTAATCAGAGGATTGTTAGTTCGAGCCCGTACGGCGAACTTTACAAAAGAATTCAAAAAGTAGCGATCTTGCGATCGGAGGGTTTCCAGCTTTATTACAAAAATACTAGAAAATCGTCCAGAACACCCAACAAATTATACTGGCGCTTCACCATAATATGGAGTAGAGAAAACGCGAATTGTGGTTCAACGTTTTACCATAACATGGGGTAGCAAAAATACAGAGTTTTGGTGCAATGTTTCACCGCTAAATGTTATTCGTGGTAATACCATAAAATGGTGAAACTAAGCACCAAATAATGGTTGCAATTAAATGGGTAGCAAATTTTGGTGAAAGGTCGTAATAATTTTTTAACAGTGTAACTGTGATAATTTAGAGTATTGAATAGTTGAAATGTTTACACTTTAGAATACCATTGTATTCTATGATAATGAAAGAAAGTGACTGTTTGTCGATAGCAAAACACCTACTTCATCTGAGTGTAAGAGGCTGGTAGTTAAATTGAAATGGAAATAAGTAAATAAAAATTAAATGTATTAAAAATAAAAGAAAGTTATCATTACATTAAAATACCGCTAAATGATTTTATAAAAACATTAAAAAAGTAACACTAAAATTCAGTACGAAAAACAAACAATAAATTTACCAGGATCCAAGAATAGATTCGTCCTTAAATGTCCAACGCCAGTGAGGATCGACTCTAAAATTTTATTTGAAAAAAAAATACAATATGTAATTACGTGGTTAAATTGGAAAATTATTATAGCAAAAATACAAACAAACAATATATAATATGTTAATCAAAAGAGATAATCAATTATTTTATTTGCGTTATATAATATTAGAGTTATATACCAAAGTAGTCATACTGAACATTAAAATATGATGCATTAGTACCATAAAATCAACTCTAAACGCAATGTGGAAATACAAATGGTTTAACAGTACGAAGACTTCGTCCAGTCAAACAATTTTTACTTCCACATTGCATTTAGAGTTGATTTTATGGTATAATGCATCATATCCAAAACAATAGTTTTAGAGATCTTGAGAACAATAGGTTTACTAATTGAATCGATTAAATCAGTACTGCACTCTACATGGCGGAAGTTCTTTAGTGGGCGACAAAGGACGAAACTGGCAATCCTGCGATTACGAGCTCGTTGCACTCTCAAAGTCGGGATTAGAACTGAAACCTTCCGTTGAATTAAAGTCGCACTAGAACTACACTATGGATTGGCGACAGTTCGGGGGTCTATCCTATAAGAAAGTCCCACGAACACTGCCTCTTAATTTTCAATCGGTCAGACGACAAAGTCAATAGTACTTGAGCCGTCACCCAACGCAAATAATACTGGTGTGGCGAAGTGTGGATCACAACAGATTTAACATGCTCCACTACACTCTACATGGTGGAAGTACTTTAGTGGGCGACAAAGGACGAAACTGGCAATCCTGCGATTACGAGCTCGTTGCACTCTCAAAGTCGGGATTAGAACCGAAACCTTCCTTTTATAACTCCGGTATTTTACAAACTATTGGGCTTTCCACAGGCTTTAAATCTTATGTAAAATGCCATAATAATTCTTTAACTACATATGTAAAAGTAAAATGCCATAATAATTCTTTAATTACATATGTAAAAGTGAAATGCCATAATAATTCTTTAATTACATATGTAAAAGTAAAATGCCTAAATATTTTTTTAATTACATATGTAAAAGTAAAATGCCATAATAATTCTTTAATTACATATGTAAAAGTAAAATGCCTAAATATTTTTTTAATTACATATGTAAAAGTAAAATGCCATAATAATTCTTTAATTACATATGTAAAAGTAAAATGCCTAAATATTTTTTTAATTACATATGTAAAAGTAAAATGCTATAATAATTCTTTAATTACATATGTAAAAGTGAAATGCCATAATACCTGAAATGCGGGTGTCGTTTTCCATAGATGAAGGGTTGTTTATTGTAGACAACCATCGTCTGTCAAACAATGGGCTGATCCATCCCTCATCTGGAATGAATACAATTTAGATAAACAATGTCAAAAATACAATAATCCAGTGAAGAAGCGTACATTTCTTGTCTAGTATTAAAATATCAACTTGCAATAGCCGAGGGATGGAATTAAGGAGGTTAAAAAATTGCTAAAGTGAAAGATGCGTAAAAACGCAAATAAGAATGGCGATAATTTTTTCGGAATAGATATTCATTTTCCTGATATCCAATTACAAAAATTTAGCCTTGCATTCATAAAATTTAAAAACTACATTTCATAAAATTTAAAAACTACATTTCTTAAAATTTAAAAACTACATTTCGCGTACTTCGGCTTAAATTATTAATTAAATTTTTTAATTACTTACATAATATAGCAATTTATTTCAACTTATTTGAAAAAGCGGTAAAATAGAGTGCTTAATTATGTGTTGTTTTATGTTAACATAGTAGTCGTGCAAATTTTAAGAGGATATTTTTCTTTACCTGAAATGACTTTAAAAAACAAGAAATAAGTTGTCTTAATAAAACTGTGGATAAAATGTAACTAATTAAATCGAATTATTAGATTATCGCAAAATTCAATAAAAAAAAAGCCCCTGCTGAATACTAGCTTAAATGTCCCAAACAATCACCTACATATCACGAAGTTAATGTATTGATCTAATTGCCATTTAACAGGTGTGATCTATCCTTTACCTGATTGCAAAGTTTCAGCTATACTTTAAATAGTACCTATAGAATAAGAAACACTAAGACCACAATATAATTTCTAAGCATTTGATTTCGATAAGTCATTTTTAATTTAACTGGTTTAATTTAAGACATATTTAATAATAAATATCATTGAACTATATTAGCTATTCAAATATTCGAACTATTATAAAGTGGATTTTTTTAAATGAAATTCTTAAAACTGCACATAAAAAAATCACAAATTAATTGAATTCAAAATCGATATATTTAAACTTAATAAATTAACTGATTAATACTAAAAGCAGAAAAAAATTAACAAATTAATATTAAGAGCAGAACGAGAAATAGTAGTTTCAAAGTAACTACTGAAATAAATTTAGACTAATTATTATATTTAACTTTTTTTCGCTTACCTGAGTAATAATTTTTTTTAAAAACTGATTCATGTATAAATAAGAAATTTAAATGATACAAAAATACTTAAATATAAATTTTGATTATTTAAATATATTATAATAATTCATTTGTTTTATTCTCACGAATTTAAAAAAAAATGTGAAAATAGCGGTGAACTAATTTAGAATACAAGTTTTAAATATAGGCTGCTAAGAATTTATTATGCTATTAATTAAATAAATGTTTTAATAATATTTTGTAAAATACGCAAATAGCAAAACCTGACATTGTTCGAAACTGTAAACTACTTATCAATAAAAATATTTTCAAAGAATTTCGAAGTTAATATGTTTTAATTGTAACGCTTAAAAATACTCTTCTTAAGGAATGCGTTTATCAAAATTTAAAAAAAATAACCATTGATGTATTTTTTTCCTTTAAGTACGAATGAACAAATGGCATACATTTCAAGCCTGCTAATACCGAAATAAACTACTTAAATCAGACCTCTTTTAAATATCGGAAAATATGAATGATTTAATCGGAATTAAACCCTTAAACAGAAAACAAATAAATCGAAATTTTGATTTCGAAAGAAACTTTTTTGAATTAATTAAACTGTAAATGAATTCTCGAAATTAAGAAAAATAATTATATTGCAAAACTGAGGAGGGATTGAAACGCTTAAAATAAACTAATAAAAACACAGTGTAAAAATTATCAACTTGGAATATGTTTACCAAAAAAAAAAATTTGGGTGATAAATTATAATTTAGAAAAATAGTTAACGATTTACTAGATAATTTTTTAATTAATTAATATTAACAAGCTAAATTAAAATTTTAAAAAAGAAAAATCCAATAATAAAAAAAACTAACATACCTGGAAAATTTGAGTTCTTTGCGAAACCTTCCATAGCAATTAATGTAGAACCTAAAATCCGAAAAAACAAAACAAATAATAGTAATTAGTAACACAAAATAAAAATCTCGTAGTTTTAAACCATTGTACAAACCTCATATTTATATTCGTCAATAAATCGTTTTAATATTTTTTTCTTATTTCACAGAATAAAATTAAAAATTTCTTTAACAAGATCAATATTTTTAATACCATTTTCCTTATCAACGTTATTATTTAAACTACTACACAATTTTACAATTTAGTTAAAACTATTTACATAGCTAATATAATTTAACAATTTGTAATCAACCTAAGACAACATTTTTGCAATAACATACAAAAGAAAGTGTATACTGAAACATACCTTGTTGAAGTAAAATAAACTTTCAAGAGAAATACAGAAGTGTTTGATAACACGTGGAAAAATGAAGAAAAATTAGTGCACTTAAATCGAGCAATTTCAGAACGCAAATGGTACAGAAAGAGGAAGTGTGGCCTGTACTTCTGAACAGGTATTCGTGTCCGACCAATAGGCGACGCAGAACACTCACTCCTCTCCCCACACCCTCTCACATTCTACCCCGCCCCCCCCCCCTTGTCTAGAACGATCGGCCTTTTGAAATTGTTGGAACTGACCCTCCCCTCCCTTCTTCCCCCTCAATCCGTTTTCGGGGTTTGTGTAAAAATAGTCAGAGAGAAAGTGTGGTCACTGCCTCAGTATACAAGAAAACGGAACAAAATACGAAAAAGATTTATCTGTAATAATACTGGATTTGAGAAAGTTTTTAAATAAAGATCCATTATGTGATTATTGAATATATATATATATATATATATATATATATATATATATATATATATATATATATATATATATATATATATATATATATATATATATTCTGAAGAGGTATATATATATATATATATATATATATATATATATATATATATATATATATATATATATATATATATATATATATATATATATATATATATATATATATATATATATATATATATGTTACAGCAGGGGTGCCCACAGGGGGGGATCATGGCGCAAGATGCGCCATCAAAATTTTTGGGGGGATATTTTTTACATAGCTTTTTTATTATTATTTTGTTTTAGGGGGAAATGTTTTGGGAAAAAAATTATTTAAAAAGTATAATACATTATATAATGTGCCTTCAATCACTGGAATTTCCAGCGAATTCGAGAAACGCCTCTTCGGCACATAAGCTGGATGACATTGTAAAAAAATTACGTACACGTTTACTCATCTTTGTCTGGTTCAAACATTCAGAATACACTTCAGTGCTGATATTGAAATTAAAAAGCGCTGTGAGGCAATAAATTTTCCATTAGCAAGAATGTATAAATAATAATAAATATGAAGAGTGCTACAAACTCAGGACCTGGAATCTCATTTCATATCCTTATATCATAAATTACGATTACATTACAAAACATCTAAGCAATTGCTGCAACAAATTTAACTTTTCCGCTTGTGATGAGGCATATGTTTTTTAAAAAAACTGCAATGAAGCAGACTGTCTCCAAATCTCAATAACACGTATAACATAAATTACGATTTTTATATACAACTCCACTAGAAACTAATTACTTCCATTCCATACGTTTGTTTACTAGTAAGTGTAGACGATTTTACTGTATTTGGGTTTCGTCTTGGCCGGTCTAATCAGTTTTAATAACTTCAATGGTGTTACAGCAAAAGAGCAGACAATATATTTCAGTCAACAAGAATGCTTAGTTTTTCTGAACTTACTGTTGAAATGCGGAGCAAAGTTACAATTATTTAAATTGTAAAAAAGAAAAAACCTTAATGAAAAGTATTTTCTGAGTTTGAGAAACTGTAGTGGTAAGTGGATAAATATTTTACGGCATTTTTAAATTACAGTTTAATTTTATAAGGTTTCTTAAAATTCGATAAAATGAAGTATTTGCATTTAATAGTCATATTTAAAATATCCAAATATAAGAATAGGGGAGCTAAATTGTCTTCCAGTGTTCAAAAAGGGACACAACTCGTTCAACCTCAAGACAGGTTTGTAGTTAGACAATATTTCCGTGAAGAGCAAAAATATTTTCAGAGATGGGAAAAGAAAGAAAATAGTTTTGTTATTTATTTTCGTATCCCCTTATAAAATTGTTTATAAAATTATGTGCAGTTAATCAGCTCAAAAACTTCCTTTTTAGTACATTATAACTCACCGCTTTTTAACATTGAAATTTTTACAAAATAGTAAAGGTTTTGTAAATTACTTTTTAACGTGTAATAATGCTTAGATAATGAATAATAAGCTTTAAAATAAAAACTCATATTAGGAGGCACCTTAAAATCCTCCAAAATTACCTCATATGGTTGATAAACTTTATATATGATTTTACAACTTTATGAAATAAATTTTTTAAATGCCTTTAATTTTAAAATATACATTATTCAATGTGTAATTTAATTTTGTTTTTAACAAAATAAAGTTGAGTGACTTTAAAAGTACATAGCTATTGACAACTGTTAAAAGTAGTTAATGACAGTGATAACTGTTGCTGCCTCGATATTCAAATACCAACGTATTCCTTTTTATTAACGAAAATTAATAAATTTTTTTAGAAAAAAAAATTTACGGGGGAGAAGTTTGTTGATGTTTTTTTTTTTGGGGGGGGGGGGTTAAGGTTTCCCCCTCCAAGGGGGACCCCCCAAAAAGAAACGGATTTCTTTAGGTACCTTTTCCCTCCCCCCACGGGGGGGGGGGGAAAGGAATAAGTACCTAAAGAAATCCGTTGCTCAGTCACTGAACCTCCCCGCCCCCATGAAAAATCTATACCTACGTTAGGGTGCATCAAACGCCCCTCTCGAAAAAAATCACTTTGTCTCCAATCTAAAAATGTTCCATTAGCCATAAGAAGTTGACATACCAAATATTTTCGATTTATAAACACTTTTAGGGGGTCCTCAACAACCTTGAAATTTCGTTTTTTTCGAGTAAAATCCCCAAATTCAGCATTTTTCATACTTAATTACTTTCATATTTTTTTAACTATTATTTTATGATATTTAAATAAAAAATTTTGTAATGAAGTAAAATATGGATCATATAAATATTTAATGTTAATAATCTATATTAACAATAAATTCAGGTGACTTCATTCTTCATTGATTTCAGGTGACTAGTGACAAATTTAGCTTTGTTTACAATTTACAGTAAAGTACATTTCCTGTTTATTTTAACTTATGGTTTTCATTTTTAACGGATTTACTACTTTTGTTCTGAATCGATTTTTTAGTTTGTATTGCACTCTTCAATTAAAATCATGCGAACCATAAAAACGAATTTATTTTAATACACGAATAAACAATTGCAACTTTAAAATACATCTAAAACAATTTCCACGCACAAACACCTCAAGGCTACAATCAGGGCGCACAGCAGCGAGAGCCCACGCTGTGACCAGCAAATATATATGCTTCTCAGCTTCCAGTCACAAGTCACAGTTAGAGGCCAGTCAATCACCAGAGTCGGCTATTGGGTCCACGGACCGGCCCGACCGGGCACTCCATTCAGTTGGACATCCTCGGCTTCTACCCGGATCGGACCGTCCGGGCACCCCACTCCGCTGGGCTATTGACGGCACGCGTCCACCGCCACAAGTTTTATTTTGTTTATTTATACTTTTAATTCTAAAAGAATAAAAATAAAAGTAAAGTGAATAAAAAAATTAGTTCCAATTTAATATTAAATTATGTTATAGATCTACTGACGATTTTGATGAACGAAGTGACACAAATTATGTAAAAAAAAATGATTTTGAAGGACTCTCAAGAAGTACTCAAAGTCATCATCGATATAAAAGAACGGGAACCAGTTTATTCATCCCATACGACATTATGTAGAAACCTAATATTGTTTCAACTAGCTATGAGTCCAGGGCAACAGGCAGCATATACAAAAACATTACAAAACTATGAGGAGATACATGTGCAATTGCAGCATCTTACGCAACAACAGACAGAACAAGAATAGGCAAGTTGCAATGGAAATTTCAACAGCTTGCAAGTAAGAGTGGTGCTTTCTTAAATATACAACACTGCATTGGAATAAAAAACTTTCAACAGCAATGTCCAATAAGTACAAAATAAAAAAAACGTTCATCAGCAAAAGATTCTTGGTGTGCCTGCATATCCCCAAGGAACTAATAGTAAATGCGACTCAATCATTGCCGACTTAATATATGAGCAATTGACTTCTTAGAAATGTACAAACAATTATGAACATGATATTTGACACAACTTCTTCCAACACAGGCCATGTTACTGCTGCTTGTGTCAAAGAGCAAAATAAATTGGGACATAAACTTCTTTGGTCAGCTTGCCGCCTTCATATCAGAGAAGTCATTTTGTCTCATGTTTTGGTGACTTAAAGGTCAAGGCTTCTAAGTTACTAGGTATAACCTTATTTAAACTATTTTGTAACAATTTTGATCAAGATGGTGGTGGATTTGAGCCATATGACCCAAAGTCAGTGAATGTGCAAGTGAGAAGCATAGTTAATGATCTTGGAGCTAGTGCAATCCATGCAGAAAAATGTGCCATCGGTACTGGAAAATACAGAGATGATTATATGGAATTCACAAAACTTTGTCTAATATACTTTGACTTTCCCGATATTACACAAGCAGTAAAATTAAACCGACTATGTTCTCTTATAACGTACAAGGTTGTCCATTAGGGTGGAGCGAAAAAACTTTTTTTTGAAATTCATGTTGCCTGAGTCATTATACGGTGCCAAACTCACTAGAACAAATTGTCACCAAATTTCAGCCCAAAATATTGCCATCTTGAGGTTCCACATCTCAAAAGAATGTTTATATATAGCCTTTTATATAAAATTTTTTTCCTTTTATTCAAGAAATAATTTCTATTAATTAATGTGTTAATTAAAATTATATTTAACATTAATTGTATGATAATAATAGTAATTAATTATGATTTAGTCAATAAATTACTTAATTAAAACTTTACTGTCAGATGTTAGCGCTATAAATTACTTTCGTGCTTTACATAAAAAGCAAATTTACTTAATTTTAATAGATGGCAGCACGTGTTCTATTCTGATAACTATTTTTACTATGACATAGTTGCCACATGGATTCCATTTTCTGGGACAGTTTTACCCACGTTTGCTGATTTAATAAAGCACTTCTTCTGAATTAAAAATTATTTATTGTAAAAGGGGAATAAGAAAGATCCTTCAGTCAAAGATATCATCGAAATTGTTTCTTGGGATATTTCAAGCATTTGGAAGAAATCCTCCTTGCTAGTGGTATAAGTCATCAAGAAATTATTCGACTAAATTACAATGAAAAGTATAAAAATATGAAAAGAATATAAAAATCTCGAAAGGGGGCTAACAAAATTAGGAAATATTTCTTCGGACAGACAAATAGTACTTCGTTTGATATTTCTTCATGCAAATGTTTGAATAATGAACAATGCAAGTGTTCTTTAAAGATTCCTCGTATGGAGCGAATTTTTTTAACAGGTCAACGGCATGTAAGAAAATGGCAATAGGGTCCATTGAATTTTCTGTAAGCCGAAAATTGAAGCGTATAAGAAAAAAAAACATAAAAGGCAAAACCATGAGGCGAAATCAAGAGAATACAAAACTAAAGCTTCTTCTAAGTCTATTACAGATTCAGCAGCGGACGCCATTTTAGAATCTGATTCAGAATTAGAAGATATCTCTGAAGATGATGACGATTACCTTAGCCTCGAATCCAAACGTCTGAAAGAAACTGATGATAAAACTCCCTTAACATCCAAGACAAATTAGATGAAAATATCCTTGCTCTATTTAGCGGTTGCTTGTGATAGGACAGGAATATCAGATAGGTCAGCTGCTGTCATTGCGTCATCTGTGCTTCATGATGTAGGGATTGTATCTAAAGATATTCCGGCTAAAGTTATCGATAGGAATAAGCTGAGGACGGAACGTCGAAAGTTACGGTCCCAGCTAGATTCTACACAAATACCGCAATTTTTGTATGCCCTCTACTTCGATGAAAGAAATGACAAGACTATTATGTATGAGAAGAAAGGGAATTCTTATACTACAGGACTACAGCTGTAGTAGAGCATATTACGCTCTTGTCAGAACCTGGTTCTGTTTATTTAGGAACGAAAGACGTCTGGACCACAAAAGTTTTCCGCGACAATAGGCAAATCTATGAAAACATGCAAAACTCTTGCCGTGGCAAATTTTGTCTCTATTCCAGTTGCTTTTCCCGAAATTGACAAAAAAGAACTCAGTACAGACCAAAACCACCTCTTTACCATTTCTAGGCAGTATCATTGGGGGTATGCCTTCCAGAATTAGCAAACAGAAGACCCGGGAAGATGTCTCACTCAAGATGGCTCACTTCAGCCAACAAAATTCTTCGCCTTTACGTATCGACCGCCAAACCAATAATGATGCTCAGACTTTCAGACTTTAAGCTATGGTAAAATATGTTATGAAAGTTTATGTGCCATCCTGGTTTGAAACAAAGCAAAACCCGAATGCCACACGTGGAACACGTCACCTTAATGTAATGATAAAAATAAAGTTCATTATTTCCAGAAGACTTTAAGGCAATCGTTCACGAATTTATTCAGAGGAACTGTTATTTTGCTCATTCTGAGAATATTCTGTTAGTGATGCTAAATGAACGAGCACACATTCGAGAACTTGGCTTCAGAAGAATACTGAAATCAAGAAAAACTGACTCAAAGGGGAAAATAAGATAATTTAATCTTCCCAATTTGAATTTAAAAGCAAATGACTATTTCGAGATGATTCACTATGACAATCCTTTGGAACCACCAGTTACCACGAACTTCAGAGACGAAGACATAACAAGATTGATCAGAAATGGTTCACAATTTGAACAGAGAAGCCATTCTCAAGCAGTGGTGAGGCATGTGAAACTGGAAACACAAGCATCATTGGCAACATGTGGTGTAGAAGCCGTCGGGGATGGATACTTCGCAGCGGAAAAAAGTCACGAAACGAACTTCCGAAATTTGACACCAAGATGAACTTTTTTGGACCTCGTGTGAAATCTGAAAATAAAGTGTGTTAATATGTTCATGTCTATTTTTTAATAATTAGAACCGTTTTTTAATCTGAAAATAAAATATTGTAAAAATTAAATTAAAATTAAAAAAAATGATTTTTTTTTACTGTTTGACTTTAATATTATATTTTATACCTCAATGTGGAACCTGAAGATGATGAACGATTCCATTTAAATTTTTTCACAGTGATTTTTTCACCAAATGGCACCATTCGTTGGGTCAGGAAACACTAAAATTTGAAATTATTTTTTTCCGCCCTTTTCACTCCACCCTATTGTCCATCCCATCACATCTGAAAGTGCAATTAGTGCTTTTGAAAACCATTACTGCTAGTATCTTACAGAAGAGATAATTTCCACTTGTACTTTGGAGCAATAGAGCTCCACCACAAGAACAAAAAGCTGTCGCTGATGAAATGCTAGCTACAAAACTAAATTCCACAGATACAGCTTTTAAATTTCATGGTAGATATGTTATGGATTTTGAAAAACCCAAATTTCCCAAAAATCTCACTGTAAATACAACTATTTCTAATTCAGTTAAAACGGGTTCTTGGATTTGATTTTATCTATTTGAACTAGACTCAAATTTTTTAATTGAAGATGTTTCAGAATGGTCAAGTTCTGTATCCTACACATCATCATTCACAAAATTGCAAGCATTGAATGTTGTCAACGACTGTTCAGAACGAGGGGTGAAGCTAAATACTGATTTCATAGAATCAGCAAAACATGAAGATCCCTACCAACATGTTCTGCAGGTCGTCGAACAAGATCGACAAAAACAGAGAAATCTGCGAAAACGGCCGAAATTGACTATAGTTTAAATTGAGTGTACTTGTACGAATTAAATTGATATTAGAAAGTTAATAGTATATGATTATATATTCTTTTATTATATCACAAAACAATCTTAATTGCATTATTTTCTTAAAGTATACATTATTATATATATTTTTTTACGCACAATGCTTTTTTTTCAGAATTTTCGTTTTTGTTGTACATTCCTGGGACTTGAGGACCCCATAGATGTTATTCATTTTTTACAAAATTCTACGTATATAATTTTTTTAGCATTTCGAACAAAAATAACATAGGGACAGACAATTTCCATGACATTTTTAAAAACATGGGGCGTTTGATGCACCCTAACCTACGTGCCTGGCCAAAATTATACTTTATTTATTTAACTTTCGATAATTTGATTTTCTGATAAATACAATACTTTCAATACAGATATATTTTTTACTTTTAAAATATCTTTGATAAAATTTTCTAATGCCACAAAGCCTTCTAGAGTTTAAATGCAAAATATAAATTGACATCATCACGAAAATATTTTTCCTGAAATAAAACAATTAACATATAATAGTCTATATGATTAAACAATGTTACTATAAAAGTTTTTAAATAGTTAATTTCCTCAGTTAGCACCAAATAGAAGCATTAAAAACTGTAATTTAAGTGAAAATACTCTTGTTTTAAATTTGTTTTCAACACGTTGTGACCTTTTGATCTCAAATATATTTCTAACAAAATTTTACAAAAACAAAGGCCGTCACTTTATACTATAATTCATCAAATCCTATGTCAACTTATGTCATTACAGCTGATGTATTGATTGGTCGCCAACAGACGGAAGATAAACAAGCTGTTTCGTCTGTCTCCGCGGTCTCTCGCCTCCTCCCCCACGTCTCATATGTTTTGTTTATATCATGATTTTATACGCATGAGCTCCTATTTCCTATTAAACGAAGCTAAATCTATGTAGTGTGCTATTCGTCACGTATCGAAATGGACACCTTATCGTGATATTTCTATCCCGATTTTCCATTCAAATGATTTAAAGACGTTTCCCGTTAAAAACCGATTTTCTAATTTTTTTAAAGAAATTGTTTCCTTGTCAACGCGGGCCCCACATAAAGCAGCGGCACCTGTGACTCACCCTTAATGGTGATCCTGCTTATATAAATGCGTTTGTTGAAAACGGATATGCAACCAGGAGATTATTGTAGCTTCTAAAAGTTGCTGGTCTGGTACATGTTGAATAATAATAATAAAAAAAAATTAGAGATTGAAATGGAGAGTGAATTTACATAATGTAAATAAGATGTGGGGGGACACAATACAAGTTTAGGCGAAGGGGGGCTACTTCCTTGGGGAGGGAAGGGTAGAGAAAAAATTTGGGGGGATTTGCGCCATTGGGTTTGGGGGGGATGGGCACCCCTGTGTTACAGTGAAAGACCGAAATCTGGAGAATGTCGACATTCACCGGTGAATGTCGACATTCACATAGTCGCTTGGTGTATGTCCGAAATATTTGCTAAATACCCATATTTCTGACTTACACCGGCGAATGTCGACATTCACCATGCACTAATAGTGAATGTTGAACATGTGTTAGATTTATATTTTCTTCTCCGTATTTCAGTCGCGATAAAACGTCACAAGGGTGACGTAACGTTTTTGCCTCTCTTTCTGAGCGGAGTGACCAAGAACTTAAAACAAACAGTACATTCTAAATGAGAAAAGAAAATAATAGTATTTAAAAACTTACTTAATTATACAGTACATTCTAAATAAGAAAAGAAAATAATAGTAATAAAAAACTTACTTAATTATGTGATTCAAATCTTATTTATTGCAACAACTTAAACTATTATGACACTTTGAATTGCATAAGAGCCCCTTGCTATTACAACTGCATTTATTTGTGAAACACTTCCTTTTGCAATGACAGCGTGTATAGCCTTGCCCCCCGCTTCTCGAATTAGCTGCAGCTGCACCATTATTACACCATTATGAACTTATATTCGCCATCTCTGTTTGACTGCAGATCTATCAGATCAACTTGACATCTTGAGTTTAACTCAGAACTGACCATTGGTTTCACAACAATACCTTTCTTAGGTGCACTGTGTTTCATTTGACACTGTTTGCATACATTTAAATACAACATTACAACTTCATACGTAATATTTTTGTATTTAACTTGCAACTTTTTAAGCATACGTGTTCTTCCTCCGTGGCCTATTCTGGTGCGAGTTTCATATAGTATACTGAACAATTCTTTATTAGTAACATAATAATGTATATTCGTTTCTCCAGGTTTTAATGGTACAATTCACTTCTCTTCACCATTAATTTTTAAAACGTCAAAACGTTTTAATCGCCTGTAATCCAAAGGTGTGTTGCACGTAGTTTTAGCAGAAACCACTTCAGAAAGTATTTTAGAGTACTTTTCTTGAAAAAAATAATAATAATTGTCTTCTCGTTTACCCGCAATTAATTCATTTAACTTTTCAAGAAAAATATCACGATTCACTGCAGTATCCATTCAATATAAATTAGGGTATCGGAAAAAAAAATTAAGAAAACGTTGCTCGCACCATCAAACCTTGCATACCACTGACAAAGCTGACTGACTCCCAGCAGAACATAGGATTTGGCGGGAGACAGCCAGTCGCCTCTTTGTCGGCTCCTTTCGACACCTCGGCTCCTCTCTTTTCGACCTTCACCAGCGCATATCTGTGATTGTCGACATACACCGGTGAGGGTCCGAATGTACAAGAATGTAATGAAATATTCGATCTTTCACCGACGTATTTGGTATATGTCGACATTCGCCGGTGAATATCGACATTCTCCAATTTCGGTCTTTCACGGTTTTATATATATATATATATATATATATATATATATATATATATATACAAGGCGATATGGTAACGAGCTCCCATTCTAGCAATTATTAAATGGATTGAAATTGACAAAAGCACGGGATTTTTACACTATCTTCCAAAACAGAGAACATTTTTAAGTTCTTAAGTACTTACCAATAAAACTATAAAGGAATAAGTCAGGGTTTGCTATATCGTTGTACTTCAACTGAGTATAGAAATATGAACTGGTCCTCAACAAAACCTCAAAAACAGAAATAAAGGTATGCAAGCTATTAAGTCTGACTTGAAGCTCCTCGCCCCCACACCTTCAATTACTCGCTCCGTGTGTGCTTTGCTTTATATCAAGATTTTAAACACATAGGCGTTACTTGTATATCGAACGAGAACGGATTTTTGTTTCTCGTGTTTTTTGTCACATAGTTATAGTTCCAAAATTAGCGAACTACAATAGAACTTCAATTTTCCGAACTCCAGTTACCCGAATCAAACAAAGTGGATCGCCAATACCGGATCACATCGATAAAGTCAAAGAAATCAGCAAATTCCACATTAAAAAAGTTTCTTAACAGTGAATGATATTGTTTATAATAGTCATTAAATTACAGTAATACGAAAGCCAAATTCGATATTTTTTTTAATAAGACATAATCTTTTCTTCGATAAGTATCCAATTATCCGGATGAGATCTGGTCCCAATTGATTCGGATAATTAGACAACTAGTGTATCTACATCCTTCTTTGGTATCTTAATTTTCAATGTGAATGATTTTATTTTAAAGACGATTCATGTAAATAATTAAATATATTTCAAGGTTAGAGGCATTTCTATAAGTATACAAAACGACAAGTATTGCTGCATAACAGCCAATTCTATAATGCTTCATCCTCATCTGTTTTGTTTTGTTCCCCACTACCTTGTCCATTGTGTCGTCAGTTATGAATGTTCCGAACGAGATTCTGTCACTCGGAATGTTTTCTAAGAATTCATAAATGAAAGACATCCATCGAAGTGAAACTATCCTCTGCTCCCAGTGAAGACAATTACATCTTCTAGACACTACGACATTCACTCTCACAAAAATCCCGCTCCTTCCATAGATTAATAATACAAATAGAGGAATAAAAATGCTGATTTCCGTGTGTGCATCATTGAAACCACGTGATTTGTGAAAATGCCAATCCATTCATGCGCCAATATTACTTGGCAGGCCTTGGCGACTTTCAGAACTAAGCGAGATCGAAGTATTGTAATATGGTTTTGTGTTTAATTTTGTATTTAAATATCGTTTTTTTCAACGAGTGGCACAACTTAAGGGAGTTTAACAGATATATTACAGATATTTTTCTTACTTTGTACCTTTGAAATAATTGCGTTACGTTTTTATGTAAAAAAAATTTACCCTAAGCGAAGTTCTTTCAATTGTTATTTTGTACAGTTCAATAAGAAAATATGAACAATAAAACCGGAGAAATATAAAGAGTTTCGTTTTTTCGAGTATTGAACAAAAAGAAAATTATATTTTCGTTTCGTTAATGAAAAGGAAATATTTAGCGCAAATTGTTTGAAAATAAGTAAATACCTACATATATGTTAAGAAGTTGAATACGGACAGAACGCCTTATCACCAAAAAGAAGAAAGTGCACCAAATTTGGAACTCCTGCAGATGTCTGAACGCCAAATGTGGCAGCACTAAAACCACGTGATGTTGGTTTTATTTTTCAATGTTGACAACGCGGCCTTATGAGAGTCTGGCATTGAAGGCGCTCTCCACTTAATGTTACAACTCTTTGGCTCCTTCAAGTTCCTTTTGAACAAAGACTGAAATGATATGTATTCCTATCCAAATGTCAGTGGTTTCTTCTGTGGTTACTGCTGATTCTACGGTAGTCATTCACTCCAAATGTACATAAAAAGAAAGAGTAACTGTGTGAAAGGACGACAGTTGACATATTTACCGTTGTAAAACTAACGGTCGAGTCTCCGAGTTAAGCCAACATCTCCTAATATGGATGACAGGGCCGCGGCGGTTCTACCACACTTTCTTTCATGTCGCACCTGTGCCCTCCATTATTTAAATCTGTCACTTTTGCTAGCTTCCAGTCTGGACATGAATTACACTATTACAAACTTTAATTCAAGTTTGAACGAAAGCTTCGTTTAATACGCGCCGATTAAATTTTCCGTCAAAAATGGCGATGCTTTTGTTTGTTAGTTTCCCCAAAACGTTGAAATATTTTGTGATTTCAGACGAATTTATTTCGTAAATTTGGCAAAAAATTGTGTCCGTTAATTATATTATTTTTAATGTTCTTATTCAAATATCAGTTATAATTTTTTTAACAGCTATTACCCTCGATTTCACACGCCTTAAAAAAATGCTAGCCCATTAATTCGTTCTTCACGTTTATTGCTACACTTTTATTTTCCTCAAAGGCAAAATAAATGGTCTATTGATAAGACATCTCCGGATACATCTCCGAATATTACCTTTTACATTAGTTTTACCGCTGAAGCATCATTGTCAGAAAGAGTTATGTCGTCAAAGCAAATTTTTATTGCCAACTCTCAATTGATGAAAATAATAAATATACATTAATTTATTTTAAAGTATCTTTTCTCTTAAGCTCTTATGATTTTATAACAATGAAATTTTATAAAATTGTACATACTATTTTTTAAATAACAATTCACAAATATATAATTTTTTAAAACTGTTATTAACGGAAAACGAAACGGAACTTTAAAATTTCCAGCCTCAGGTGTACAAGTACAGGATGAATAGTTTGTATATAAACATTTTCAGACATGTTAGAGCAGCGGAAGATTGGGTGTAGCGTACTGCAGACATATACACACACACTCTTTCTTTGATTATGACTGATTAAAAAAATATTATAAAAAATTGATTTTTAAAATAGCAAAAATAATAAAAATACATTCAAAATATAGGCAACTTTTATACAATTTATGTGCAACTAAAGTTATGAAGTATTTATAAATTGTTAGCGGAAATGGAAGAAATCTATAATCTTTTACAGTATAAAATAGTACAGTAATGTATAAAATTTACGAAAATCATAACTGAAACATAATTTTTAAATAACTAAAAGTTTACTAGTACTACGAACATACTACCTGCTTTCGCCTGAAGGCCTTTAGGCTTTTTCAACCCTGTGGTGGCCAGGTTGTGTCCAGGACTTACGTAGGGGACTGCCCGGGTCAGACCATGGGGATCGATCTATGCCAAAGCAAACTCCGGCCCCCCACCTAAGCCGAAGCAAACCAATCCGTGCCGGAACCGATCCCAAAGGTCTTTCATCTCCGACTATATCATCAGATCGCGAAACCTCGGCCACCAACGCCTCCTCGCTTTAAGGCCTATTCTGTGGAATTCATAAAACGATTATTTTCTTAATACTCCTTTAGCTATCCTTCTGACTATCATGGCGCGAATTTTTACGCATTTATACTTTCTGCGTTTCTTAAAGTTATGAAGTATTTATAAATTGTTCGCGTAAGTGGAAGGAATCAATAATCTTTTACAGAAAATAACATTATGAATAAAATTTACGGGAATCATAACTGACACATAATTTTTAAATAACTAAAAGTTTACTAGTACTACGAACATACTACCTGCTTTCGCCTGAAGTCCTTTAGGCTTTTTCAACCCTGTGGTGGCCAGGTTCTGTCCTGGACTTACGTAGGGGACTGCCCGGGTCAGACCATGGGGATCGATCTATGCCAAAGCAAACTCCGGCCCCCCACCTAAGCCGAAGCAAACCAATCCATGCCGGAACCGATCCCAAAGGTCTTTCATCTCCGACTATATCATCAGATCGCAAAACCTCGGCAACCAACGCCTCCTCGCTTTAAGGCCTATTCTGTGGAATTCATAAAACGATTATTTTCTTAATACTCCTTTAGCTATCCTTCTGACTATCATGGCGCGAATTTTTACGCATTTATACTTTCTGCGTTTCTTAAAGTTATGAAGTATTTAAAAATTGTTCGCGTAAGTGGAAGGAATCAATAATCTTTTACAGAAAATAACATTATGAATAAAATTTACGGGAATCATAACTGACACAGAATTTTTAAATAACTAAAAGTTTACATGTACTACGAACATACTACCTGCTTTCGCCTGAAGGCCTTTAGGCTTTTTCAACCCTGTGGTGGCCAGGTTCTGTCCAGGACTTACGTAGGGGACTGCCCGGGTCAGACCATGGAGATCGATCTATGCCAAAGCACACTCCGGCCCCCCACCTAAGCCGAAGCAAACCAATCCGTGCCGGAACCGATCCCAAAGGTCTTTCATCTCCGACTATATCATCAGATCGCGAAACCTCGGCCACCAACGCCTCCTCGCCTTCAGGCCTATTCTGTGGAATTCATAAAACGATTATTTTCTTAATACTCCTTTAGCTATCCTTCTGACTATCATGGCGCGAATTTTTATGCATTTATACTTTTTGCGTTTCTTAAAGTTATGAAGTATTTATAAATTGTTCGCGTAAGTGGAAGGAATCAATAATCTTTTACAGAAAATAACATTATGAATAAAATTTACGGGAATCATAACTGACACAGAATTTTTAAATAACTAAAAGTTTACTAGTACTACGAACATACTACCTGCTTTCGCCTGAAGGCCTTTAGGCTTTTTCAACCCTGTGGTGGCCAGGTTCTGTCCAGGACTTACGTAGGGGACTGTCCGGGTCAGACCATGGGGATCGATCTATGCTAAAGCAAACTCCGGCCCCCCACCTAAGCCGAAGCAAACCAATCTGTGCCGGAACCGATCCCAAAGGTCCGACTTTATCATCAGATCGCGAAACCTCGGCCACCAACGCCTCCTCGCCTTCAGGCCTATTCTGTAGAATTCATAAAACGATTATTTTCTTAATACTCCTTTAGCTATCCTTCTGACTATCATGGCGCGAATTTTTAAGCATTTATACTTTTTGCGTTTCTTAAAGTTATGAAGTATTTATAAATTGTTAGCGTAAGTGGAAGGAATCAATAATCTTTTACAGAAAATAACATTATAAATAAAATTTACGGGAATCATAACTGACACAGAATTTTTAAATAACTAAAAGTTTACTAGTACTACGAACATACTACCTGCTTTCGCCTGAGGGCCTTTAGGCTTTTTCAACCCTGTGGTGGCCAGGTTCTGTCCAGGACTTACGTAGGGGCTACCCGGGTCAGACCATGGGGATCGATCTATGCCAAAGCAAACTCCGGCCCCCCACCTAAGCCGAAGCAAACCAATCCGTGCCGGAACCGATCCCAAAGGTCTTTCATCTCCGACTATATCATCAGATCGCGAAACCTCGGCCACCAACGCCTCCTCGCTTTAAGGCCTATTCTGTGGAATTCATAAAACGATTATTTTCTTAATACTCCTTTAGCTATCCTTCTGACTATCATGGCGCGAATTTTTACGCATTTATACTTTCTGCGTTTCTTAAAGTTATGAAGTATTTAAAAATTGTTAGCGTAAGTGGAAGGAATCAATAATCTTTTACAGAAAATAACATTATGAATAAAATATACAGGAATCATAACTGACACATAATTTTTAAATAACTAAAAGTTTACATGTACTACGAACATACTACCTGCTTTCGCCTGAAGGCCTTTAGGCTTTTTCAACCCTTTGGTGGCCAGGTTCTGTCCAGGACTTACGTAGGGGACTGCCCGGGTCAGACCATGGGGATCGATCTATGCCAAAGCAAACTCCGGCCCCCCACCTAAGCCGAAGCAAACCAATCCGTGCCGGAACCGATCCCAAAGGTCTTTCATCTCCGACTATATCATCAGATCACGAAACCTCGGCCACCAACGCCTCCTCGCCTTAAGGCCTATTCTGTGGAATTCATAAAACGATTATTTTCTTAATACTCCTTTAGCTATCCTTCTGACTACAAAGATACAGATTGTCGAATATAACAAGCGTATATGTTGCGGAGCTAGTAGCAATAAAAATAGGTCTACACACGGCGAGGAATCACTATCAAAATGAAAAGAAAATAAATATCATTTCAGACTCAAAGTCAGCAATCCAAAAAATCTGAAGCTTTGACACAGACGACAGTATTGTAAATGATATAAGAAAAAATATAATAAGCATAAAGAAAGATAAGAAGCAAACCATCAACTTATTCTGGACAAAGGCGCATGTGAACGAATGGGGCAATGAAGAAGCAGATTACCACGCAAAGGAAGCTACTAAAAGAACAATAGTAGATATAGAAACAAACTACAGCATAGAACAAGTTAAAGCAATAGCAAAGAAAGAGATCTTGTATCTATGGCAAGAAAGGTGGGACAGAACTACGAAGGGAAGACCCCTATATAGACTTATACCAAAAGTCAGCGAACAAATAAAAGAATACCAAACAAATTTCTACACGGTTCAGCTACTAACAGGGCATGGAGCTTTTCCAATGTACCAATACAGATTCTTTAATAAAAATAAAAACTGCATATGCGGACAGAAAGGTACGCGAAAACACATTCTTTTCAAATGTACAGAATATGAAGATGAAAGAAAAAGATACATAAAGGAAAAAAACTCAATCATTACCACCCTCAAGGACCCCGGCCAACTCCAGGGAGTTATATTAATAATGAGCCGGCAGCTCGAGAGGGTGATGAACCCCCGGCCAGTCTGAAGCTGGGAACTTCAGCGTTTGTTGCTTTAAACATTCTGTGGGCGGCAGGCTAACGGTCCCAGTTTAGTCGCCGTCAGTTATGATTTCATTCACGAATTGTTGAATTGTAAATATGTTACTGTTGATTCAAATGTTTTTATGTCTTATGTCTAATGTTACAGACAGATTTTAATGTACTGTGTCTAACTAATGTAAAATATGAAATTGATTGTAAATGCAATAAGCATAAAACGACTAAATGTAATGACAATGTATAAAAATGAAAGAAATAAATGAAAATAAAGGAAAGGTAATCTTACAGTCAGAGGTCAAAATTGAAATAGGATAAAGGTTAATACTAAAGTAAATTAACTCGCACTGGGCAGTGGTTGCTGTCGCGGCGATGAAAGGGTTCCCGGCCCACATCACGCTCTGTATGCCGTAAGGCGGGACAGAATAGAAATTTCATATCCTTCTGACTATCATGACGCGAATTTTTATGCATTTATACTTTTTGCGTTTCTTAAAGTTATGAAGTATTTATAAATTGTTCGCGTAAGTGGAAGGAATCAATAATCTTTTACAGAAAATAACATTATGAATAAAATTTACGGGAATCATAACTGACACAGAATTTTTAAATAAATAAAAGTTTACTAGTACTACGAACATACTACCTGCTTTCGCCTGAAAGCCTTTAGGCTTTTTCAACCCTGTGGTGGCCAGGTTCTGTCCAGGACTTACGTAGGGGACTGCCCGGGTCAGACCATGGGGATCGATCTATGCTAAAGCAAACTCCGGCCCCCCACCTAAGCCGAAGCAAACCAATCCGTGCCGGTACCGATCCCAAAGGTCCGACTATATCATCAGATCGCGAAACCTCGGCCACCAACGCCTCCTCGCCTTCAGGCCTATTCTGTAGAATTCATAAAACGATTATTTTCTTAATACTCCTTTAGCTATCCTTCTGACTATCATGGCGCGAATTTTTAAGCATTTATACTTTTTGCGTTTCTTAAAGTTATGAAGTATTTATAAATTGTTAGCGTAAGTGGAAGGAATCAATAATCTTTTACAGAAAATAACATTATAAATAAAATTTACGGGAATCATAACTGACACAGAATTTTTAAATAACTAAAAGTTTACTAGTACTACGAACATACTACCTGCTTTCGCCTGAGGGCCTTTAGGCTTTTTCAACCCTGTGGTGGCCAGGTTCTGTCCAGGACTTACGTAGGGGACTGCCCGGGTCAGACCATGGGGATCGATCTATGCCAAAGCAAACTCCGGCCCCCCACCTAAGCCGAAGCAAACCAATCCGTGCCGGAACCGATCCCAAAGGTCTTTCATCTCCGACTATATCATCAGATCGCGAAACCTCGGCCACCAACGCCTCCTCGCCTTCAGGCCTATTCTGTGGAATTCATAAAACGATTATTTTCTTAATACTCCTTTAGCTATCCTTCTGACTATCATGACGCGAATTTTTATGCATTTATACTTTTTGCGTTTCTTAAAGTTATGAAGTATTTATAAATTGTTCGCGTAAGTGGAAGGAATCAATAATCTTTTACAGAAAATAACATTATGAATAAAATTTACGGGAATCATAACTGACACAGAAATTTTAAATAACTAAAAGTTTACTAGTACTACGAACATACTACCTGCTTTCGCCTGAAGGCCTTTAGGCTTTTTCAACCCTGTGGTGGCCAGGTTCTGTCCAGGACTTACGTAGGGGACTGCCCGGGTCAGACCATGGGGATCGATCTATGCTAAAGCAAACTCCGGCCCCCCACCTAAGCCGAAGCAAACCAATCCGTGCCGGAACCGATCCCAAAGGTCCGACTATATCATCAGATCGCGAAACCTCGGCCACCAACGCCTCCTCGCCTTCAGGCCTATTCTGTAGAATTCATAAAACGATTATTTTCTTAATACTCCTTTAGCTATCTTTCTGACTATCATGGCGCGAATTTTTAAGCATTTATACTTTTTGCGTTTCTTAAAGTTATGAAGTATTTATAATATGTTAGCGTAAGTGGAAGGAATCAATAATCTTTTACAGAAAATAACATTATAAATAAAATTTACGGGAATCATAACTGACACAGAATTTTTAAATAACTAAAAGTTTACTAGTACTACGAACATACTACCTGCTTTCGCCTGATTGCCTTTAGGCTTTTTCAACCCTGTGGTGGCCAGGTTCTGTCCAGGACTTACGTAGGGGACTGCCCGGGTCAGACCATGGGGATCGATCTATGCCAAAGCAAACTCCGGCCCCCCACCTAAGCCGAAGCAAACCAATCCGTGCCGGAACCGATCCCAAAGGTCTTTCATCTCCGACTATATCATCAGATCGCGAAACCTCGGCCACCAACGCCTCCTCGCCTTCAGGCCTATTCTGTGGAATTCATAAAACGATTATTTTCTTAATACTCCTTTAGCTATCCTTCTGACTATCATGGCGCGAATTTTTATGCATTTATACTTTTTGCGTTTCTTAAAGTTATGAAGTATTTATAAATTGTTAGCGTAAGTGGAAGGAATCAATAATCTTTTACAGAAAATAACATTATGAATAAAATATACAGGAATCATAACTGACACATAATTTTTAAATAACTAAAAGTTTACATGTACTACGAACATACTACCTGCTTTCGCCTGAAGGCCTTTAGGCTTTTTCAACCCTGTGGTGGCCAGGTTCTGTCCAGGACTTACGTAGGGGACTGCCCGGGTCAGACCATGGGGATCGATCTATGCCAAAGCAAACTCCGGCCCCCCACCTAAGCCGAAGCAAACCAATCCGTGCCGGAACCGATCCCAAAGGTCTTTCATTGCCGACTATATCATCAGATCGCGAAACCTCGGCCACCAACGCCTCCTCGCCTTAAGGCCTATTCTGTGGAATTCATAAAACGATTATTTTCTTAATACTCCTTTAGCTATCCTTCTGACTATCATGACGCGAATTTTTATGCATTTATACTTTTTGCGTTTCTTAAAGTTATGAAGTATTTATAAATTGTTCGCGTAAGTGGAAGGAATCAATAATCTTTTACAGAAAATAACATTATGAATAAAATTTACGGGAATCATAACTGACACAGAATTTTTAAATAACTAAAAGTTTACTAGTACTACGAACATACTACCTGCTTTCGCCTGAAGGCCTTTAGGCTTTTTCAACCCTGTGGTGGCCAGGTTCTGTCCAGGACTTACGTAGGGGACTGCCCGGGTCAGACCATGGGGATCGATCTATGCTAAAGCAAACTCCGGCCCCCCACCTAAGCCGAAGCAAACCAATCCGTGCCGGAACCGATCCCTAAGGTCCGACTATATCATCAGATCGCGAAACCTCGGCCACCAACGCCTCCTCGCCTTAAGGCCTATTCTGTAGAATTCATAAAACGATTATTTTCTTAATACTCCTTTAGCTATCCTTCTGACTATCATGGCGCGAATTTTTAAGCATTTATAATTTTTGCGTTTCTTAAAGTTATGAAGTATTTATAAATTGTTAGCGTAAGTGGAAGGAATCAATAATCTTTTACAGAAAATAACATTATAAATAAAATTTACGGGAATCATAACTGACACAGAATTTTTAAATAACTAAAAGTTTACTAGTACTACGAACATACTACCTGCTTTCGCCTGAGGGCCTTTAGGCTTTTTCAACCCTGTGGTGGCCAGGTTCTGTCCAGGACTTACGTAGGGGACTGCCCGGGTCAGACCATGGGGATCGATCTATGCCAAAGCAAACTCCGGCCCCCCACCTAAGCCGAAGCAAACCAATCCGTGCCGGAACCGATCCCAAAGGTCTTTCATCTCCGACTATATCATCAGATCGCGAAATCTCGGCCACCAACGCATCCTCGCCTTAAGGCCTATTCTGTGGAATTCATAAAACGATTATTTTCTTAATACTCCTTTAGCTATCCTTCTGACTATCATGGCGCGAATTTTTACGCATTTATACTTTCTGTGTTTCTTAAAGTTATGAAGTATTTATAAATTGTTCGCGTAAGTGGAAGGAATCAATAATCTTTTACAGAAAATAACATTATGAATAAAATTTACGGGAATCATAACTGACACATAATTTTTAAATAACTAAAAGTTTACTAGTACTACGAACATACTACCTGCTTTCGCCTGAAGGCCTTTAGGCTTTTTCAACCCTGTGGTGGCCAGGTTCTGTCCTGGACTTACGTAGGGGACTGCCCGGGTCAGACCATGGGGATCGATCTATGCCAAAGCAAACCCCGGCCCCCCACCTAAGCCGAAGCAAACCAATCCGTGCCGGAACCGATCCCAAAGGTCTTTCATCTCCAACTATATCATCAGATCGCAAAACCTCGGCAACCAACGCCTCCTCGCTTTAAGGCCTATTCTGTGGAATTCATAAAACGATTATTTTCTTAATACTCCTTTAGCTATCCTTCTGACTATCATGGCGCGAATTTTTACGCATTTATACTTTCTGCGTTTCTTAAAGTTATGAAGTATTTATAAATTGTTCGCGTAAGTGGAAGGAATCAATAATCTTTTACAGAAAATAACATTATGAATAAAATTTACGGGAATCATAACTGACACATAATTTTTAAATAACTAAAAGTTTACATGTACTACGAACATACTACCTGCTTTCGCCTGAAGGCCTTTAGGCTTTTTCAACCCTGTGGTGGCCAGGTTCTGTCCAGGACTTACGTAGGGGACTGCCCGGGTCAGACCATGGGGATCGATCTATGCCAAAGCAAACTCCGGCCCCCCACCTAAGCCGAAGCAAACCAATCCGTGCCGGAACCGATCCCTAAGGTCCGACTATATCATCAGATCGCGAAACCTCGGCCACCAACGCCTCCTCGCCTTAAGGCCTATTCTGTAGAATTCATAAAACGATTATTTTCTTAATACTCCTTTAGCTATCCTTCTGACTATCATGGCGCGAATTTTTACGCATTTATACTTTCTGCGTTTCTTAAAGTTATGAAGTATTTATAAATTGTTCGCGTAAGTGGAAGGAATCAATAATCTTTTACAGAAAATAACATTATGAATAAAATTTACGGGAATCATAACTGACACATAATTTTTAAATAACTAAAAGTTTACATGTACTACGAACATACTACCTGCTTTCGCCTGAAGGCCTTTAGGCTTTTTCAACCCTGTGGTGGACAGGTTCTGTCCTGGACTTACGTAGGGGACTGCCCGGGTCAGACCATGGGGATCGATCTATGCCAAAGCAAACTCCGGCCCCCCACCTAAGCCGAAGCAAACCAATCCGTGCCGGAACCGATCCCAATGGTCTTTCATCTCCGACTATATCATCAGATCGCGAAACAGCGGCCACCGACGCATCCTATCTTTAAGGCCTATTCTGTGGAATTCATAAAACGATTATTTTCTTAATACTCCTTTAGCTATCCTTCTGACTATCATGGCGCGAATTTTTACGCATTTATACTTTCTGCGTTTCTTAAAGTTATGAAGTATTTATAAATTGTTCGCGTAAGTGGAAGGAATCAATAATCTTTTACAGAAAATAACATTATGAATAAAATTTACGGGAATCATAACTGACACATAATTTTTAAATAACTAAAAGTTTACTAGTACTACGAACATACTACCTGCTTTCGCCTGAAGGCCTTTAGGCTTTTTCAACCCTGTGGTGGCCAGGTTTTGTCCAGGACTTACGTAGGGGACTGCCCGGGTCAGACCATGGGGATCGATCTATGCCAAAGCAAACTCCGGCCCCCCACCTAAGCCGAAGCAAACCAATCCGTGCCGGAACCGATCCCAAAGGTCTTTCATCTCCGACTATATCATCAGATCGCGAAACCTCGGCCACCAACGCCTCCTCGCCTTCAGGCCTATTCTGTGGAATTCATAAAACGATTATTTTCTTAATACTCCTTTAGCTATCCTTCTGACTATCATGGCGCGAATTTTTATGCATTTATACTTTTTGCGTTTCTTAAAGTTATGAAGTATTTATAAATTGTTCGCGTAAGTGGAAGGAATCAATAATCTTTTACAGAAAATAACATTATGAATAAAATATACAGGAATCATAACTGACACATAATTTTTAAATAACTAAAAGTTTACATGTACTACGAACATACTACCTGCTTTCGCCTGAAGGCCTTTAGGCTTTTTCAACCCTGTGGTGGCCAGGTTCAGTCCAGGACTTACGTAGGGGACTGCCCGGGTCAGACCATGGGGATCGATCTATGCTAAAGCAAACTCCGGCCCCCCACCTAAGCCGAAGCAAACCAATCCGAGCCGGAACCGATCCCAAAGGTCCGACTATATCATCAGATCGCGAAACCTCGGCCACCAACGCCTCCTCGCCTTCAGGCCTATTCTGTAGAATTCATAAAACGATTATTTTCTTAATACTCCTTTAGCTATCCTTCTGACTATCATGGCGCGAATTTTTAAGCATTTATACTTTTTGCGTTTCTTAAAGTTATGAAATATTTATAAATTGTTAGCGTAAGTGGAAGGAATCAATAATCTTTTACAGAAAATAACATTATGAATAAAATTTACGGGAATCATAACTGACACATAATTTTTAAATAACTAAAAGTTTACATGTACTACGAACATACTACCTGCTTTCGCCTGAAGGCCTTTAGGCTTTTTCAACCCTGTGGTGGCCAGGTTCTGTCCAGGACTTACGTAGGGGACTGCCCGGGTCAGACCATGGGGATCGATCTATGCCAAAGCAAACTCCGGCCCCCCACCTAAGCCGAAGCAAACCAATCCGTGCCGGAACCGATCCCAAAGGTCTTTCATCTCCGACTATATCATCAGATCGCGAAACCTCGGCCACCAACGCCTCCTCGCCTTAAGGCCTATTCTGTGGAATTCATAAAACGATTATTTTCTTAATACTCCTATAGCTATCCTTCTGACTATCATGGCGCGAATTTTTATGCATTTATACTTTTTGCGTTTCTTAAAGTTATGAAGTATTTATAAATTGTTCGCGTAAGTGGAAGGAATCAATAATCTTTTACAGAAAATAACATTATGAATAAAATATACAGGAATCATAACTGACACATAATTTTTAAATAACTAAAAGTTTACATGTACTACGAACATACTACCTGCTTTCGCCTGAAGGCCTTTAGGCTTTTTCAACCCTGTGGTGGCCAGGTTCTGTCCAGGACTTACGTAGGGGACTGCCCGGGTCAGACCATGGGGATCGATCTATGCTAAAGCAAACTCCGGCCCCCCACCTAAGCCGAAGCAAACCAATCCGTGCCGGAACCGATCCCAAAGGTCCGACTATATCATCAGATCGCGAAACCTCGGCCACCAACGCCTCCTCGCCTTCAGGCCTATTCTGTAGAATTCATAAAACGATTATTTTCTTAATACTCCTTTAGCTATCCTTCTGACTATCATGGCGCGAATTTTTAAGCATTTATACTTTTTGCGTTTCTTAAAGTTATGAAATATTTATAAATTGTTAGCGTAAGTGGAAGGAATCAATAATCTTTTACAGAAAATAACATTATAAATAAAATTTACGGGAATCATAACTGACACAGAATTTTTAAATAACTAAAAGTTTACTAGTACTACGAACATAATACCTGCTTTCGCCTGAGGGCCTTTAGGCTTTTTCAACCCTGTGGTGGCCAGGTTCTGTCCAGGACTTACGTAGGGGACTGCCCGGGTCAGACCATGGGGATCGATCTATGCCAAAGCAAACTCCGGCCCCCCACCTAAGCCGAAGCAAACCAATCCGTGCCGGAACCGATCCCAAAGGTCTTTCATCTCCGACTATATCATCAGATCGCGAAACCTCGGCCACCAACGCCTCCTCGCCTTCAGGCCTATTCTGTGGAATTCATAAAACGATTATTTTCTTAATACTCCTTTAGCTATCCTTCTGACTATCATGGCGCGAATTTTTATGCATTTATACTTTTTGCGTTTCTTAAAGTTATGAAGTATTTATAAATTGTTAGCGTAAGTGGAAGGAATCAATAATCTTTTACAGAAAATAACATTATGAATAAAATATACAGGAATCATAACTGACACATAATTTTTAAATAACTAAAAGTTTACATGTACTACGAACATACTACCTGCTTTCGCCTGAAGGCCTTTAGGCTTTTTCAACCCTGTGGTGGCCAGGTTCTGTCCAGGACTTACGTAGGGGACTGCCCGGGTCAGACCATGGGGATCGATCTATGACAAAGCAAACTCCGGCCCCCCACCTAAGCCGAAGCAAACCAATCCGTGCCGGAACCGATCCCAAAGGTCTTTCATCTCCGACTATATCATCAGATCGCGAAACCTCGGCCACCAACGCCTCCTCGCCTTCAGGCCTATTCTGTGGAATTCATAAAACGATTATTTTCTTAATACTCCTTTAGCTATCCTTCTGACTATCATGGCGCGAATTTTTATGCATTTATACTTTTTGCGTTTCTTAAAGTTATGAAGTATTTATAAATTGTTCGCGTAAGTGGAAGGAATCAATAATCTTTTACAGAAAATAACATTATGAATAAAATATACAGGAATCATAACTGACACATAATTTTTAAATAACTAAAAGTTTACATGTACTACGAACATACTACCTGCTTTCGCCTGAAGGCCTTTAGGCTTTTTCAACCCTGTGGTGGCCAGGTTCTATCCAGGACTTACGTAGGGGACTGCCCGGGTCAGACCATGGGGATCGATCTATGCTAAAGCAAACTCCGGCCCCCCACCTAAGTAGAAGCAAACCAATCCGTGCCGGAACCGATCCCAAAGGTCCGACTATATCATCAGATCGCGAAACCTCGGCCACCAACGCCTCCTCGCCTTCAGGCCTATTCTGTAGAATTCATAAAACGATTATTTTCTTAATACTCCTTTAGCTATCCTTCTGACTATCATGGCGCGAGTTTTTAAGCATTTATACTTTTTGCGTTTCTTAAAGTTATGAAGTATTTATAAATTGTTAGCGTAAGTGGAAGGAATCAATAATCTTTTACAGAAAATAACATTATAAATAAAATTTACGGGAATCATAACTGACACAGAATTTTTAAATAACTAAAAGTTTACTAGTACTACGAACATACTACCTGCTTTCGCCTGAGGGCCTTTAGGCTTTTTCAACCCTGTGGTGGCCAGGTTCTGTCCAGGACTTACGTAGGGGACTGCCCGGGTCAGACCATGGGGATCGATCTATGCCAAAGCAAACTCCGGCCCTCCACCTAAGCCGAAGCAAACCAATCCGTGCCGGAACCGATCCCAAAGGTCTTTCATCTCCGACTATATCATCAGATCGCGAAACCTCGGCCACCAACGCCTCCTCGCCTTCAGGCCTATTCTGTGGAATTCATAAAACGATTATTTTCTTAATACTCCTTTAGCTATCCTTCTGACTATCATGGCGCGAATTTTTATGCATTTATACTTTTTGCGTTTCTTAAAGTTATGAAGTATTTATAAATTGTTCGCGTAAGTGGAAGGAATCAATAATCGTTTACAGAAAATAACATTATAAATAAAATATACAGGAATCATAACTGACACATAATTTTTAAATAACTAAAAGTTTACATGTACTACGAACATACTACCTGCTTTCGCCTGAAGGCCTTTAGGCTTTTTCAACCCTGTGGTGGCCAGGTTCTGTCCAGGACTTACGTAGGGGACTGCCCGGGTCAGACCATGGGGATCGATCTATGCCAAAGCAAACTCCGGCCCCCCACCTAAGCCGAAGCAAACCAATCCGTGCCGGAACCGATCCCAAAGGTCTTTCATCTCCGACTATATCATCAGATCGCGAAACCTCGGCCACCAACGCCTCCTCGCCTTAAGGCCTATTCTGTGGAATTCATAAAACGATTATTTTCTTAATACTCCTTTAGCTATCCTTCTGACTATCATGACGCGAATTTTTATGCATTTATACTTTTTGCGTTTCTTAAAGTTATGAAGTATTTATAAATTGTTCGCGTAAGTGGAAGGAATCAATAATCTTTTACAGAAAATAACATTATGAATAAAATTTACGGGAATCATAACTGACACAGAATTTTTAAATAACTAAAAGTTTACTAGTACTACGAACATACTACCTGCTTTCGCCTGAAGGCCTTTAGGCTTTTTCAACCCTGTGGTGGCCAGGTTCTGTCCAGGACTTACGTAGGGGACTGCCCGGGTCAGACCATGGGGATCGATCTATGCTAAAGCAAACTCCGGCCCCCCACCCAAGCCGAAGCAAACCAATCCGTGCCGGAACCGATCCCAAAGGTCCGACTATATCATCAGATCGCGAAACCTCGGCCACCAACGCCTCCTCGCCTTCAGGCCTATTCTGTAGAATTCATAAAACGATTATTTTCTTAATACTCCTTTAGCTATCCTTCTGACTATCATGGCGCGAATTTTTAAGCATTTATTCTTTTTGCGTTTTTTAAAGTTATGAAGTATTTATAAATTGTTAGCGTAAGTGGAAGGAATCAATAATCTTTTACAGAAAATAACATTATAAATAAAATTTACGGGAATGATAACTGACACAGAATTTTTAAATAACTAAAAGTTTACTAGTACTACGAACATACTACCTGCTTTCGCCTGAGGGCCTTTAGGCTTTTTCAACCCTGTGGTGGCCAGGTTCTGTCCAGGACTTACGTAGGGGACTGCCCGGGTCAGACCATGGGGATCGATCTATGCCAAAGCAAACTCCGGCCCCCCACCTAAGCCGAAGCAAACCAATCCGTGCCGGAACCGATCCCAAAGGTCTTTCATCTCCGACTATATCATCAGATCGCGAAACCTCGGCCACCAACGCCTCCTCGCCTTCAGGCCTATTCTGTGGAATTCATAAAACGATTATTTTCTTAATACTCCTTTAGCTATCCTTCTGACTATCATGGCGCGAATTTTTATGCATTTATACTTTTTGCGTTTCTTAAAGTTATGAAGTATTTATAAATTGTTCGCGTAAGTGGAAGGAATCAATAATCTTTTACAGAAAATAACATTATGAATAAAATATACAGGAATCATAACTGACACATAATTTTTAAATAACTAAAAGTTTACTAGTACTACGAACATACTACCTGCTTTCGCCTGAAGGCCTTTAGGCTTTTTCAACCCTGTGGTGGCCAGGTTCTGTCCAGGACTTACGTAGGGGACTGCCCGGGTCAGACCATGGGGATCGATCTATGCCAAAGCAAACTCCGGCCCCCCACCTAAGCCGAAGCAAACCAATCCGTGCCGGAACCGATCGGAAAGGTCTTTCATCTCCGACTATATCATCAGATCGCGAAACCTCGGCCACCAACGCCTCCTCGCCTTCAGGCCTATTCTGTGGAATTCATAAAACGATTATTTTCTTAATACTCCTTTAGGTATCCTTCTGACTATCATGGCGCGAATTTTTATGCATTTATACTTTTTGCGTTTCTTAAAGTTATGAAGTATTTATAAATTGTTCGCGTAAGTGGAAGGAATCAATAATCGTTTACAGAAAATAACATTATGAATAAAATATACAGGAATCATAACTGACACATAATTTTTAAATAACTAAAAGTTTACATGTACTACGAACATACTACCTGCTTTCGCCTGAAGGCCTTTAGGCTTTTTCAACCCTGTGGTGGCCAGGTTCTGTCCAGGACTTACGTAGGGGACTGCCCGGGTCAGACCATGGGGATCGATCTATGCCAAAGCAAACTCCGGCCCCCCACCTAAGCCGAAGCAAACCAATCCGTGCCGGAACCGATCCCAAAGGTCTTTCATCTCCGACTATATCATCAGATCGCGAAACCTCGGCCACCAACGCCTCCTCGCCTTAAGGCCTATTCTGTGGAATTCATAAAACGATTATTTTCCTAATACTCCTTTAGCTATCCTTCTGACTATCATGACGCGAATTTTTATGCATTTATACTTTTTGCGTTTCTTAAAGTTATGAAGTATTTATAAATTGTTCGCGTAAGTGGAAGGAATCAATAATCTTTTACAGAAAATAACATTATGAATAAAATTTACTGGAATCATAACTGACACAGAATTTTTAAATAACTAAAAGTTTACTAGTACTACGAACATACTACCTGCTTTCGCCTGAAGGCCTTTAGGCTTTTTCAACCCTGTGGTGGCCAGGTTCTGTCCAGGACTTACGTAGGGGACTGCCCGGGTCAGACCATGGGGATCGATCTATGCTAAAGCAAACTCCGGCCCCCCACCTAAGCCGAAGCAAACCAATCCGTGCCGGAACCGATCCCAAAGGTCCGACTATATCATCAGATCGCGAAACCTCGGCCACCAACGCCTCCTCGCCTTCAGGCCTATTCTGTAGAATTCATAAAACGATTATTTTCTTAATACTCCTTTAGCTATCCTTCTTACTATCATGGCGCGAATTTTTAAGCATTTATTCTTTTTGCGTTTCTTAAAGTTATGAAGTATTTATAAATTGTTAGCGTAAGTGGAAGGAATCAATAATCTTTTACAGAAAATAACATTATAAATAAAATTTACGGGAATCATAACTGACACAGAATTTTTAAATAACTAAAAGTTTACTAGTACTACGAACATACTACCTGCTTTCGCCTGAGGGCCTTTAGGCTTTTTCAACCCTGTGGTGGCCAGGTTCTGTCCAGGACTTACGTAGGGGACTGCCCGGGTCAGACCATGGGGATCGATCTATGCCAAAGCAAACTCCGGCCCCCCACCTAAGCCGAAGCAAACCAATCCGTGCCGGAACCGATCCCAAAGGTCTTTCATCTCCGACTATATCATCAGATCGCGAAACCTCGGCCACCAACGCCTCCTCTCCTTCAGGCCTATTCTGTGGAATTCATAAAACGATTATTTTCTTAATACTCCTTTAGCTATCCTTCTGACTATCATGGCGCGAATTTTTATGCATTTATACTTTTTGCGTTTCTTAAAGTTATGAAGTATTTATAAATTGTTCGCGTAAGTGGAAGGAATCAATAATCTTTTACAGAAAATAACATTATGAATAAAATATACAGGAATCATAACTGACACATAATTTTTAAATAACTAAAAGTTTACATGTACTACGAACATACTACCTGCTTTCGCCTGAAGGCCTTTAGGCTTTTTCAACCCTGTGGTGGCCAGGTTCTGTCCAGGACTTACGTAGGGGACTGCCCGGGTCAGACCATGGGGATCGATCTATGCCAAAGCAAACTCCGGCCCCCCATCTAAGCCGAAGCAAACCAATCCGTGCCGGAACCGATCCCAAAGGTCTTTCATCTCCGACTATATCATCAGATCGCGAAACCTCGGCCACCAACGCCTCCTCGCCTTTAGGCCTATTCTGTGGAATTCATAAAACGATTATTTTCTTAATACTCCTTTAGCTATCCTTCTGACTATCATGGCGCGAATTTTTACGCATTTATACTTTCTGCGTTTCTTAAAGTTATGAAGTATTTATAAATTGTTCGCGTAAGTGGAAGGAATCAATAATCTTTTACAGAAAATAACATTATGAATAAAATTTACGGGAATCATAACTGACACATAATTTTTAAATAACTAAAAGTTTACTAGTACTACGAACATACTACCTGCTTTCGCCTGAAGGCCTTTAGGCTTTTTCAACCCTGTGGTGGACAGGTTCTGTCCTGGACTTACGTAGGGGACTGCCCGGGTCGGACCATGGGGATCGATCTATGCCAAAGCAAACTCCGGCCCCCCACCTAAGCCGAAGCAAACCAATCCGTGCCGGAACCGATCCCAATGGTCTTTCATCTCCGACTATATCATCAGATCGCGAAACAGCGGCCACCGACGCATCCTATCTTTAAGGCCTATTCTGTGGAATTCATAAAACGATTATTTTCTTAATACTCCTTTAGCTATCCTTCTGACTATCATGGCGCGAATTTTTACGCATTTATACTTTCTGCGTTTCTTAAAGTTATGAAGTATTTATAAATTGTTCGCGTAAGTGGAAGGAATCAATAATCTTTTACAGAAAATAACATTATGAATAAAATTTACGGGAATCATAACTGACACATAATTTTTAAATAACTAAAAGTTTACATGTACTACGAACATACTACCTGCTTTCGCCTGAAGGCCTTTAGGCTTTTTCAACCCTGTGGTGGCCAGGTTCTGTCCAGGACTTACGTAGGGGACTGCCCGGGTCAGACCATGGGGATCGATCTATGCCAAAGCAAACTCCGGCCCCCCACCTAAGCCGAAGCAAACCAATCCGTGCCGGAACCGATCCCAAAGGTCTTTCATCTCCGACTATATCATCAGATCGCGAAACCTCGGCCACCAACGCCTCCTCGCCTTCAGGCCTATTCTGTGGAATTCATAAAACGATTATTTTCTTAATACTCCTTTAGCTATCCTTCTGACTATCATGGCGCGAATTTTTATGCATTTATACTTTTTGCGTTTCTTAAAGTTATGAAGTATTTATAAATTGTTCGCGTAAGTGGAAGGAATCAATAATCTTTTACAGAAAATAACATTATGAATAAAATATACAGGAATCATAACTGACACATAATTTTTAAATAACTAAAAGTTTACATGTACTACGAACATACTACCTGCTTTCGCCTGAAGGCCTTTAGGCTTTTTCAACCCTGTGGTGGCCAGGTACTGTCCAGGACTTACGTAGGGGACTGCCCGGGTCAGACCATGGGGATCGATCTATGCCAAAGCAAACTCCGGCCCCCCACCTAAGCCGAAGCAAACCAATCCGTGCCGGAACCGATCCCAAAGGTCTTTCATCTCCGAATATATCATCAGATCGCGAAACCTCGGCCACCAACGCCTCCTCGCCTTCAGGCCTATTCTGTGGAATTCATAAAACGATTATTTTCTTAATACTCTTTTAGCTATCCTTCTGACTATCATGGCGCGAATTTTTATGCATTTATACTTTTTGCGTTTCTTAAAGTTATGAAGTATTTATAAATTGTTCGCGTAAGTGGAAGGAATCAATAATCTTTTACAGAAAATAACATTATGAATAAAATTTACGGGAATCATAACTGACACAGAATTTTTAAATAACTAAAAGTTTACTAGTACTACGAACATACTACCTGCTTTCGCCTGAAGGCCTTTAGGCTTTTTCAACCCTGTGGTGGCCAGGTTCTGTCCAGGACTTACGTAGGGGACTGCCCGGGTCAGACCATGGGGATCGATCTATGCTAAAGCAAACTCCGGCCCCCCACCTAAGCCGAAGCAAACCAATCCGTGCCGGAACCGATCCCAAAGGTCCGACTATATCATCAGATCGCGAAACCTCGGCCACCAACGCCTCCTCGCCTTCAGGCCTATTCTGTAGAATTCATAAAACGATTATTTTCTTAATACTCCTTTAGCTATCCTTCTGACTATCATGGCGCGAATTTTTAAGCATTTATACTTTTTGCGTTTCTTAAAGTTATGAAGTATTTATAAATTGTTAGCGTAAGTGGAAGGAATCAATAATCTTTTACAGAAAATAACATTATAAATAAAATTTACGGGAATCATAACTGACACAGAATTTTTAAATAACTAAAAGTTTACTAGTACTACGAACATACTACCTGCTTTCGCCTGAGGGCCTTTAGGCTTTTTCAACCCTGTGGTGGCCAGGTTCTGTCCAGGACTTACGTAGGGGACTGCCCGGGTCAGACCATGGGGATCGATCTATGCCAAAGCAAACTCCGGCCCCCCACCTAAGCCGAAGCAAACCAATCCATGCCGGAACCGATCCCAGAGGTCTTTCATCTCCGACTATATCATCAGATCGCGAAACCTCGGCCACCAACGCCTCCTCGCCTTCAGGCCTATTCTGTGGAATTCATAAAACGATTATTTTCTTAATACTCCTTTAGCTATCCTTCTGACTATCATGGCGCGAATTTTTATGCATTTATACTTTTTGCGTTTCTTAAAGTTATGAAGTATTTATAAATTGTTCGCGTAAGTGGAAGGAATCAATAATCTTTTACAGAAAATAACATTATGAATAAAATTTACGGGAATCATAACTGACACATAATTTTTAAATAACTAAAAGTTTACATGTACTACGAACATACTACCTGCTTTCGCCTGAAGGCCTTTAGGCTTTTTCAACCCTGTGGTGGCCAGGTTCTGTCCAGGACTTACGTAGGGGACTGCCCGGGTCAGACCATGGGGATCGATCTATGCCAAAGCAAACTCCGGCCCCCCACCTAAGCCGAAGCAAACCAATCCGTGCCGGAACCGATCCCAAAGGTCTTTCATCTCCGACTATATCATCAGATCGCGAAACCTCGGCCACCAACGCCTCCTCGCCTTCAGGCCTATTCTGTGGAATTCATAAAACGATTATTTTCTTAATACTCCTTTAGCTATCCTTCTGACTATCATGGCGCGAATTTTTATGCATTTATACTTTTTGCGTTTCTTAAAGTTATGAAGTATTTATAAATTGTTCGCGTAAGTGGAAGGAATCAATAATCTTTTACAGAAAATAACATTATGAATAAAATATACAGGAATCATAACTGACACATAATTTTTAAATAACTAAAAGTTTACATGTACTACGAACATACTACCTGCTTTCGCCTGAAGGCCTTTAGGCTTTTTCAACCCTGTGGTGGCCAGGTACTGTCCAGGACTTACGTAGGGGACTGCCCGGGTCAGACCATGGGGATCGATCTATGCCAAAGCAAACTCCGGCCCCCCACCTAAGCCGAAGCAAACCAATCCGTGCCGGAACCGATCCCAAAGGTCTTTCATCTCCGAATATATCATCAGATCGCGAAACCTCGGCCACCAACGCCTCCTCGCCTTCAGGCCTATTCTGTGGAATTCATAAAACGATTATTTTCTTAATACTCTTTTAGCTATCCTTCTGACTATCATGGCGCGAATTTTTATGCATTTATACTTTTTGCGTTTCTTAAAGTTATGAAGTATTTATAAATTGTTCGCGTAAGTGGAAGGAATCAATAATCTTTTACAGAAAATAACATTATGAATAAAATTTACGGGAATCATAACTGACACAGAATTTTTAAATAACTAAAAGTTTACTAGTACTACGAACATACTACCTGCTTTCGCCTGAAGGCCTTTAGGCTTTTTCAACCCTGTGGTGGCCAGGTTCTGTCCAGGACTTACGTAGGGGACTGCCCGGGTCAGACCATGGGGATCGATCTATGCTAAAGCAAACTCCGGCCCCCCACCTAAGCCGAAGCAAACCAATCCGTGCCGGAACCGATCCCAAAGGTCCGACTATATCATCAGATCGCGAAACCTCGGCCACCAACGCCTCCTCGCCTTCAGGCCTATTCTGTAGAATTCATAAAACGATTATTTTCTTAATACTCCTTTAGCTATCCTTCTGACTATCATGGCGCGAATTTTTAAGCATTTATACTTTTTGCGTTTCTTAAAGTTATGAAGTATTTATAAATTGTTAGCGTAAGTGGAAGGAATCAATAATCTTTTACAGAAAATAACATTATAAATAAAATTTACGGGAATCATAACTGACACAGAATTTTTAAATAACTAAAAGTTTACTAGTACTACGAACATACTACCTGCTTTCGCCTGAGGGCCTTTAGGCTTTTTCAACCCTGTGGTGGCCAGGTTCTGTCCAGGACTTACGTAGGGGACTGCCCGGGTCAGACCATGGGGATCGATCTATGCCAAAGCAAACTCCGGCCCCCCACCTAAGCCGAAGCAAACCAATCCATGCCGGAACCGATCCCAGAGGTCTTTCATCTCCGACTATATCATCAGATCGCGAAACCTCGGCCACCAACGCCTCCTCGCCTTCAGGCCTATTCTGTGGAATTCATAAAACGATTATTTTCTTAATACTCCTTTAGCTATCCTTCTGACTATCATGGCGCGAATTTTTATGCATTTATACTTTTTGCGTTTCTTAAAGTTATGAAGTATTTATAAATTGTTCGCGTAAGTGGAAGGAATCAATAATCTTTTACAGAAAATAACATTATGAATAAAATATACAGGAATCATAACTGACACATAATTTTTAAATAACTAAAAGTTTACATGTACTACGAACATACTACCTGCTTTCGCCTGAAGGCCTTTAGGCTTTTTCAACCCTGTGGTGGCCAGGTTCTGTCCAGGACTTACGTAGGGGACTGCCCGGGTCAGACCATGGGGATCGATCTATGCCAAAGCAAACTCCGGCCCCCCACCTAAGCCGAAGCAAACCAATCCGTGCCGGAACCGATCCCAAAGGTCTTTCATCTCCGACTATATCATCAGATCGCGAAACCTCGGCCACCAACGCCTCCTCGCCTTTAGGCCTATTCTGTGGAATTCATAAAACGATTATTTTCTTAATAATCCTTTAGCTATCCTTCTGACTATCATGGCGCGAATTTTTACGCATTTATACTTTCTGCGTTTCTTAAAGTTATGAAGTATTTATAAATTGTTCGCGTAAGTGGAAGGAATCAATAATCTTTTACAGAAAATAACATTATGAATAAAATTTACGGGAATCATAACTGACACATAATTTTTAAATAACTAAAAGTTTACTAGTACTACGAACATACTACCTGCTTTCGCCTGAAGGCCTTTAGGCTTTTTCAACCCTGTGGTGGCCAGGTTCTGTCCTGGACTTACGTAGGGGACTGCCCGGGTCAGACCATGGGGATCGATCTATGCCAAAGCAAACTCCGGCCCCCCACCTAAGCCGAAACAAACCAATCCGTGCCGGAACCGATCCCAAAGGTCTTTCATCTCCGACTATATCATCAGATCGCAAAACCTCTGCCACCAACGCCACCTCGCTTTAAGGCCTATTCTGTGGAATTCATAAAACGATTATTTTCTTAATACTCCTTTAGCTATCCTTCTGACTATCATGGCGCGAATTTTTACGCATTTATACTTTCTGCGTTTCTTAAAGTTATGAAGTATTTATAAATTGTTCGCGTAAGTGGAAGGAATCAATAATCTTTTACAGAAAATAACATTATGAATAAAATTTACGGGAATCATAACTGACACATAATTTTTAAATAACTAAAAGTTTACTAGTACTACGAACATACTACCTGCTTTCGCCTGAAGGCCTTTAGGCTTTTTCAACCCTGTGGTGGCCAGGTACTGTCCAGGACTTACGTAGGGGACTGCCCGGGTCAGACCATGGGGATCGATCTATGCCAAAGCAAACTCCGGCCCCCCACCTAAGCCGAAGCAAACCAATCCGTGCCGGAACCGATCCCAAAGGTCTTTCATCTCCGAATATATCATCAGATCGCAAAACCTCGGCCACCAACGCCTCCTCGCCTTCAGGCCTATTCTGTGGAATTCATAAAACGATTATTTTCTTAATACTCTTTTAGCTATCCTTCTGACTATCATGGCGCGAATTTTTATGCATTTATACTTTTTGCGTTTCTTAAAGTTATGAAGTATTTATAAATTGTTCGCGTAAGTGGAAGGAATCAATAATCTTTTACAGAAAATAACATTATGAATAAAATTTACGGGAATCATAACTGACACAGAATTTTTAAATAACTAAAAGTTTACTAGTACTACGAACATACTACCTGCTTTCGCCTGAAGGCCTTTAGGCTTTTTCAACCCTGTGGTGGCCAGGTTCTGTCCAGGACTTACGTAGGGGACTGCCCGGGTCAGACCATGGGGATCGATCTATGCTAAAGCAAACTCCGGCCCCCCACCTAAGCCGAAGCAAACCAATCCGTGCCGGAACCGATCCCAAAGGTCCGACTATATCATCAGATCGCGAAACCTCGGCCACCAACGCCTCCTCGCCTTCAGGCCTATTCTGTAGAATTCATAAAACGATTATTTTCTTAATACTCCTTTAGCTATCCTTCTGACTATCATGGCGCGAATTTTTAAGCATTTATACTTTTTGCGTTTCTTAAAGTTATGAAGTATTTATAAATTGTTAGCGTAAGTGGAAGGAATCAATAATCTTTTACAGAAAATAACATTATAAATAAAATTTACGGGAATCATAACTGACACAGAATTTTTAAATAACTAAAAGTTTACTAGTACTACGAACATACTACCTGCTTTCGCCTGAGGGCCTTTAGGCTTTTTCAACCCTGTGGTGGCCAGGTTCTGTCCAGGACTTACGTAGGGGACTGCCCGGGTCAGACCATGGGGATCGATCTATGCCAAAGCAAACTCCGGCCCCCCACCTAAGCCGAAGCAAACCAATCCATGCCGGAACCGATCCCAGAGGTCTTTCATCTCCGACTATATCATCAGATCGCGAAACCTCGGCCACCAACGCCTCCTCGCCTTCAGGCCTATTCTGTGGAATTCATAAAACGATTATTTTCTTAATACTCCTTTAGCTATCCTTCTGACTATCATGGCGCGAATTTTTATGCATTTATACTTTTTGCGTTTCTTAAAGTTATGAAGTATTTATAAATTGTTCGCGTAAGTGGAAGGAATCAATAATCTTTTACAGAAAATAACATTATGAATAAAATATACAGGAATCATAACTGACACATAATTTTTAAATAACTAAAAGTTTACATGTACTACGAACATACTACCTGCTTTCGCCTGAAGGCCTTTAGGCTTTTTCAACCCTGTGGTGGCCAGGTTCTGTCCAGGACTTACGTAGGGGACTGCCCGGGTCAGACCATGGGGATCGATCTATGCCAAAGCAAACTCCGGCCCCCCACCTAAGCCGAAGCAAACCAATCCGTGCCGGAACCGATCCCAAAGGTCTTTCATCTCCGACTATATCATCAGATCGCGAAACCTCGGCCACCAACGCCTCCTCGCCTTTAGGCCTATTCTGTGGAATTCATAAAACGATTATTTTCTTAATAATCCTTTAGCTATCCTTCTGACTATCATGGCGCGAATTTTTACGCATTTATACTTTCTGCGTTTCTTAAAGTTATGAAGTATTTATAAATTGTTCGCGTAAGTGGAAGGAATCAATAATCTTTTACAGAAAATAACATTATGAATAAAATTTACGGGAATCATAACTGACACATAATTTTTAAATAACTAAAAGTTTACTAGTACTACGAACATACTACCTGCTTTCGCCTGAAGGCCTTTAGGCTTTTTCAACCCTGTGGTGGCCAGGTTCTGTCCTGGACTTACGTAGGGGACTGCCCGGGTCAGACCATGGGGATCGATCTATGCCAAAGCAAACTCCGGCCCCCCACCTAAGCCGAAACAAACCAATCCGTGCCGGAACCGATCCCAAAGGTCTTTCATCTCCGACTATATCATCAGATCGCAAAACCTCTGCCACCAACGCCACCTCGCTTTAAGGCCTATTCTGTGGAATTCATAAAACGATTATTTTCTTAATACTCCTTTAGCTATCCTTCTGACTATCATGGCGCGAATTTTTACGCATTTATACTTTCTGCGTTTCTTAAAGTTATGAAGTATTTATAAATTGTTCGCGTAAGTGGAAGGAATCAATAATCTTTTACAGAAAATAACATTATGAATAAAATTTCCGGGAATCATAACTGACACATAATTTTTAAATAACTAAAAGTTTACTAGTACTACGAACATACTACCTGCTTTCGCCTGAAGGCCTTTAGGCTTTTTCAACCCTGTGGTGGCCAGGTTCTGTCCTGGACTTACGTAGGGGACTGCCCGTGTCAGACCATGGGGATCGATCTATGCCAAAGCAAACTCCGGCCCCCTACCTAAGCCGAAGCAAACCAATCCGTGCCGGAACCGATCCCAAAGGTCTTTCATCTCCGACTATATCATCAGATCGCGAAACCTCGGCCACCAACGCCTCCTCGCTTTAAGGCCTATTCTGTGGAATTCATAAAACAATTATTTTCTTAATACTATTTTAGCTATCCTTCTGACTATCATGGCGCGAATTTTTACGCATTTATACTTTTTGCGTTTCTTAAAGTTATGAAGTATTTACAAATTGTTCGCGTAAGTGGAAGGAATCAATAATCTTTTACAGAAAATAACATTATGAATAAAATATACAGGAATCATAACTGACACATAATTTTTAAATAACTAAAAGTTTACATGTACTACGAACATACTACCTGCTTTCACCTGAAGGCCTTTAGGCTTTTTCAACCCTGTGGTGGCCAGGTTCTGTCCAGGACTTACGTAGGGGACTGCCCGGGTCAGACCATGGGGATCGATCTATGCCAAAGCAAACTCCGGCCCCCCACCTAAGCCGAAGCAAATAATCCGTGCCGGAACCGATCCCAAAGGTCTTTCATCTCCGACTATATCATCAGATCGCGAAACCTCGGCCACCAACGCCTCCTCGCCTTCAGGCCTATTCTGTGGAATTCATAAAACGATTATTTTCTTAATACTCCTTTAGCTATCCTTCTGACTATCATGGCGCGAATTTTTATGCATTTTTACTTTTTGCGTTTCTTAAAGTTATGAAGTATTTATAAATTGTTAGCGTAAGTGGAAGGAATCAATAATCTTTTACAGAAAATAACATTATAAATAAAATTTACGGGAATCATAACTGACACAGAATTTTTAAATAACTAAAAGTTTACTTGTACTACGAACATACTACCTGCTTTCGCCAGAGGGCCTTTAGGCTTTTTCAACCCTGTGGTGGCCAGGTTCTGTCCAGGACTTACGTAGGGGACTGCCCGGGTCAGACCATGGGGATCGATCTATGCCAAAGCAAACTCCGGCCCCCCACCTAAGCCGAAGCAAACCAATCCGTGCCGGAACCGATCCCAAAGGTCTTTCATCTCCGACTATATCATCAGATCGCGAAACCTCGGCCACCAACGCCTCCTCGCCTTAAGGCCTATTCTGTGGAATTCATAAAACAATTATTTTCTTAATACTCCTTTAGCTATCCTTCTGACTATCATGGCGCGAATTTTTAAGCATTTATACTTTTTGCGTTTCTTAAAGTTATGAAGTATTTATAAATTGTTAGCGTAAGTGGAAGGAATCAATAATCTTTTACAGAAAATAACATTATAAATAAAATTTACGGGAATCATAACTGACACAGAATTTTTAAATAACTAAAAGTTTACTAGTACTACGAACATACTACCTGCTTTCATCGGAAGGCCTTAAGGCTTTTTCAACCCTGTGGTGGCCAGGTTCTGTCCAGGACTTACGTAGGGGACTGCCCGGGTCAGACCATGGGGATCGATCTATGCCAAAGCAAACTCCGGCCCCCCACCTAAGCCGAAGCAAACCAATCCGTGCCGGAACCGATCCCAAAGGTCTTTCATCTCCGACTATATCATCAGATCGCGAAACCTCGGCCACCAACGCCTCCTCGCCTTCAGGCCTATTCTGTGGAATTCATAAAACGATTATTTTCTTAATACTCCTTTAGCTATCCTTCTGACTATCATGGCGCGAATTTTTACGCATTTATACTTTTTGCGTTTCTTAAAGTTATGAAGTATTTATAAATTGTTCGCGTAAGTGGAAGGAATCAATAATCTTTTACAGAAAATAACATTATGAATAAAATATACAGGAATCATAACTGACACATAATTTTTAAATAACTAAAAGTTTACATGTACTACGAACATACTACCTGCTTTCACCTGAAGGCCTTTAGGCTTTTTCAACCCTGTGGTGGCCAGGTTCTGTCCAGGACTTATGTAGGGGACTGCCCGGGTCAGACCATGGGGATCGATCTATGCCAAAGCAAACTCCGGCCCCCCACCTAAGCCGAAGCAAACCAATCCGTGCCGGAACCGATCCCAAAGGTCTTTCATCTCCGACTATATCATCAGATCGCGAAACCTCGGCCACCAACGCCTCCTCGCTTTTAGGCCTATTCTGTGGATTTCATAAAACGATTATTTTCTTAATACTCCTTTAGCTATCCTTCTGACTATCATGGCGCTAATTTTTACGCATTTATACTTTCTGCGTTTCTTAAAGTTATGAAGTATTTATAAATTGTTCGCGTAAGTGGAAGGAATCAATAATCTTTTACAGAAAATAACATTATGAATAAAATTTACGGGAATCATAACTGACACATAATTTTTAAATAACTAAAAGTTTACTAGTACTACGAACATACTACCTGCTTTCGCCTGAAGGCCTTTAGGCTTTTTCAACCCTGTGGTGGCCAGGTTCTGTCCTGGACTTACGTAGGGGACTGCCCGGGTCAGACCATGGGGATCGATCTATGCCAAAGCAAACTCCGGCCCCCCACCTAAGCCGAAGCAAACCAATCCGTGCCGGAACCGATCCCAAAGGTCTTTCATCTCCGACTATATCATCAGATCGCGAAACCTCGGCCACCAACGCCTCCTCGCTTTAGGGCCTATTCTGTGGAATTCATAAAACAATTATTTTCTTAATACTCCTTTAGCTATCCTTCTGACTATCATGGCGCGAATTTTTACGCATTTATACTTTTTGCGTTTCTTAAAGTTATGAAGTATTTATAAATTGTTCGCGTAAGTGGAAGGAATCAATAATCTTTTACAAAAAATAACATTATGAATAAAATATACAGGAATCATAACTGACACAGAATTTTTAAATAACTAAAAGTTTACATGTACTACGAACATACTACCTGCTTTCACCTGAAGGCCTTTAGGCTTTTTCAACCCTGTGGTGGCCAGGTTCTGTCCAGGACTTACGTAGGGGACTGCCCGGGTCAGACCATGGGGATCGATCTATGCCAAAGCAAACTCCGGCCCCCCACCTAAGCCGAAGCAAACCAATCCGTGCCGGAACCGATCCCAAAGGTCTTTCATCTCCGACTATATCATCAGATCGCGAAACCTCGGCCACCAACGCCTCCTCGCCTTCAGGCCTATTCTGTGGAATTCATAAAACGATTATTTTCTTAATACTCCTTTAGCTATCCTTCTGACTATCATGGCGCGAATTTTTATGCATTTATACTTTTTGCGTTTCTTAAAGTTATTAAGTATTTATAAATTGTTAGCGTAAGTGGAAGGAATCAATAATCTTTTACAGAAAATAACATTATAAATAAAATTTACGGGAATCATAACTGACACAGAATTTTTAAATAACTAAAAGTTTACATGTACTACGAACATACTACCTGCTTTCGCCTGAAAGCCTTTAGGCTTTTTCAACCCTGTGGTGGCCAGGTTCTGTCCAGGACTTACGTAGGGGACTGCCCGGGTCAGACCATGGGGATCGATCTATGCCAAAGCAAACTCCGGCCCCCCACCTAAGCCGAAGCAAACCAATCCGTGCCGGAACCGATCCCAAAGGTCTTTCATCTCCGACTATATCATCAGATCGCGAAACCTCGGCCACCAACGCCTCCTCGCCTTCAGGCCTATTCTGTGGAATTCATAAAACGATTATTTTCTTAATACTCCTTTAGCTATCCTTCTGACTATCATGGCGCGAATTTTTATGCATTTATACTTTTTGCGTTTCTTAAAGTTATGAAGTATTTATAAATTGTTAGCGTAAGTGGAAGGAATCAATAATCTTTTACAGAAAATAACATTATAAATAAAATTTACGGGAATCATAACTGACACAGAATTTTTAAATAACTAAAAGTTTACTAGTACTACGAACATACTACCTGCTTTCGCCTGAGGGCCTTTAGGCTTTTTCAACCCTGTGGTGGCCAGGTTCTGTCCAGGACTTACTTAGGGGACTGCCCGGGTCAGACCATGGGGATCGATCTATGCCAAAGCAAACTCCGGCCCCCCACCTAAGCCGAAGCAAACCAATCCGTGCCGGAACCGATCCCAAAGGTCTTTCATCTCCGACTATATCATCAGATCGCGAAACCTCGGCCACCAACGCCTCCTCGCCTTAAGGCCTATTCTGTGGAATTCATAAAACGATTATTTTCTTAATACTCCTTTAGCTATCCTTCTGACTATCATGGCGCGAATTTTTATGCATTTATACTTTTTGCGTTTCTTAAAGTTATGAAGTATTTATAAATTGTTAGCGTAAGTGGAAGGAATCAATAATCTTTTACAGAAAATAACATTATAAATAAAATTTACGGGAATCATAACTGACACAGAATTTTTAAATAACTAAAAGTTTACTAATACTACGAACATTCTACCTGCTTTCGCCTGAGGGCCTTTAGGCTTTTTCAACCCTGTGGTGGCCAGGTTCTGTCCAGGACTTACGTAGGGGACTGCCCGGGTCAGACCATGGGGATCGATCTATGCCAAAGCAAACTCCGGCCCCCCACCTAAGCCGAAGCAGACCAATCCGTGCCGGAACCGATCCCAAAGGTCTTTCATCTCCAACAATATCATCAGATCGCGAAACCTCGGCCACCAACGCCTCCTCGCCTAAAGGCCTATTCTGTGGAATTCATAAAACGATTATTTTCTTAATACTCCTTTAGCTATCCTTCTGACTATCATGGCGCGAATTTTTATGCATTTATACTTTTTGCGTTTCTTAAAGTTATGAAGTATTTATAAATTGTTAGCGTAAGTGGAAGGAATCAATAATCTTTTACAGAAAATAACATTATAAATAAAATTTACGGGAATCATAACTGACACAGAATTTTTAAATAACTAAAAGTTTACTAGTACTACGAACATACTACCTGCTGTCGCCTGAGGGCCTTTAGGCTTTTTCAACCTTGTGGTGGCCAGGTTCTGTCCAGGACTTACGTAGTTGACTGCCCGGGTCAGACCATGGGGATCGATCTATGCCAAAGCAAACTCCGGCCCCCCACCTAAGCCGAAGCAAACCAATCCGTGCCGGAACCGATCCCAAAGGTCTTTCATCTCCGACTATATCATCAGATCGCGAAACCTCGGCCACCAACGCCTCCTCGCCTTCAGGCCTATTCTGTGGAATTCATAAAACGATTATTTTCTTAATACTCCTTTAGCTATCCTTCTGACTATCATGGCGCGAATTTTTATGCATTTATACTTTTTGCGTTTCTTAAAGTTATGAAGTATTTATAAATTGTTAGCGTAAGTGGAAGGAATCAATAATCTTTTACAGAAAATAACATTATAAATAAAATTTACGGGAATCATAACTGACACAGAATTTTTAAATAACTAAAAGTTTACTAATACTACGAACATTCTACCTGCTTTCGCCTGAGGGCCTTTAGGCTTTTTCAACCCTGTGGTGGCCAGGTTCTGTCCAGGACTTACGTAGGGGACTGCCCGGGTCAGACCATGGGGATCGATCTATGCCAAAGCAAACTCCGGCCCCCCACCTAAGCCGAAGCAGACCAATCCGTGCCGGAACCGATCCCAAAGGTCTTTCATCTCCAACAATATCATCAGATCGCGAAACCTCGGCCACCAACGCCTCCTCGCCTTAAGGCCTATTCTGTGGAATTCATAAAACGATTATTTTCTTAATACTCCTTTAGCTATCCTTCTGACTATCATGGCGCGAATTTTTATGCATTTATACTTTTTGCGTTTCTTAAAGTTATGAAGTATTTATAAATTGTTAGCGTAAGTGGAAGGAATCAATAATCTTTTACAGAAAATAACATTATAAATAAAATTTACGGGAATCATAACTGACACAGAATTTTTAAATAACTAAAAGTTTACTAGTACTACGAACATACTACCTGCTTTCGCCTGAGGGCCTTTAGGCTTTTTCAACCCTGTGGTGGCCAGGTTCTGTCCTGGACTTACGTAGGGGACTGCCCGGGTCAGACCATGGGGATCGATCTATGCCAAAGCAAACTCCGGCCCCCCACCTAAGCCGAAGCAAACCAATCCGTGCCGGAACCGATCCCAAAGGTCTTTTATCTCCGACTATATCATCAGATCGCGAAACCTCGGCCACCAACGCCTCCTCGCCTTCAGGCCTATTCTGTGGAATTCATAAAACGATTATTTTCTTAATACTCCTTTAGCTATCCTTCTGACTATCATGGCGCGAATTTTTATGTATTTATACTTTTTGCGTTTCTTAAAGTTATGAAGTATTTATAAATTGTTAGCGTAAGGGGAAGGAATCTATAATCTTTTACAGAAAATAACATTATAAATAAAATTTACGGGAATCATAACTGACACAGAATTTTTAAATAACTAAAAGTTTACTAGTACTACGAACATACTACCTGCTTTCATCGGAAGGCCTTAAGGCTTTTTCAATCCTGTGGTGGCCAGGTTCTGTCCAGGAATTACGTAGGGGACTGCCCGGGTCAGACCATGGGGATCGATCTATGCCAAAGCAAACTCCGGCCCCCCACCTAAGCCGAAGCAAACCAATCCGTGCCGGAACCGATCCCAAAGGTCTTTCATCTCCGACTATATCATCAGATCGCGAAACCTCGGCCACCAACGCCTCCTCGCCTTCAGGCCTATTCTGTGGAATTCATAAAACGATTATTTTCTTAATACTCCTTTAGCTATCCTTCTGACTATCATGGCGCGAATTTTTATGCATTTATACTTTTTGCGTTTCTTAAAGTTATGAAGTATTTATAAATTGTTAGCGTAAGTGGAAGGAATCAATAATCTTTTACAGAAAATAACATTATAAATAAAATTTACGGGAATCATAACTGACACAGAATTTTTAAATAACTAAAAGTTTACTAGTACTACGAACATTCTACCTGCTTTCGCCTGAGGGCCTTTAGGCTTTTTCAACCCTGTGGTGGCCAGGTTCTGTCCTGGACTTACGTAGGGGACTGCCCGGGTCAGACCATGGGGATCGATCTATGCCAAAGCAAACTCCGGCCCCCCACCTAAGCCGAAGCAAACCAATCCGTGCCGGAACCGATCCCAAAGGTCTTTCATCTCCGACTATATCATCAGATCGCGAAACCTCGGCCACCAACGCCTCCTCGCCTTCAGGCCTATTCTGTGGAATTCATAAAACGATTATTTTCTTAATACTCCTTTAGCTATCCTTCTGACTATCATGGCGCGAATTTTTATGTATTTATACTTTTTGCGTTTCTTAAAGTTATGAAGTATTTATAAATTGTTAGCGTAAGGGGAAGGAATCTATAATCTTTTACAGAAAATAACATTATAAATAAAATTTACGGGAATCATAACTGACACAGAATTTTTAAATAACTAAAAGTTTACTAGTACTACGAACATACTACCTGCTTTCATCGGAAGGCCTTAAGGCTTTTTCAATCCTGTGGTGGCCAGGTTCTGTCCAGGAATTACGTAGGGGACTGCCCGGGTCAGACCATGGGGATCGATCTATGCCAAAGCAAACTCCGGCCCCCCACCTAAGCCGAAGCAAACCAATCCGTGCCGGAACCGATCCCAAAGGTCTTTCATCTCCGACTATATCATCAGATCGCGAAACCTCGGCCACCAACGCCTCCTCGCCTTCAGGCCTATTCTGTGGAATTCATAAAACGATTATTTTCTTAATACTCCTTTAGCTATCCTTCTGACTATCATGGCGCGAATTTTTATGCATTTATACTTTTTGCGTTTCTTAAAGTTATGAAGTATTTATAAATTGTTAGCGTAAGTGGAAGGAATCAATAATCTTTTACAGAAAATAACATTATAAATAAAATTTACGGGAATCATAACTGACACAGAATTTTTAAATAACTAAAAGTTTACTAGTACTACGAACATTCTACCTGCTTTCGCCTGAGGGCCTTTAGGCTTTTTCAACCCTGTGGTGGCCAGGTTCTGTCCAGGACTTACGTAGGGGACTGCCCGGGTCAGACCATGGGGATCGATCTATGCCAAAGCAAACTCCGGCCCCCCACCTAAGCCGAAGCAGACCAATCCGTGCCGTAACCGATCCCAAAGGTCTTTCATCTCCAACAATATCATCAGATCGCGAAACCTCGCCCACCAACGCCTCCTCGCCTTAAGGCCTATTCTGTGGAATTCATAAAACGATTATTTTCTTAATACTCCTTTAGCTATCCTTCTGACTATCATGGCGCGAATTTTTATGCATTTATACTTTTTGCGTTTCTTAAAGTTATGAAGTATTTATAAATTGTTAGCTTAAGTGGAAGGAATCAATAATCTTTTACAGAAAATAACATTATAAATAAAATTTACGGGAATCATAACTGACACAGAATTTTTAAATAACTAAAAGTTTACTAGTACTACGAACATACTACCTGCTTTCGCCTGAGGGCCTTTAGGCTTTTTCAATCCTGTGGTGGCCAGGTTCTGTCCAGGAATTACGTAGGGGACTGCCCGGGTCAGACCATGGGGATCGATCTATGCCAAAGCAAACTCATGCCCCCCACCTAAGCCGAAGCAAACCAATCCGTGCCGGAACCGATCCCAAAGGTCTTTCATCTCCGACTATATCATCAGATCGCGAAACCTCGGCCACCAACGCCTCCTCGCCTTAAGGCCTATTCTGTGGAATTCATAAAACAATTATTTTCTTAATACTCTTTTAGCTATCCTTCTGACTATCATGGCGCGAATTTTTACGCATTTATACTTTTTGCGTTTCTTAAAGTTATGAAGTATTTATAAATTGTTCGCGTAAGTGGAAGGAATCAATAATCTTTTACAGAAAATAACATTATGAATAAAATTTACGGGAATCATAACTGACACAGAATTTTTAAATAACTAAAAGTTTACTAGTACTACGAACATACTACCTGCTTTCGCCTGAAGGCCTTTAGGCTTTTTCAACCCTGTGGTGGCCAGGTTCTGTCCAGGACTTACGTAGGGGACTGCCCGGGTCAGACCATGGGGATCGATCTATGCCAAAGCAAACTCCGGCCCCCCACCTAAGCCGAAGCAAACCAATCCGTGCCGGAACCGATCCCAAAGGTCTTTCATCTCCGACTATATCATCAGATCGCGAAACCTCGGCCACCAACGCCTCCTCGCCTTAAGGCCTATTCTGTGGAATTCATAAAACAATTATTTTCTTAATACTCCTTTAGCTATCCTTCTGACTATCATGGCGCGAATTTTTACGCATTTATACTTTTTGCGTTTCTTAAAGTTATGAAGTATTTTTAAATTGTTCGCGTAAGTGGAAGGAATCAATAATCTTATACAGAAAATAACATTATGAATAACATTTACGGGAATCATAACTGACACAGAATTTTTAAATAACTAAAAGTTTACTAGTACTACGAACATACTACCTGCTTTCGCCTGAAGGCCTTTAGGCTTTTTCAACCCTGTGGTGGCCAGGTTCTGTCCAGGACTTACGTAGGGGACTGCCCGGGTCAGACCATGGGGATCGATCTATGCCAAAGCAAACTCCGGCCCCCCACCTAAGCCGAAGCAAACCAATCCATGCCGGAACCGATCCCAAAGGTCTTTCATTTCCGACTATATCATCAGATCGCGAAACCTCGGCCACCAACGCCTCCTCGCCTTCAGGCCTATTCTGTGGAATTCATAAAACGATTATTTTCTTAATACTCCTTTAGCTATCCTTCTGACTATCATGGCGCGAATTTTTATGCATTTATACTTTTTGCGTTTCTTAAAGTTATGAAGTATTTATAAATTGTTAGCGTAAGTGGAAGGAATCAATAATCTTTTACAGAAAATAACATTATAAATAAAATTTACGGGAATCATAACTGACACAGAATTTTTAAATAACTAAAAGTTTACTAGTACTACGAACATTTTACCTGCTTTCGCCTGAGGGCCTTTAGGCTTTTTCAACCCTGTGGTGGCCAGGTTCTGTCCAGGACTTACGTAGGGGACTGCCCGGGTCAGACCATGGGGATCGATCTATGCCAAAGCAAACTCCGGCCCCCCACCTAAGCCGAAGCAGACCAATCCGTGCCGGAACCGATCCCAAAGGTCTTTCATCTCCAACAATATCATCAGATCGCGAAACCTCGGCCACCAACGCCTCCTCGCCTTAAGGCCTATTCTGTGGAATTCATAAAACGATTATTTTCTTAATACTCCTTTAGCTATCCTTCTGACTATCATGGCGCGAATTTTTATGCATTTATACTTTTTGCGTTTCTTAAAGTTATGAAGTATTTATAAATTGTTAGCGTAAGTGGAAGGAATCAATAATCTTTTACAGAAAATAACATTATAAATAAAATTTACGGGAATCATAACTGACACAGAATTTTTAAATAACTAAAAGTTTACTAGTACTACGAACATACTACCTGCTGTCGCCTGAGGGCCTTTAGGCTTTTTCAACCCTGTGGTGGCCAGGTTCTGTCCAGGACTTACGTAGGGGACTGCCCGGGTCAGACCATGGGGATCGATCTATGCCAAAGCAAACTCCGGCCCCCCACCTAAGCCGAAGCAAACCAATCCGTGCCGGAACCGATCCCAAAGGTCTTTCATCTCCAACAATATCATCAGATCGCGAAACCTCGGCCACCAACGCCTCCTCGCCTTAAGGCCTATTCTGTGGAATTCATAAAACAATTATTTTCTTAATACTCCTTTAGCTATCCTTCTGACTATCATGGCGCGAATTTTTACGCATTTATACTTTTTGCGTTTCTTAAAGTTATGAAGTATTTATAAATTGTTAGCGTAATTGGAAGGAATCAATAATCTTTTACAGAAAATAACATTATAAATAAAATTTACGGGAATCATAACTGACACAGAATTTTTAAATAACTAAAAGTTTACTAGTACTACGAACATACTACCTGCTTTCGCCTGAGGGCCTTTAGGCTTTTTCAACCCTGTGGTGGCCAGGTTCTGTCCTGGACTTACGTAGGGGACTGCCCGGGTCAGACCATGGGGATCGATCTATGCCAAAGCAAACTCCGGCCCCCCACCTAAGCCGAAGCAAACCAATCCGTGCCGGAACCGATCCCAAAGGTCTTTCATCTCCGACTATATCATCAGATCGCGAAACCTCGGCCACCAACGCCTCCTCGCCTTCAGGCCTATTCTGTGGAATTCATAAAACGATTATTTTCTTAATACTCCTTTAGCTATCCTTCTGACTATCATGGCGCGAATTTTTATGCATTTATACTTTTTGCGTTTCTTAAAGTTATGAAGTATTTATAAATTGTTAGCGTAAGGGGAAGGAATCAATAATCTTTTACAGAAAATAACATTATAAATAAAATTTACGGGAATCATAACTGACACAGAATTTTTAAATAACTAAAAGTTTACTAGTACTACGAACATACTACCTGCTTTCGCCTGAGGGCCTTTAGGCTTTTTCAACCCTGTGGTGGCCAGGTTCTGTCCTGGACTTACGTAGGGGACTGCCCGGGTCAGACCATGGGGATCGATCTATGCCAAAGCAAACTCCGGCCCCCCACCTAAGCCGAAGCAAACCAATCCGTGCCGGAACCGATCCCAAAGGTCTTTCATCTCCGACTATATCATCAGATCGCGAAACCTCGGCCACCAACGCCTCCTCGCCTTCAGGCCTATTCTGTGGAATTCATAAAACGATTATTTTCTTAATACTCCTTTAGCTATCCTTCTGACTATCATGGCGCGAATTTTTATGCATTTATACTTTTTGCGTTTCTTAAAGTTATGAAGTATTTATAAATTGTTAGCGTAAGGGGAAGGAATCTATAATCTTTTACAGAAAATAACATTATAAATAAAATTTACGGGAATCATAACTGACACAGAATTTTTAAATAACTAAAAGTTTACTAGTACTACGAACATACTACCTGCTTTCATCGGAAGGCCTTAAGGCTTTTTCAATCCTGTGGTGGCCAGGTTCTGTCCAGGAATTACGTAGGGGACTGCCCGGGTCAGACCATGGGGATCGATCTATGCCAAAGCAAACTCCGGCCCCCCACCTAAGCCGAAGCAAACCAATCCGTGCCGGAACCGATCCCAAAGGTCTTTCATCTCCGACTATATCATCAGATCGCGAAACCTCGGCCACCAACGCCTCCTCGCCTTCAGGCCTATTCTGTGGAATTCATAAAACGATTATTTTCTTAATACTCCTTTAGCTATCCTTCTGACTATCATGGCGCGAATTTTTATGCATTTATACTTTTTGCGTTTCTTAAAGTTATGAAGTATTTATAAATTGTTAGCGTAAGTGGAAGGAATCAATAATCTTTTACAGAAAATAACATTATAAATAAAATTTACGGGAATCATAACTGACACAGAATTTTTAAATAACTAAAAGTTTACTAGTACTACGAACATTCTACCTGCTTTCGCCTGAGGGCCTTTAGGCTTTTTCAACCCTGTGGTGGCCAGGTTCTGTCCAGGACTTACGTAGGGGACTGCCCGGGTCAGACCATGGGGATCGATCTATGCCAAAGCAAACTCCGGCCCCCCACCTAAGCCGAAGCAGACCAATCCGTGCCGGAACCGATCCCAAAGGTCTTTCATCTCCAACAATATCATCAGATCGCGAAACCTCGCCCACCAACGCCTCCTCGCCTTAAGGCCTATTCTGTGGAATTCATAAAACGATTATTTTCTTAATACTCCTTTAGCTATCCTTCTGACTATCATGGCGCGAATTTTTATGCATTTATACTTTTTGCGTTTCTTAAAGTTATGAAGTATTTATAAATTGTTAGCTTAAGTGGAAGGAATCAATAATCTTTTACAGAAAATAACATTATAAATAAAATTTACGGGAATCATAACTGACACAGAATTTTTAAATAACTAAAAGTTTACTAGTACTACGAACATACTACCTGCTTTCGCCTGAGGGCCTTTAGGCTTTTTCAATCCTGTGGTGGCCAGGTTCTGTCCAGGAATTACGTAGGGGACTGCCCGGGTCAGACCATGGGGATCGATCTATGCCAAAGCAAACTCATGCCCCCCACCTAAGCCGAAGCAAACCAATCCGTGCCGGAACCGATCCCAAAGGTCTTTCATCTCCGACTATATCATCAGATCGCGAAACCTCGGCCACCAACGCCTCCTCGCCTTAAGGCCTATTCTGTGGAATTCATAAAACAATTATTTTCTTAATACTCTTTTAGCTATCCTTCTGACTATCATGGCGCGAATTTTTACGCATTTATACTTTTTGCGTTTCTTAAAGTTATGAAGTATTTATAAATTGTTCGCGTAAGTGGAAGGAATCAATAATCTTTTACAGAAAATAACATTATGAATAAAATTTACGGGAATCATAACTGACACAGAATTTTTAAATAACTAAAAGTTTACTAGTACTACGAACATACTACCTGCTTTCGCCTGAAGGCCTTTAGGCTTTTTCAACCCTGTGGTGGCCAGGTTCTGTCCAGGACTTACGTAGGGGACTGCCCGGGTCAGACCATGGGGATCGATCTATGCCAAAGCAAACTCCGGCCCCCCACCTAAGCCGAAGCAAACCAATCCGTGCCGGAACCGATCCCAAAGGTCTTTCATCTCCGACTATATCATCAGATCGCGAAACCTCGGCCACCAACGCCTCCTCGCCTTAAGGCCTATTCTGTGGAATTCATAAAACAATTATTTTCTTAATACTCCTTTAGCTATCCTTCTGACTATCATGGCGCGAATTTTTACGCATTTATACTTTTTGCGTTTCTTAAAGTTATGAAGTATTTTTAAATTGTTCGCGTAAGTGGAAGGAATCAATAATCTTATACAGAAAATAACATTATGAATAACATTTACGGGAATCATAACTGACACAGAATTTTTAAATAACTAAAAGTTTACTAGTACTACGAACATACTACCTGCTTTCGCCTGAAGGCCTTTAGGCTTTTTCAACCCTGTGGTGGCCAGGTTCTGTCCAGGACTTACGTAGGGGACTGCCCGGGTCAGACCATGGGGATCGATCTATGCCAAAGCAAACTCCGGCCCCCCACCTAAGCCGAAGCAAACCAATCCATGCCGGAACCGATCCCAAAGGTCTTTCATTTCCGACTATATCATCAGATCGCGAAACCTCGGCCACCAACGCCTCCTCGCCTTCAGGCCTATTCTGTGGAATTCATAAAACGATTATTTTCTTAATACTCCTTTAGCTATCCTTCTGACTATCATGGCGCGAATTTTTATGCATTTATACTTTTTGCGTTTCTTAAAGTTATGAAGTATTTATAAATTGTTAGCGTAAGTGGAAGGAATCAATAATCTTTTACAGAAAATAACATTATAAATAAAATTTACGGGAATCATAACTGACACAGAATTTTTAAATAACTAAAAGTTTACTAGTACTACGAACATTTTACCTGCTTTCGCCTGAGGGCCTTTAGGCTTTTTCAACCCTGTGGTGGCCAGGTTCTGTCCAGGACTTACGTAGGGGACTGCCCGGGTCAGACCATGGGGATCGATCTATGCCAAAGCAAACTCCGGCCCCCCACCTAAGCCGAAGCAAACCAATCCATGCCGGAACCGATCCCAAAGGTCTTTCATTTCCGACTATATCATCAGATCGCGAAACCTCGGCCACCAACGCCTCCTCGCCTTCAGGCCTATTCTGTGGAATTCATAAAACGATTATTTTCTTAATACTCCTTTAGCTATCCTTCTGACTATCATGGCGCGAATTTTTATGCATTTATACTTTTTGCGTTTCTTAAAGTTATGAAGTATTTATAAATTGTTAGCGTAAGTGGAAGGAATCAATAATCTTTTACAGAAAATAACATTATAAATAAAATTTACGGGAATCATAACTGACACAGAATTTTTAAATAACTAAAAGTTTACTAGTACTACGAACATTTTACCTGCTTTCGCCTGAGGGCCTTTAGGCTTTTTCAACCCTGTGGTGGCCAGGTTCTGTCCAGGACTTACGTAGGGGACTGCCCGGGTCAGACCATGGGGATCGATCTATGCCAAAGCAAACTCCGGCCCCCCACCTAAGCCGAAGCAGACCAATCCGTGCCGGAACCGATCCCAAAGGTCTTTCATCTCCAACAATATCATCAGATCGCGAAACCTCGGCCACCAACGCCTCCTCGCCTTAAGGCCTATTCTGTGGAATTCATAAAACGATTATTTTCTTAATACTCCTTTAGCTATCCTTCTGACTATCATGGCGCGAATTTTTATGCATTTATACTTTTTGCGTTTCTTAAAGTTATGAAGTATTTATAAATTGTTAGCGTAAGTGGAAGGAATCAATAATCTTTTACAGAAAATAACATTATAAATAAAATTTACGGGAATCATAACTGACACAGAATTTTTAAATAACTAAAAGTTTACTAGTACTACGAACATACTACCTGCTTTCGCCTGAGGGCCTTTAGGCTTTTTCAACCCTGTGGTGGCCAGGTTCTGTCCAGGACTTACGTAGGGGACTGCCCGGGTCAGACCATGGGGATCGATCTATGCCAAAGCAAACTCCGGCCCCCCACCTAAGCCGAAGCAAACCAATCCGTGCCGGAACCGATCCCAAAGGTCTTTCATCTCCAACAATATCATCAGATCGCGAAACCTCGGCCACCAACGCCTCCTCGCCTTAAGGCCTATTCTGTGGAATTCATAAAACAATTATTTTCTTAATACTCCTTTAGCTATCCTTCTGACTATCATGGCGCGAATTTTTACGCATTTATACTTTTTGCGTTTCTTAAAGTTATGAAGTATTTATAAATTGTTAGCGTAATTGGAAGGAATCAATAATCTTTTACAGAAAATAACATTATAAATAAAATTTACGGGAATCATAACTGACACAGAATTTTTAAATAACTAAAAGTTTACTAGTACTACGAACATACTACCTGCTTTCGCCTGAGGGCCTTTAGGCTTTTTCAACCCTGTGGTGGCCAGGTTCTGTCCTGGACTTACGTAGGGGACTGCCCGGGTCAGACCATGGGGATCGATCTATGCCAAAGCAAACTCCGGCCCCCCACCTAAGCCGAAGCAAACCAATCCGTGCCGGAACCGATCCCAAAGGTCTTTCATCTCCGACTATATCATCAGATCGCGAAACCTCGGCCACCAACGCCTCCTCGCCTTCAGGCCTATTCTGTGGAATTCATAAAACGATTATTTTCTTAATACTCCTTTAGCTATCCTTCTGACTATCATGGCGCGAATTTTTATGCATTTATACTTTTTGCGTTTCTTAAAGTTATGAAGTATTTATAAATTGTTAGCGTAAGGGGAAGGAATCAATAATCTTTTACAGAAAATAACATTATAAATAAAATTTACGGGAATCATAACTGACACAGAATTTTTAAATAACTAAAAGTTTACTAGTACTACGAACATACTACCTGCTTTCGCCTGAGGGCCTTTAGGCTTTTTCAACCCTGTGGTGGCCAGGTTCTGTCCTGGACTTACGTAGGGGACTGCCCGGGTCAGACCATGGGGATCGATCTATGCCAAAGCAAACTCCGGCCCCCCACCTAAGCCGAAGCAAACCAATCCGTGCCGGAACCGATCCCAAAGGTCTTTCATCTCCGACTATATCATCAGATCGCGAAACCTCGGCCACCAACGCCTCCTCGCCTTCAGGCCTATTCTGTGGAATTCATAAAACGATTATTTTCTTAATACTCCTTTAGCTATCCTTCTGACTATCATGGCGCGAATTTTTATGCATTTATACTTTTTGCGTTTCTTAAAGTTATGAAGTATTTATAAATTGTTAGCGTAAGGGGAAGGAATCTATAATCTTTTACAGAAAATAACATTATAAATAAAATTTACGGGAATCATAACTGACACAGAATTTTTAAATAACTAAAAGTTTACTAGTACTACGAACATACTACCTGCTTTCATCGGAAGGCCTTAAGGCTTTTTCAATCCTGTGGTGGCCAGGTTCTGTCCAGGAATTACGTAGGGGACTGCCCGGGTCAGACCATGGGGATCGATCTATGCCAAAGCAAACTCCGGCCCCCCACCTAAGCCGAAGCAAACCAATCCGTGCCGGAACCGATCCCAAAGGTCTTTCATCTCCGACTATATCATCAGATCGCGAAACCTCGGCCACCAACGCCTCCTCGCCTTCAGGCCTATTCTGTGGAATTCATAAAACGATTATTTTCTTAATACTCCTTTAGCTATCCTTCTGACTATCATGGCGCGAATTTTTATGCATTTATACTTTTTGCGTTTCTTAAAGTTATGAAGTATTTATAAATTGTTAGCGTAAGTGGAAGGAATCAATAATCTTTTACAGAAAATAACATTATAAATAAAATTTACGGGAATCATAACTGACACAGAATTTTTAAATAACTAAAAGTTTACTAGTACTACGAACATTCTACCTGCTTTCGCCTGAGGGCCTTTAGGCTTTTTCAACCCTGTGGTGGCCAGGTTCTGTCCAGGACTTACGTAGGGGACTGCCCGGGTCAGACCATGGGGATCGATCTATGCCAAAGCAAACTCCGGCCCCCCACCTAAGCCGAAGCAGACCAATCCGTGCCGGAACCGATCCCAAAGGTCTTTCATCTCCAACAATATCATCAGATCGCGAAACCTCGCCCACCAACGCCTCCTCGCCTTAAGGCCTATTCTGTGGAATTCATAAAACGATTATTTTCTTAATACTCCTTTAGCTATCCTTCTGACTATCATGGCGCGAATTTTTATGCATTTATACTTTTTGCGTTTCTTAAAGTTATGAAGTATTTATAAATTGTTAGCTTAAGTGGAAGGAATCAATAATCTTTTACAGAAAATAACATTATAAATAAAATTTACGGGAATCATAACTGACACAGAATTTTTAAATAACTAAAAGTTTACTAGTACTACGAACATACTACCTGCTTTCGCCTGAGGGCCTTTAGGCTTTTTCAATCCTGTGGTGGCCAGGTTCTGTCCAGGAATTACGTAGGGGACTGCCCGGGTCAGACCATGGGGATCGATCTATGCCAAAGCAAACTCATGCCCCCCACCTAAGCCGAAGCAAACCAATCCGTGCCGGAACCGATCCCAAAGGTCTTTCATCTCCGACTATATCATCAGATCGCGAAACCTCGGCCACCAACGCCTCCTCGCCTTAAGGCCTATTCTGTGGAATTCATAAAACAATTATTTTCTTAATACTCTTTTAGCTATCCTTCTGACTATCATGGCGCGAATTTTTACGCATTTATACTTTTTGCGTTTCTTAAAGTTATGAAGTATTTATAAATTGTTCGCGTAAGTGGAAGGAATCAATAATCTTTTACAGAAAATAACATTATGAATAAAATTTACGGGAATCATAACTGACACAGAATTTTTAAATAACTAAAAGTTTACTAGTACTACGAACATACTACCTGCTTTCGCCTGAAGGCCTTTAGGCTTTTTCAACCCTGTGGTGGCCAGGTTCTGTCCAGGACTTACGTAGGGGACTGCCCGGGTCAGACCATGGGGATCGATCTATGCCAAAGCAAACTCCGGCCCCCCACCTAAGCCGAAGCAAACCAATCCGTGCCGGAACCGATCCCAAAGGTCTTTCATCTCCGACTATATCATCAGATCGCGAAACCTCGGCCACCAACGCCTCCTCGCCTTAAGGCCTATTCTGTGGAATTCATAAAACAATTATTTTCTTAATACTCCTTTAGCTATCCTTCTGACTATCATGGCGCGAATTTTTACGCATTTATACTTTTTGCGTTTCTTAAAGTTATGAAGTATTTTTAAATTGTTCGCGTAAGTGGAAGGAATCAATAATCTTATACAGAAAATAACATTATGAATAACATTTACGGGAATCATAACTGACACAGAATTTTTAAATAACTAAAAGTTTACTAGTACTACGAACATACTACCTGCTTTCGCCTGAAGGCCTTTAGGCTTTTTCAACCCTGTGGTGGCCAGGTTCTGTCCAGGACTTACGTAGGGGACTGCCCGGGTCAGACCATGGGGATCGATCTATGCCAAAGCAAACTCCGGCCCCCCACCTAAGCCGAAGCAAACCAATCCATGCCGGAACCGATCCCAAAGGTCTTTCATTTCCGACTATATCATCAGATCGCGAAACCTCGGCCACCAACGCCTCCTCGCCTTCAGGCCTATTCTGTGGAATTCATAAAACGATTATTTTCTTAATACTCCTTTAGCTATCCTTCTGACTATCATGGCGCGAATTTTTATGCATTTATACTTTTTGCGTTTCTTAAAGTTATGAAGTATTTATAAATTGTTAGCGTAAGTGGAAGGAATCAATAATCTTTTACAGAAAATAACATTATAAATAAAATTTACGGGAATCATAACTGACACAGAATTTTTAAATAACTAAAAGTTTACTAGTACTACGAACATTTTACCTGCTTTCGCCTGAGGGCCTTTAGGCTTTTTCAACCCTGTGGTGGCCAGGTTCTGTCCAGGACTTACGTAGGGGACTGCCCGGGTCAGACCATGGGGATCGATCTATGCCAAAGCAAACTCCGGCCCCCCACCTAAGCCGAAGCAAACCAATCCATGCCGGAACCGATCCCAAAGGTCTTTCATTTCCGACTATATCATCAGATCGCGAAACCTCGGCCACCAACGCCTCCTCGCCTTCAGGCCTATTCTGTGGAATTCATAAAACGATTATTTTCTTAATACTCCTTTAGCTATCCTTCTGACTATCATGGCGCGAATTTTTATGCATTTATACTTTTTGCGTTTCTTAAAGTTATGAAGTATTTATAAATTGTTAGCGTAAGTGGAAGGAATCAATAATCTTTTACAGAAAATAACATTATAAATAAAATTTACGGGAATCATAACTGACACAGAATTTTTAAATAACTAAAAGTTTACTAGTACTACGAACATTTTACCTGCTTTCGCCTGAGGGCCTTTAGGCTTTTTCAACCCTGTGGTGGCCAGGTTCTGTCCAGGACTTACGTAGGGGACTGCCCGGGTCAGACCATGGGGATCGATCTATGCCAAAGCAAACTCCGGCCCCCCACCTAAGCCGAAGCAGACCAATCCGTGCCGGAACCGATCCCAAAGGTCTTTCATCTCCAACAATATCATCAGATCGCGAAACCTCGGCCACCAACGCCTCCTCGCCTTAAGGCCTATTCTGTGGAATTCATAAAACGATTATTTTCTTAATACTCCTTTAGCTATCCTTCTGACTATCATGGCGCGAATTTTTATGCATTTATACTTTTTGCGTTTCTTAAAGTTATGAAGTATTTATAAATTGTTAGCGTAAGTGGAAGGAATCAATAATCTTTTACAGAAAATAACATTATAAATAAAATTTACGGGAATCATAACTGACACAGAATTTTTAAATAACTAAAAGTTTACTAGTACTACGAACATACTACCTGCTTTCGCCTGAGGGCCTTTAGGCTTTTTCAACCCTGTGGTGGCCAGGTTCTGTCCAGGACTTACGTAGGGGACTGCCCGGGTCAGACCATGGGGATCGATCTATGCCAAAGCAAACTCCGGCCCCCCACCTAAGCCGAAGCAAACCAATCCGTGCCGGAACCGATCCCAAAGGTCTTTCATCTCCAACAATATAATCAGATCGCGAAACCTCGGCCACCAACGCCTCCTCGCCTTAAGGCCTATTCTGTGGAATTCATAAAACAATTATTTTATTAATACTCCTTTAGCTATCCTTCTGACTATCATGGCGCGAATTTTTACGCATTTATACTTTTTGCGTTTCTTAAAGTTATGAAGTATTTATAAATTGTTCGCGTAAGTGGAAGGAATCAATAATCTTTTACAGAAAATAACATTATGAATAAAATTTACGGGAATCATAACTGACACAGAATTTTTAAATAACTAAAAGTTTACTAGTACTACGAACATACTACCTGCTTTCGCCTGAAGGCCTTTAGGCTTTTTCAACCCTGTGGTGGCCAGGTTCTGTCCAGGACTTACGTAGGGGACTGCCCGGGTCAGACCATGGGGATCGATCTATGCCAAAGCAAACTCCGGCCCCCCACCTAAGCCGAAGCAAACCAATCCGTGCCGGAACCGATCCCAAAGGTCTTTCATCTCCGACTATATCATCAGATCGCGAAACCTCGGCCACCAACGCCTCCTCGCCTTAAGGCCTATTCTGTGGAATTCATAAAACAATTATTTTCTTAATACTCCTTTAGCTATCCTTCTGACTATCATGGCGCGAATTTTTACGCATTTATACTTTTTGCGTTTCTTAAAGTTATGAAGTATTTTTAAATTGTTCGCGTAAGTGGAAGGAATCAATAATCTTATACAGAAAATAACATTATGAATAACATTTACGGGAATCATAACTGACACAGAATTTTTAAATAACTAAAAGTTTACTAGTACTACGAACATACTACCTGCTTTCGCCTGAAGGCCTTTAGGCTTTTTCAACCCTGTGGTGGCCAGGTTCTGTCCAGGACTTACGTAGGGGACTGCCCGGGTCAGACCATGGGGATCGATCTATGCCAAAGCAAACTCCGGCCCCCCACCTAAGCCGAAGCAAACCAATCCGTGCCGGAACCGATCCCAAAGGTCTTTCATTTCCGACTATATCATCAGATCGCGAAACCTCGGCCACCAACGCCTCCTCGCCTTCAGGCCTATTCTGTGGTATTCATAAAACGATTATTTTCTTAATACTCCTTTAGCTATCCTTCTGACTATCATGGCGCGAATTTTTATGCATTTATACTTTTTGCGTTTCTTAAAGTTATGAAGTATTTATAAATTGTTAGCGTAAGTGGAAGGAATCAATAATCTTTTACAGAAAATAACATTATAAATAAAATTTACGGGAATCATAACTGACACAGAATTTTTAAATAACTAAAAGTTTACTAGTACTACGAACATTTTACCTGCTTTCGCCTGAGGGCCTTTAGGCTTTTTCAACCCTGTGGTGGCCAGGTTCTGTCCAGGACTTACGTAGGGGACTGCCCGGGTCAGACCATGGGGATCGATCTATGCCAAAGCAAACTCCGGCCCCCCACCTAAGCCGAAGCAGACCAATCCGTGCCGGAACCGATCCCAAAGGTCTTTCATCTCCAACAATATCATCAGATCGCGAAACCTCGGCCACCAACGCCTCCTCGCCTTAAGGCCTATTCTGTGGAATTCATAAAACGATTATTTTCTTAATACTCCTTTAGCTATCCTTCTGACTATCATGGCGCGAATTTTTACGCATTTATACTTTTTGCGTTTCTTAAAGTTATGAAGTATTTTTAAATTGTTCGCGTAAGTGGAAGGAATCAATAATCTTATACAGAAAATAACATTATGAATAACATTTACGGGAATCATAACTGACACAGAATTTTTAAATAACTAAAAGTTTACTAGTACTACGAACATACTACCTGCTTTCGCCTGAAGGCCTTTAGGCTTTTTCAACCCTGTGGTGGCCAGGTTCTGTCCAGGACTTACGTAGGGGACTGCCCGGGTCAGACCATGGGGATCGATCTATGCCAAAGCAAACTCCGGCCCCCCACCTAAGCCGAAGCAAACCAATCCGTGCCGGAACCGATCCCAAAGGTCTTTCATTTCCGACTATATCATCAGATCGCGAAACCTCGGCCACCAACGCCTCCTCGCCTTCAGGCCTATTCTGTGGTATTCATAAAACGATTATTTTCTTAATACTCCTTTAGCTATCCTTCTGACTATCATGGCGCGAATTTTTATGCATTTATACTTTTTGCGTTTCTTAAAGTTATGAAGTATTTATAAATTGTTAGCGTAAGTGGAAGGAATCAATAATCTTTTACAGAAAATAACATTATAAATAAAATTTACGGGAATCATAACTGACACAGAATTTTTAAATAACTAAAAGTTTACTAGTACTACGAACATTTTACCTGCTTTCGCCTGAGGGCCTTTAGGCTTTTTCAACCCTGTGGTGGCCAGGTTCTGTCCAGGACTTACGTAGGGGACTGCCCGGGTCAGACCATGGGGATCGATCTATGCCAAAGCAAACTCCGGCCCCCCACCTAAGCCGAAGCAGACCAATCCGTGCCGGAACCGATCCCAAAGGTCTTTCATCTCCAACAATATCATCAGATCGCGAAACCTCGGCCACCAACGCCTCCTCGCCTTAAGGCCTATTCTGTGGAATTCATAAAACGATTATTTTCTTAATACTCCTTTAGCTATCCTTCTGACTATCATGGCGCGAATTTTTATGCATTTATACTTTTTGCGTTTCTTAAAGTTATGAAGTATTTATAAATTGTTAGCGTAAGTGGAAGGAATCAATAATCTTTTACAGAAAATAACATTATAAATAAAATTTACGGGAATCATAACTGACACAGAATTTTTAAATAACTAAAAGTTTACTAGTACTACGAACATACTACCTGCTTTCGCCTGAGGGCCTTTAGGCTTTTTCAACCCTGTGGTGGCCAGGTTCTGTCCAGGACTTACGTAGGGGACTGCCCGGGTCAGACCATGGGGATCGATCTATGCCAAAGCAAACTCCGGCCCCCCACCTAAGCCGAAGCAAACCAATCCGTGCCGGAACCGATCCCAAAGGTCTTTCATCTCCAACAATATAATCAGATCGCGAAACCTCGGCCACCAACGCCTCCTCGCCTTAAGGCCTATTCTGTGGAATTCATAAAACAATTATTTTATTAATACTCCTTTAGCTATCCTTCTGACTATCATGGCGCGAATTTTTACGCATTTATACTTTTTGCGTTTCTTAAAGTTATGAAGTATTTATAAATTGTTCGCGTAAGTGGAAGGAATCAATAATCTTTTACAGAAAATAACATTATGAATAAAATTTACGGGAATCATAACTGACACAGAATTTTTAAATAACTAAAAGTTTACTAGTACTACGAACATACTACCTGCTTTCGCCTGAAGGCCTTTAGGCTTTTTCAACCCTGTGGTGGCCAGGTTCTGTCCAGGACTTACGTAGGGGACTGCCCGGGTCAGACCATGGGGATCGATCTATGCCAAAGCAAACTCCGGCCCCCCACCTAAGCCGAAGCAAACCAATCCGTGCCGGAACCGATCCCAAAGGTCTTTCATCTCCGACTATATCATCAGATCGCGAAACCTCGGCCACCAACGCCTCCTCGCCTTAAGGCCTATTCTGTGGAATTCATAAAACAATTATTTTCTTAATACTCCTTTAGCTATCCTTCTGACTATCATGGCGCGAATTTTTACGCATTTATACTTTTTGCGTTTCTTAAAGTTATGAAGTATTTTTAAATTGTTCGCGTAAGTGGAAGGAATCAATAATCTTATACAGAAAATAACATTATGAATAACATTTACGGGAATCATAACTGACACAGAATTTTTAAATAACTAAAAGTTTACTAGTACTACGAACATACTACCTGCTTTCGCCTGAAGGCCTTTAGGCTTTTTCAACCCTGTGGTGGCCAGGTTCTGTCCAGGACTTACGTAGGGGACTGCCCGGGTCAGACCATGGGGATCGATCTATGCCAAAGCAAACTCCGGCCCCCCACCTAAGCCGAAGCAAACCAATCCGTGCCGGAACCGATCCCAAAGGTCTTTCATTTCCGACTATATCATCAGATCGCGAAACCTCGGCCACCAACGCCTCCTCGCCTTCAGGCCTATTCTGTGGTATTCATAAAACGATTATTTTCTTAATACTCCTTTAGCTATCCTTCTGACTATCATGGCGCGAATTTTTATGCATTTATACTTTTTGCGTTTCTTAAAGTTATGAAGTATTTATAAATTGTTAGCGTAAGTGGAAGGAATCAATAATCTTTTACAGAAAATAACATTATAAATAAAATTTACGGGAATCATAACTGACACAGAATTTTTAAATAACTAAAAGTTTACTAGTACTACGAACATTTTACCTGCTTTCGCCTGAGGGCCTTTAGGCTTTTTCAACCCTGTGGTGGCCAGGTTCTGTCCAGGACTTACGTAGGGGACTGCCCGGGTCAGACCATGGGGATCGATCTATGCCAAAGCAAACTCCGGCCCCCCACCTAAGCCGAAGCAGACCAATCCGTGCCGGAACCGATCCCAAAGGTCTTTCATCTCCAACAATATCATCAGATCGCGAAACCTCGGCCACCAACGCCTCCTCGCCTTAAGGCCTATTCTGTGGAATTCATAAAACGATTATTTTCTTAATACTCCTTTAGCTATCCTTCTGACTATCATGGCGCGAATTTTTACGCATTTATACTTTTTGCGTTTCTTAAAGTTATGAAGTATTTTTAAATTGTTCGCGTAAGTGGAAGGAATCAATAATCTTATACAGAAAATAACATTATGAATAACATTTACGGGAATCATAACTGACACAGAATTTTTAAATAACTAAAAGTTTACTAGTACTACGAACATACTACCTGCTTTCGCCTGAAGGCCTTTAGGCTTTTTCAACCCTGTGGTGGCCAGGTTCTGTCCAGGACTTACGTAGGGGACTGCCCGGGTCAGACCATGGGGATCGATCTATGCCAAAGCAAACTCCGGCCCCCCACCTAAGCCGAAGCAAACCAATCCGTGCCGGAACCGATCCCAAAGGTCTTTCATTTCCGACTATATCATCAGATCGCGAAACCTCGGCCACCAACGCCTCCTCGCCTTCAGGCCTATTCTGTGGTATTCATAAAACGATTATTTTCTTAATACTCCTTTAGCTATCCTTCTGACTATCATGGCGCGAATTTTTATGCATTTATACTTTTTGCGTTTCTTAAAGTTATGAAGTATTTATAAATTGTTAGCGTAAGTGGAAGGAATCAATAATCTTTTACAGAAAATAACATTATAAATAAAATTTACGGGAATCATAACTGACACAGAATTTTTAAATAACTAAAAGTTTACTAGTACTACGAACATTTTACCTGCTTTCGCCTGAGGGCCTTTAGGCTTTTTCAACCCTGTGGTGGCCAGGTTCTGTCCAGGACTTACGTAGGGGACTGCCCGGGTCAGACCATGGGGATCGATCTATGCCAAAGCAAACTCCGGCCCCCCACCTAAGCCGAAGCAGACCAATCCGTGCCGGAACCGATCCCAAAGGTCTTTCATCTCCAACAATATCATCAGATCGCGAAACCTCGGCCACCAACGCCTCCTCGCCTTAAGGCCTATTCTGTGGAATTCATAAAACGATTATTTTCTTAATACTCCTTTAGCTATCCTTCTGACTATCATGGCGCGAATTTTTATGCATTTATACTTTTTGCGTTTCTTAAAGTTATGAAGTATTTATAAATTGTTAGCGTAAGTGGAAGGAATCAATAATCTTTTACAGAAAATAACATTATAAATAAAATTTACGGGAATCATAACTGACACAGAATTTTTAAATAACTAAAAGTTTACTAGTACTACGAACATACTACCTGCTTTCGCCTGAGGGCCTTTAGGCTTTTTCAACCCTGTGGTGGCCAGGTTCTGTCCAGGACTTACGTAGGGGACTGCCCGGGTCAGATCATGGGGATCGATCTATGCCAAAGCAAACTCCGGCCCCCCACCTAAGCCGAAGCAAACCAATCCGTGCCGGAACCGATCCCAAAGGTCTTTCATCTCCAACAATATAATCAGATCGCGAAACCTCGGCCACCAACGCCTCCTCGCCTTAAGGCCTATTCTGTGGAATTCATAAAACAATTATTTTCTTAATACTCCTTTAGCTATCCTTCTGACTATCATGGCGCGAATTTTTACGCATTTATACTTTTTGCGTTTCTTAAAGTTATGAAGTATTTTTAAATTGTTCGCGTAAGTGGAAGGAATCAATAATCTTATACAGAAAATAACATTATGAATAACATTTACGGGAATCATAACTGACACAGAATTTTTAAATAACTAAAAGTTTACTAGTACTACGAACATACTACCTGCTTTCGCCTGAAGGCCTTTAGGCTTTTTCAACCCTGTGGTGGCCAGGTTCTGTCCAGGACTTACGTAGGGGACTGCCCGGGTCAGACCATGGGGATCGATCTATGCCAAAGCAAACTCCGGCCCCCCACCTAAGCCGAAGCAAACCAATCCGTGCCGGAACCGATCCCAAAGGTCTTTCATTTCCGACTATATCATCAGATCGCGAAACCTCGGCCACCAACGCCTCCTCGCCTTCAGGCCTATTCTGTGGATTTCATAAAACGATTATTTTCTTAATACTCCTTTAGCTATTCTTCTGACTATCATGGCGCGAATTTTTATGCATTTATACTTTTTGCGTTTCTTAAAGTTATGAAGTATTTATAAATTGTTAGCGTAAGTGGAAGGAATCAATAATCTTTTACAGAAAATAACATTATAAATAAAATTTACGGGAATCATAACTGACACAGAATTTTTAAATAACTAAAAGTTTACTAGTACTACGAACATACTACCTGCTTTCGCCTGAGGGCCTTTAGGCTTTTTCAACCCTGTGGTGGCCAGGTTCTGTCCAGGACTTACGTAGGGGACTGCCCGGGTCAGACCATGGGGATCGATCTATGCCAAAGCAAACTCCGGCCCCCCACCTAAGCCGAAGCAAACCAATCCGTGCCGGAACCGATCCCAAAGGTCTTTCATCTCCGACCATATCATCAGATCGCGAAACCTCGGCCACCAACGCCTCCTCGCCTTAAGGCCTATTCTGTGGAATTCATAAAACGATTATTTTCTTAATACTCCTTTAGCTATCCTTCTGACTATCATGGCGCGAATTTTTATGCATTTATACTTTTTGCGTTTCTTAAAGTTATGAAGTATTTATAAATTGTTAGCGTAAGTGGAAGGAATCAATAATCTTTTACAGAAAATAACATTATAAATAAAATTTACGGGAATCATAACTGACACAGAATTTTTAAATAACTAAAAGTTTACTAGTACTACGAACATTTTACCTGCTTTCGCCTGAGGGCCTTTAGGCTTTTTCAACCCTGTGGTGGCCAGGTTCTGTCCAGGACTTACGTAGGGGACTGCCCGGGTCAGACCATGGGGATCGATCTATGCCAAAGCAAACTCCGGCCCCCCACCTAAGCCGAAGCAGACCAATCCGTGCCGGAACCGATCCCAAAGGTCTTTCATCTCCAACAATATCATCAGATCGCGAAACCTCGGCCACCAACGCCTCCTCGCCTTAAGGCCTATTCTGTGGAATTCATAAAACGATTATTTTCTTAATACTCCTTTAGCTATCCTTCTGACTATCATGGCGCGAATTTTTATGCATTTATACTTTTTGCGTTTCTTAAAGTTATGAAGTATTTATAAATTGTTAGCGTAAGTGGAAGGAATCAATAATCTTTTACAGAAAATAACATTATAAAAAAAATTTACGGGAATCATAACTGACACAGAATTTTTAAATAACTAAAAGTTTACTAGTACTACGAACATACTACCTGCTTTCGCCTGAGGGCCTTTAGGCTTTTTCAACCCTGTGGTGGCCAGGTTCTGTCCAGGACTTACGTAGGGGACTGCGCGGGTCAGACCATGGGGATCGATCTATGCCAAAGCAAACTCCGGCCCCCCACCTAAGCCGAAGCAAACCAATCCGTGCCGGAACCGATCCCAAAGGTCTTTCATCTCCAACAATATAATCAGATCGCGAAACCTCGGCCACCAACGCCTCCTCGCCTTAAGGCCTATTCTGTGGAATTCATAAAACAATTATTTTCTTAATACTCCTTTAGCTATCCTTCTGACTATCATGGCGCGAATTTTTACGCATTTATACTTTTTGCGTTTCTTAAAGTTATGAAGTATTTATAAATTGTTAGCGTAAGTGGAAGGAATCAATAATCTTTTACAGAAAATAACATTATAAATAAAATTTACGGGAATCATAACTGACACAGAATTTTTAAATAACTAAAAGTTTACTAGTACTACGAACATACTACCTGCTTTCGCCTGAGGGCCTTTAGGCTTTTTCAACCCTGTGGTGGCCAGGTTCTGTCCAGGACTTACGTAGGGGACTGCCCGGGTCAGACCATGGGGATCGATCTATGCCAAAGCAAACTCCGGCCCCCCACCTAAGCCGAAGCAAACCAATCCGTGCCGGAACCGATCCCAAAGGTCTTTCATCTCCGACCATATCATCAGATCGCGAAACCTCGGCCACCAACGCCTCCTCGCCTTAAGGCCTATTCTGTGGAATTCATAAAACGATTATTTTCTTAATACTCCTTTAGCTATCCTTCTGACTATCATGGCGCGAATTTTTATGCATTTATACTTTTTGCGTTTCTTAAAGTTATGAAGTATTTATAAATTGTTAGCGTAAGTGGAAGGAATCAATAATCTTTTACAGAAAATAACATTATAAATAAAATTTACGGGAATCATAACTGACACAGAATTTTTAAATAACTAAAAGTTTACTAGTACTACGAACATTTTACCTGCTTTCGCCTGAGGGCCTTTAGGCTTTTTCAACCCTGTGGTGGCCAGGTTCTGTCCAGGACTTACGTAGGGGACTGCCCGGGTCAGACCATGGGGATCGATCTATGCCAAAGCAAACTCCGGCCCCCCACCTAAGCCGAAGCAGACCAATCCGTGCCGGAACCGATCCCAAAGGTCTTTCATCTCCAACAATATCATCAGATCGCGAAACCTCGGCCACCAACGCCTCCTCGCCTTAAGGCCTATTCTGTGGAATTCATAAAACGATTATTTTCTTAATACTCCTTTAGCTATCCTTCTGACTATCATGGCGCGAATTTTTATGCATTTATACTTTTTGCGTTTCTTAAAGTTATGAAGTATTTATAAATTGTTAGCGTAAGTGGAAGGAATCAATAATCTTTTACAGAAAATAACATTATAAAAAAAATTTACGGGAATCATAACTGACACAGAATTTTTAAATAACTAAAAGTTTACTAGTACTACGAACATACTACCTGCTTTCGCCTGAGGGCCTTTAGGCTTTTTCAACCCTGTGGTGGCCAGGTTCTGTCCAGGACTTACGTAGGGGACTGCCCGGGTCAGACCATGGGGATCGATCTATGCCAAAGCAAACTCCGGCCCCCCACCTAAGCCGAAGCAAACCAATCCGTGCCGGAACCGATCCCAAAGGTCTTTCATCTCCGACCATATCATCAGATCGCGAAACCTCGGCCACCAACGCCTCCTCGCCTTAAGGCCTATTCTGTGGAATTCATAAAACGATTATTTTCTTAATACTCCTTTAGCTATCCTTCTGACTATCATGGCGCGAATTTTTATGCATTTATACTTTTTGCGTTTCTTAAAGTTATGAAGTATTTATAAATTGTTAGCGTAAGTGGAAGGAATCAATAATCTTTTACAGAAAATAACATTATAAATAAAATTTACGGGAATCATAACTGACACAGAATTTTTAAATAACTAAAAGTTTACTAGTACTACGAACATTTTACCTGCTTTCGCCTGAGGGCCTTTAGGCTTTTTCAACCCTGTGGTGGCCAGGTTCTGTCCAGGACTTACGTAGGGGACTGCCCGGGTCAGACCATGGGGATCGATCTATGCCAAAGCAAACTCCGGCCCCCCACCTAAGCCGAAGCAGACCAATCCGTGCCGGAACCGATCCCAAAGGTCTTTCATCTCCAACAATATCATCAGATCGCGAAACCTCGGCCACCAACGCCTCCTCGCCTTAAGGCCTATTCTGTGGAATTCATAAAACGATTATTTTCTTAATACTCCTTTAGCTATCCTTCTGACTATCATGGCGCGAATTTTTATGCATTTATACTTTTTGCGTTTCTTAAAGTTATGAAGTATTTATAAATTGTTAGCGTAAGTGGAAGGAATCAATAATCTTTTACAGAAAATAACATTATAAAAAAAATTTACGGGAATCATAACTGACAAAGAATTTTTAAATAACTAAAAGTTTACTAGTACTACGAACATACTACCTGCTTTCGCCTGAGGGCCTTTAGGCTTTTTCAACCCTGTGGTGGCCAGGTTCTGTCCAGGACTTACGTAGGGGACTGCGCGGGTCAGACCATGGGGATCGATCTATGCCAAAGCAAACTCCGGCCCCCCACCTAAGCCGAAGCAAACCAATCCGTGCCGGAACCGATCCCAAAGGTCTTTCATCTCCAACAATATAATCAGATCGCGAAACCTCGGCCACCAACGCCTCCTCGCCTTAAGGCCTATTCTGTGGAATTCATAAAACAATTATTTTCTTAATACTCCTTTAGCTATCCTTCTGACTATCATGGCGCGAATTTTTACGCATTTATACTTTTTGCGTTTCTTAAAGTTATGAAGTATTTATAAATTGTTCGCGTAAGTGGAAGGAATCAATAATCTTTTACAGAAAATAACATTATGAATAAAATTTACGGGAATCATAACTGACACAGAATTTTTAAATAACTAAAAGTTTACTAGTACTACGAACATACTACCTGCTTTCGCCTGAAGGCCTTTAGGCTTTTTCAACCCTGTGGTGGCCAGGTTCTGTCCAGGACTTACGTAGGGGACTGCCCGGGTCAGACCATGGGGATCGATCTATGCCAAAGCAAACTCCGGCCCCCCACCTAAGCCGCAGCAAACCAATCCGTGCCGGAACCGATCCCAAAGGTCTTTCATTTCCGACTATTTCATCAGATCGCGAAACCTCGGCCACCAACGCCTCCTCGCCTTCAGGCCTATTCTGTAGAATTCATAAAACGATTATTTTCTTAATACTCCTTTAGCTATCTTTCTGACTATCATGGCGCGAATTTTTATGCATTTATACTTTTTGCGTTTCTTAAAGTTATGAAGTATTTATAAATTGTTAGCGTAAGTGGAAGGAATCAATAATCTTTTACAGAAAATAACATTATAAATAAAATTTACGGGAATCATAACTGACAGAGAATTTTTAAATAACTAAAAGTTTACTAGTACTACGAACATACTACCTGCTTTCGCCTGAGGGCCTTTAGGCTTTTTCTACCCTGTGGTGGCCAGGTTCTGTCCTGGACTTACGTAGGGGACTGCCCGGGTCAGACCATGGGGATCGATCTATGCCAAAGCAAACTCCGGCCCCCCATCTAAGCCGAAGCAAACCTATCCGTGCCGGAACCGATCCCAAAGGTCTTTCATTTCCGACTATATCATCAGATCGCGAAACCTCGGCCACCAACGCCTCCTCGCCTTCAGGCCTATTCTGTGGAATTCATAAAACGATTATATTCTTAATACTCCTTTAGCTATCCTTCTGACTATCATGGAGCGAATTTTTATGCATTTATACTTTTTGCGTTTCTTAAAGTTATGAAGTATTTATAAATTGTTAGCGTAAGTGGAAGGAATCAATAATCTTTAACAGAAAATAACATTATAAATAAAATTTACGGGAATCATAACTGACACAGAATTTTTAAATAACTAAAAGTTTACTAGTACTACCAACATACTACCTGCTTTCGCCTGAGGGCCTTTAGGCTTTTTCAACCCTGTGGTGGCCAGGTTCTGTCCAGGACTTACGTAGAGGACTGCCCGGGTCAGACCATGGGGATCGATCTATGCCAAAGCAAACTCCGGCCCCCCACCTAAGCCGAAGCAAACCAATCCGTGCCGGAACCGATCCCAAAGGTCTTTCATCTCCGACTATATCATCAGATCGCGAAACCTCGGCCACCAACGCCTCCTCGCCTTAAGGCCTATTCTGTGGAATTCATAAAACGATTATTTTCTTAATACTCCTTTAGCTATCCTTCTGACTATCATGGCGCGAATTTTTATGCATTTATACTTTTTGCGTTTCTTAAAGTTATGAAGTATTTATAAATTGTTAGCGTAAGTGGAAGGAATCAATAATCTTTTACAGAAAATAACATTATAAATAAAATTTACGGGAATCATAACTGACACAGAATTTTTAAATAACTAAAAGTTTACTAGTACTACGAACATACTACCTGCTTTCGCCTGAGGGCCTTTAGGCTTTTTCAACCCTGTGGTGGCCAGGTTCTGTCCAGGACTTACGTAGGGGACTGCCCGGGTCAGACCATGGGGATCGATCTATGCCAAAGCAAACTCCGGCCCCCCACCTAAGCCGAAGCAAACCAATCCGTGCCGGAACCGATCCCAAAGGTCTTTCATCTCCGACCATATCATCAGATCGCGAAACCTCGGCCACCAACGCCTCCTCGCCTTAAGGCCTATTCTGTGGAATTCATAAAACGATTATTTTCTTAATACTCCTTTAGCTATCCTTCTGACTATCATGGCGCGAATTTTTATGCATTTATACTTTTTGCGTTTCTTAAAGTTATGAAGTATTTATAAATTGTTAGCGTAAGTGGAAGGAATCAATAATCTTTTACAGAAAATAACATTATAAATAAAATTTACGGGAATCATAACTGACACAGAATTTTTAAATAACTAAAAGTTTACTAGTACTACGAACATTTTACCTGCTTTCGCCTGAGGGCCTTTAGGCTTTTTCAACCCTGTGGTGGCCAGGTTCTGTCCAGGACTTACGTAGGGGACTGCCCGGGTCAGACCATGGGGATCGATCTATGCCAAAGCAAACTCCGGCCCCCCACCTAAGCCGAAGCAGACCAATCCGTGCCGGAACCGATCCCAAAGGTCTTTCATCTCCAACCATATCATCAGATCGCGAAACCTCGGCCACCAACGCCTCCTCGCTTAAGGCCTATTCTGTGGAATTCATAAAACGATTATTTTCTTAATACTCCTTTAGCTATCCTTCTGACTATCATGGCGCGAATTTTTATGCATTTATACTTTTTGCGTTTCTTAAAGTTATGAAGTATTTATAAATTGTTAGCGTAAGTGTAAGGAATCAATAATCTATTACAGAAAATAACATTATAAATAAAATTTACGGGAATCATAACTGACACAGAATTTTTAAATAACTAAAAGTTTACTAGTACTACGAACATACTACCTGCTTTCGCCTGAGGGCCTTTAGGCTTTTTCAACCCTGTGGTGGCCAGGTTCTGTCCAGGACTTACGTAGGGGACTGCCCGGGTCAGACCATGGGGATCGATCTATGCCAAAGCAAACTCCGGCCCCCCACCTAAGCCGAAGCAAACCAATCCGTGCCGGAACCGATCCCAAAGGTCTTTCATCTCCAACAATATAATCAGATCGCGAAACCTCGGCCACCAACGCCTCCTCGCCTTAAGGCCTATTCTGTGGAATTCATAAAACAATTATTTTCTTAATACTCCTTTAGCTATCCTTCTGACTATCATGGCGCGAATTTTTACGCATTTATACTTTTTGCGTTTCTTAAAGTTATGAAGTATTTATAAATTGTTCGCGTAAGTGGAAGGAATCAATAATCTTTTACAGAAAATAACATTATGAATAAAATTTACGGGAATCATAACTGACACAGAATTTTTAAATAACTAAAAGTTTACTAGTACTACGAACATACTACCTGCTTTCGCCTGAAGGCCTTTAGGCTTTTTCAACCCTGTGGTGGCCAGGTTCTGTCCAGGACTTACGTAGGGGACTGCCCGGGTCAGACCATGGGGATCGATCTATGCCAAAGCAAACCCCGGCCCCCCACCTAAGCCGAAGCAAACCAATCCGTGCCGGAACCGATCCCAAAGGTCTTTCATTTCCGACTATATCATCAGATCGCGAAACCTCGGCCACCAACGCCTCCTCGCCTTCAGGCCTATTCTGTAGAATTCATAAAACGATTATTTTCTTAATACTCCTTTAGCTATCTTTCTGACTATCATGGCGCGAATTTTTATGCATTTATACTTTTTGCGTTTCTTAAAGTTATGAAGTATTTATAAATTGTTAGCGTAAGTGGAAGGAATCAATAATCTTTTACAGAAAATAACATTATAAATAAAATTTACGGGAATCATAACTGACACAGAATTTTTAAATAACTAAAAGTTTACTAGTACTACGAACATACTACCTGCTTTCGCCTGAGGGCCTTTAGGCTTTTTCTACCCTGTGGTGGCCAGGTTCTGTCCTGGACTTACGTAGGGGACTGCCCGGGTCAGACCATGGGGATCGATCTATGCCAAAGCAAACTCCGGCCCCCCACCTAAGCCGAAGCAAACCTATCCGTGCCGGAACCGATCCCAAAGGTCTTTCATTTCCGACTATATCATCAGATCGCGAAACCTCGGCCACCAACGCCTCCTCGCCTTCAGGCCTATTCTGTGGAATTCATAAAACGATTATATTCTTAATACTCCTTTAGCTATCCTTCTGACTATCATGGAGCGAATTTTTATGCATTTATACTTTTTGCGTTTCTTAAAGTTATGAAGTATTTATAAATTGTTAGCGTAAGTGGAAGGAATCAATAATCTTTTACAGAAAATAACATTATAAATAAAATTTACGGGAATCATAACTGACACAGAATTTTTAAATAACTAAAAGTTTACTAGTACTACGAACATACTACCTGCTTTCGCCTGAGGGCCTTTAGGCTTTTTCAACCCTGTGGTGGCCAGGTTCTGTCCAGGACTTACGTAGAGGACTGCCCGGGTCAGACCATGGGGATCGATCTATGCCAAAGCAAACTCCGGCCCCCCACCTAAGCCGAAGCAAACCAATCCGTGCCGGAACCGATCCCAAAGGTCTTTCATCTCCGACTATATCATCAGATCGCGAAACCTCGGCCACCAACGCCTCCTCGCCTTAAGGCCTATTCTGTGGAATTCATAAAACGATTATTTTCTTAATACTCCTTTAGCTATCCTTCTGACTATCATGGCGCGAATTTTTATGCATTTATACTTTTTGCGTTTCTTAAAGTTATGAAGTATTTATAAATTGTTAGCGTAAGTGGAAGGAATCAATAATCTTTTACAGAAAATAACATTATAAATAAAATTTACGGGAATCATAACTGACACAGAATTTTTAAATAACTAAAAGTTTACTAGTACTACGAACATACTACCTGCTTTCGCCTGAGGGCCTTTAGGCTTTTTCAACCCTGTGGTGGCCAGGTTCTGTCCAGGACTTACGTAGGGGACTGCCCGGGTCAGACCATGGGGATCGATCTATGCCAAAGCAAACTCCGGCCCCCCACCTAAGCCGAAGCAGACGAATCCGTGCCGGAACCGATCCCAAAGGTCTTTCATCTCCAACAATATCATCAGATCGCGAAACCTCGGCCACCAACGCCTCCTCGCCTTAAGGCCTATTCTGTGGAATTCATAAAACGATTATTTTCTTAATACTCCTTTAGCTATCCTTCTGACTATCATGGCGCGAATTTTTATGCATTTATACTTTTTGCGTTTCTTAAAGTTATGAAGTATTTATAAATTGTTAGCGTAAGTGGAAGGAATCAATAATCTTTTACAGAAAATAACATTATAAATAAAATTTACGGGAATCATAACTGACACAGAATTTTTAAATAACTAAAAGTTTACTAGTACTACCAACATACTACCTGCTTTCGCCTGAGGGCCTTTAGGCTTTTTCAACCCTGTGGTGGCCAGGTTCTGTCCAGGACTTACGTAGAGGACTGCCCGGGTCAGACCATGGGGATCGATCTATGCCAAAGCAAACTCCGGCCCCCCACCTAAGCCGAAGCAAACCAATCCGTGCCGGAACCGATCCCAAAGGTCTTTCATCTCCGACTATATCATCAGATCGCGAAACCTCGGCCACCAACGCCTCCTCGCCTTAAGGCCTATTCTGTGGAATTCATAAAACGATTATTTTCTTAATACTCCTTTAGCTATCCTTCTGACTATCATGGCGCGAATTTTTATGCATTTATACTTTTTGCGTTTCTTAAAGTTATGAAGTATTTATAAATTGTTAGCGTAAGTGGAAGGAATCAATAATCTTTTACAGAAAATAACATTATAAATAAAATTTACGGGAATCATAACTGACACAGAATTTTTAAATAACTAAAAGTTTACTAGTACTACGAACATACTACCTGCTTTCGCCTGAGGGCCTTTAGGCTTTTACAACCCTGTGGTGGCCAGGTTCTGTCCAGGACTTACGTAGGGGACTGCCCGGGTCAGACCATGGGGATCGATCTATGCCAAAGCAAACTCCGGCCCCCCACCTAAGCCGAAGCAGACGAATCCGTGCCGGAACCGATCCCAAAGGTCTTTCATCTCCAACAATATCATCAGATCGCGAAACCTCGGCCACCAACGCCTCCTCGCCTTAAGGCCTATTCTGTGGATTTCATAAAACGATTATTTTCTTAATACTCCTTTAGCTATCCTTCTGACTATCATGGCGCGAATTTTTATGCATTTATACTTTTTGCGTTTCTTAAAGTTATGAAGTATTTATAAATTGTTAGCGTAAGTGGAAGGAATCAATAATCTTTTACAGAAAATAACATTATAAATAAAATTTACGGGAATCATAACTGACACAGAATTTTTAAATAACTAAAAGTTTACTAGTACTACGAACATACTACCTGCTTTCGCCTGAGGGCCTTTAGGCTTTTTCAACCCTGTGGTTGCCAGGTTCTGTCCAGGACTTACGTAGGGGACTGCCCGGGTCAGACCATGGGGATCGATCTATGCCAAAGCAAACTCCGGCCCCCCACCTAAGCCGAAGCAAACCAATCCGTGCCGGAACCGATCCCAAAGGTCTTTCATCTCCGACTATATCATCAGATCGCGAAACCTCGGCCACCAACGCCTCCTCGCCTTAAGGCCTATTCTGTGGAATTCATAAAACGATTATTTTCTTAATACTCCTTTAGCTATCCTTCTGACTATCATGGCGCGAATTTTTATGCATTTATACTTTTTGCGTTTCTTAAAGTTATGAAGTATTTATAAATTGTTAGCGTAAGTGGAAGGAATCAATAATCTTTTACAGAAAATAACATTATAAATAAAATTTACGGGAATCATAACTGACACAGAATTTTTAAATAACTAAAAGTTTACTAGTACTACGAACATTCTACCTGCTTTCGCCTGAGGGCCTTTAGGCTTTTTCAACCCTGTGGTGGCCAGGTTCTGTCCAGGACTTACGTAGGGGACTGCCCGGGTCAGACCATGGGGATCGATCTATGCCAAAGCAAACTCCGGCCCCCCACCTAAGCCGAAGCAGACCAATCCGTGCCGGAACCGATCCCAAAGGTCTTTCATCTCCAACAATATCATCAGATCGCGAAACCTCGGCCACCAACGCCTCCCCGCCTTAAGGCCTATTCTGTGGAATTCATAAAACGATTATTTTCTTAATACTCCTTTAGCTATCCTTCTGACTATCATGGCGCGAATTTTTATGCATTTATACTTTTTGCGTTTCTTAAAGTTATGAAGTATTTATAAATTGTTAGCGTAAGTGGAAGGAATCAATAATCTTTTACAGAAAATAACATTATAAATAAAATTTACGGGAATCATAACTGACACAGAATTTTTAAATAACTAAAAGTTTACTAGTACTACGAACATACTACCTGCTTTCGCCTGAGGGCCTTTAGGCTTTTTCAACCCTGTGGTGGCCAGGTTCTGTCCAGGACTTACGTAGGGGACTGCCCGGGTCAGACCATGGGGATCGATCTATGCCAAAGCAAACTCCGGCCCCCCACCTAAGCCGAAGCAAACCAATCCGTGCCGGAACCGATCCCAAAGGTCTTTCATCTCCGACTATATCATCAGATCGCGAAACCTCGGCCACCAACGCCTCCTCGCCTTAAGGCCTATTCTGTGGAATTCATAAAACAATTATTTTCTTAATACTCCTTTAGCTATCCTTCTGACTATCATGGCGCGAATTTTTACGCATTTATACTTTTTGCGTTTCTTAAAGTTATGAAGTATTTATAAATTGTTCGCGTAAGTGGAAGGAATCAATAATCTTTTACAGAAAATAACATTATGAATAAAATTTACGGGAATCATAACTGACACAGAATTTTTAAATAACTAAAAGTTTACTAGTTCTACGAACATACTACCTGCTTTCGCCTGAAGGCCTTTAGGCTTTTTCAACCCTGTGGTGGCCAGGTTCTGTCCAGGACTTACGTAGGGGACTGCCCGGGTCAGACCATGGGGATCGATCTATGCCAAAGCAAACTCCGGCCCCCCACCTAAGCCGAAGCAAACCAATCCGTGCCGGAACCGATCCCAAAGGTCTTTCATTTCCGACTATATCATCAGATCGCGAAACCTCGGCCACCAACGCCTCCTCGCCTTCAGGCCTATTCTGTGGATTTCATAAAACGATTATTTTCTTAATACTCCTTTAGCTATCTTTCTGACTATCATGGCGCGAATTTTTATGCATTTATACTTTTTGCGTTTCTTAAAGTTATGAAGTATTTATAAATTGTTAGCGTAAGTGGAAGGAATCAATAATCTTTTACAGAAAATAACATTATAAATAAAATTTACGGGAATCATAACTGACACAGAATTTTTAAATAACTAAAAGTTTACTAGTACTACGAACATACTACCTGCTTTCGCCTGAGGGCCTTTAGGCTTTTTCAACCCTGTGGTGGCCAGGTTCTGTCCAGGACTTACGTAGAGGACTGCCCGGGTCAGACCATGGGGATCGATCTATGCCAAAGCAAACTCCGGCCCCCCACCTAAGCCGAAGCAAACCAATCCGTGCCGGAACCGATCCCAAAGGTCTTTCATCTCCGACTATATCATCAGATAGCGAAACCTCGGCCACCAACGCCTCCTCGCCTTCAGGCCTATTCTGTGGAATTCATAAAACGATTATTTTCTTAATACTCCTTTAGCTATCCTTCTGACTATCATGGCGCGAATTTTTATGCATTTATACTTTTTGCGTTTCTTAAAGTTATGAAGTATTTATAAATTGTTAGCGTAAGTGGAAGGAATCAATAATCTTTTACAGAAAATAACATTATAAATAAAATTTACGGGAATCATAACTGACACAGAATTTTTAAATAACTAAAAGTTTACTAGTACTACGAACATACTACCTGCTTTCGCCTGAAGGCCTTTAGGCTTTTTCAACCCTGTGGTGGCCAGGTTCTGTCCAGGACTTACGTAGGGGACTGCCCGGGTCAGACCATGAGGATCGATCTATGCCAAAGCAAACTCCGGGACCCCACCTAAGCCGAAGCAAACCAATCCGTGCCGGAACCGATCCCAAAGGTCTTTCATTTCCGACTATATCATCAGATCGCGAAACCTCGGCCACCAACGCCTTCTCGCCTTCAGGCCTATTCTGTGGAATTCATAAAACGATTATTTTCTTAATACTCCTTTAGCTATCTTTCTGACTATCATGGCGCGAATTTTTATGCATTTATACTTTTTGCGTTTCTTAAAGTTATGAAGTATTTATAAATTGTTAGCGTAAGTGGAAGGAATCAATAATCTTTTACAGAAAATAACATTATAAATAAAATTTACGGGAATCATAACTGACACAGAATTTTTAAATAACTAAAAGTTTACTAGTACTACGAACATACTACCTGCTTTCGCCTGAGGGCCTTTAGGCTTTTTCAACCCTGTGGTGGCCAGGTTCTGTCCTGGACTTACGTAGGGGACTGCCCGGGTCAGACCATGGGGATCGATCTATGCCAAAGCAAACTCCGGCCCCCCACCTAAGCCGAAGCAAACCTATTCGTGCCGGAACCGATCCCAAAGGTCTTTCATTTCCGACTATATCATCAGATCGCGAAACCTCGGCCACCAACGCCTCCTCGCCTTCAGGCCTATTCTGTGGATTTCATAAAACGATTATTTTCTTAATACTCCTTTAGCTATCCTTCTGACTATCATGGCGCGAATTTTTATGCATTTATACTTTTTGCGTTTCTTAAAGTTATGAAGTATTTATAAATTGTTAGCGTAAGTGGAAGGAATCAATAATCTTTTACAGAAAATAACATTATAAATAAAATTTACGGGAATCATAACTGACACAGAATTTTTAAATAACTAAAAGTTTACTAGTACTACGAACATACTACCTGCTTTCGCCTGAGGGCCTTTAGGCTTTTTCAACCCTGTGGTTGCCAGGTTCTGTCCAGGACTTACGTAGGGGACTGCCCGGGTCAGACCATGGGGATCGATCTATGCCAAAGCAAACTCCGGCCCCCCACCTAAGCCGAAGCAAACCAATCCGTGCCGGAACCGATCCCAAAGGTCTTTCATCTCCGACTATATCATCAGATCGCGAAACCTCGGCCACCAACGCCTCCTCGCCTTAAGGCCTATTCTGTGGAATTCATAAAACGATTATTTTCTTAATACTCCTTTAGCTATCCTTCTGACTATCATGGCGCGAATTTTTATGCATTTATACTTTTTGCGTTTCTTAAAGTTATGAAGTATTTATAAATTGTTAGCGTAAGTGGAAGGAATCAATAATCTTTTACAGAAAATAACATTATAAATAAAATTTACGGGAATCATAACTGACACAGAATTTTTAAATAACTAAAAGTTTACTAGTACTACGAACATTCTACCTGCTTTCGCCTGAGGGCCTTTAGGCTTTTTCAACCCTGTGGTGGCCAGGTTCTGTCCAGGACTTACGTAGGGGACTGCCCGGGTCAGACCATGGGGATCGATCTATGCCAAAGCAAACTCCGGCCCCCCACCTAAGCCGAAGCAGACCAATCCGTGCCGGAACCGATCCCAAAGGTCTTTCATCTCCAACAATATCATCAGATCGCGAAACCTCGGCCACCAACGCCTCCTCGCCTTAAGGCCTATACTGTGGAATTCATAAAACGATTATTTTCTTAATACTCCTTTAGCTATCCTTCTGACTATCATGGCGCGAATTTTTATGCATTTATACTTTTTGCGTTTCTTAAAGTTATGAAGTATTTATAAATTGTTAGCGTAAGTGGAAGGAATCAATAATCTTTTACAGAAAATAACATTATAAATAAAATTTACGGGAATCATAACTGACACAGAATTTTTAAATAACTAAAAGTTTACTAGTACTACGAACATACTACCTGCTTTCGCCTGAAGGCCTTTAGGCTTTTTCAACCCTGTGGTGGCCAGGTTCTGTCCAGGACTTACGTAGGGGACTGCCCGGGTCAGACCATGAGGATCGATCTATGCCAAAGCAAACTCCGGGACCCCACCTAAGCCGAAGCAAACCAATCCGTGCCGGAACCGATCCCAAAGGTCTTTCATTTCCGACTATATCATCAGATCGCGAAACCTCGGCCACCAACGCCTTCTCGCCTTCAGGCCTATTCTGTGGAATTCATAAAACGATTATTTTCTTAATACTCCTTTAGCTATCTTTCTGACTATCATGGCGCGAATTTTTATGCATTTATACTTTTTGCGTTTCTTAAAGTTATGAAGTATTTATAAATTGTTAGCGTAAGTGGAAGGAATCAATAATCTTTTACAGAAAATAACATTATAAATAAAATTAACGGGAATCATAACTGACACAGAATTTTTAAATAACTAAAAGTTTACTAGTACTACGAATATACTACCTGCTTTCGCCTGAGGGCCTTTAGGCTTTTTCAACCCTGTGGTGGCCAGGTTCTGTCCTGGACTTACGTAGGGGACTGCCCGGGTCAGACCATGGGGATCGATCTATGCCAAAGCAAACTCCGGCCCCCCACCTAAGCCGAAGCAAACCTATTCGTGCCGGAACCGATCCCAAAGGTCTTTCATTTCCGACTATATCATCAGATCGCGAAACCTCGGCCACCAACGCCTCCTCGCCTTCAGGCCTATTCTGTGGATTTCATAAAACGATTATTTTCTTAATACTCCTTTAGCTATCCTTCTGACTATCATGGCGCGAATTTTTATGCATTTATACTTTTTGCGTTTCTTAAAGTTATGAAGTATTTATAAATTGTTAGCGTAAGTGGAAGGAATCAATAATCTTTTACAGAAAATAACATTATAAATAAAATTTACGGGAATCATAACTGACACAGAATTTTTAAATAACTAAAAGTTTACTAGTACTACGAACATACTACCTGCTTTCGCCTGAGGGCCTTTAGGCTTTTTCAACCCTGTGGTTGCCAGGTTCTGTCCAGGACTTACGTAGGGGACTGCCCGGGTCAGACCATGGGGATCGATCTATGCCAAAGCAAACTCCGGCCCCCCACCTAAGCCGAAGCAAACCAATCCGTGCCGGAACCGATCCCAAAGGTCTTTCATCTCCGACTATATCATCAGATCGCGAAACCTCGGCCACCAACGCCTCCTCGCCTTAAGGCCTATTCTGTGGAATTCATAAAACGATTATTTTCTTAATACTCCTTTAGCTATCCTTCTGACTATCATGGCGCGAATTTTTATGCATTTATACTTTTTGCGTTTCTTAAAGTTATGAAGTATTTATAAATTGTTAGCGTAAGTGGAAGGAATCAATAATCTTTTACAGAAAATAACATTATAAATAAAATTTACGGGAATCATAACTGACACAGAATTTTTAAATAACTAAAAGTTTACTAGTACTACGAACATTCTACCTGCTTTCGCCTGAGGGCCTTTAGGCTTTTTCAACCCTGTGGTGGCCAGGTTCTGTCCAGGACTTACGTAGGGGACTGCCCGGGTCAGACCATGGGGATCGATCTATGCCAAAGCAAACTCCGGCCCCCCACCTAAGCCGAAGCAGACCAATCCGTGCCGGAACCGATCCCAAAGGTCTTTCATCTCCAACAATATCATCAGATCGCGAAACCTCGGCCACCAACGCCTCCCCGCCTTAAGGCCTATTCTGTGGAATTCATAAAACGATTATTTTCTTAATACTCCTTTAGCTATCCTTCTGACTGTCATGGCGCGAATTTTTATGCATTTATACTTTTTGCGTTTCTTAAAGTTATGAAGTATTTATAAATTGTTAGCGTAAGTGGAAGGAATCAATAATCTTTTACAGAAAATAACATTATAAATAAAATTTACGGGAATCATAACTGACACAGAATTTTTAAATAACTAAAAGTTTACTAGTACTACGAACATACTACCTGCTTTCGCCTGAGGGCGTTTAGGCTTTTTCAACCCTGTGGTGGCCAGGTTCTGTCCAGGACTTACGTAGGGGACTGCCCGGGTCAGACCATGGGGATCGATCTATGCCAAAGCAAACTCCGGCCCCCCACCTAAGCCGAAGCAAACCAATCCGTGCCGGAACCGATCCCAAAGGTCTTTCATCTCCGACTATATCATCAGATCGCGAAACCTCGGCCACCAACGCCTCCTCGCCTTAAGGCCTATTCTGTGGAATTCATAAAACAATTATTTTCTTAATACTCCTTTAGCTATCCTTCTGACTATCATGGCGCGAATTTTTACGCATTTATACTTTTTGCGTTTCTTAAAGTTATGAAGTATTTATAAATTGTTCGCGTAAGTGGAAGGAATCAATAATCTTTTACAGAAAATAACATTATGAATAAAATTTACGGGAATCATAACTGACACAGAATTTTTAAATAACTAAAAGTTTACTAGTACTACGAACATACTACCTGCTTTCGCCTGAAGGCCTTTAGGCTTTTTCAACCCTGTGGTGGCCAGGTTCTGTCCAGGACTTACGTAGGGGACTGCCCGGGTCAGACCATGGGGATCGATCTATGCCAAAGCAAACTCCGGCCCCCCACCTAAGCCGAAGCAAACCAATCCGTGCCGGAACCGATCCCAAAGGTATTTCATCTCCGACTATATCATCAGATCGCGAAACCTCGGCCACCAACGCCTCCTCGCCTTCAGGCCTATTCTGTGGAATTCATAAAACGATTATTTTCTTAATACTCCTTTAGCTATCCTTCTGACTATCATGGCGCGAATTTTTATGCATTTATACTTTTTGCGTTTCTTAAAGTTATGAAGTATTTATAAATTGTTAGCGTAAGTGGAAGGAATCAATAATCTTTTACAGAAAATAACATAATAAATAAAATTTACGGGAATCATAACTGACACAGAATTTTTAAATAACTAAAAGTTTACTAGTACTACGAACATACTACCTGCTTTCGCCTGAGGGCCTTTAGGCTTTTTCAACCCTGTGGTGGCCAGGTTCTGTACAGGACTTACTTAGGGGACTGCCCGGGTCAGACCATGGGGATCGTTCTATGCCAAAGCAAACTCCGGCCCCCCACCTAAGCCGAAGCAAACCAATCCGTGCCGGAACCGATCCCAAAGGTCTTTCATCTCCGACTATATCATCAGATAGCGAAACCTCGGCCACCAACGCCTCCTCGCCTTCAGGCCTATTCTGTGGAATTCATAAAACGATTATTTTCTTAATACTCCTTTAGCTATCCTTCTGACTATCATGGCGCGAATTTTTATGCATTTATACTTTTTGCGTTTCTTAAAGTTATGAAGTATTTATAAATTGTTAGCGTAAGTGGAAGGAATCAATAATCTTTTACAGAAAATAACATTATAAATAAAATTTACGGGAATCATAACTGACACAGAATTTTTAAATAACTAAAAGTTTACTAGTACTACGAACATACTACCTGCTTTCGCCTGAGGGCCTTTAGGCTTTTTCAACCCTGTGGTGGCCAGGTTCTGTCCAGGACTTACGTAGGGGACTGCCCGGGTCAGACCATGGGGATCGATCTATGCCAAAGCAAACTCCGGCCCCCCACCTAAGCCGAAGCAGACCAATCCGTGCCGGAACCGATCCCAAAGGTCTTTCATCTCCAACAATATCATCAGATCGCGAAACCTCGGCCACCAACGCCTCCTCGCCTTAAGGCCTATACTGTGGAATTCATAAAACGATTATTTTCTTAATACTCCTTTAGCTATCCTTCTGACTATCATGGCGCGAATTTTTATGCATTTATACTTTTTGCGTTTCTTAAAGTTATGAAGTATTTATAAATTGTTAGCGTAAGTGGAAGGAATCAATAATCTTTTACAGAAAATAACATTATAAATAAAATTTACGGGAATCATAACTGACACAGAATTTTTAAATAACTAAAAGTTTACTAGTACTACGAACATACTACCTGCTTTCGCCTGAAGGCCTTTAGGCTTTTTCAACCCTGTGGTGGCCAGGTTCTGTCCAGGACTTACGTAGGGGACTGCCCGGGTCAGACCATGAGGATCGATCTATGCCAAAGCAAACTCCGGGACCCCACCTAAGCCGAAGCAAACCAATCCGTGCCGGAACCGATCCCAAAGGTCTTTCATTTCCGACTATATCATCAGATCGCGAAACCTCGGCCACCAACGCCTTCTCGCCTTCAGGCCTATTCTGTGGAATTCATAAAACGATTATTTTCTTAATACTCCTTTAGCTATCTTTCTGACTATCATGGCGCGAATTTTTATGCATTTATACTTTTTGCGTTTCTTAAAGTTATGAAGTATTTATAAATTGTTAGCGTAAGTGGAAGGAATCAATAATCTTTTACAGAAAATAACATTATAAATAAAATTTACGGGAATCATAACTGACACAGAATTTTTAAATAACTAAAAGTTTACTAGTACTACGAACATACTACCTGCTTTCGCCTGAGGGCCTTTAGGCTTTTTCAACCCTGTGGTGGCCAGGTTCTGTCCTGGACTTACGTAGGGGACTGCCCGGGTCAGACCATGGGGATCGATCTATGCCAAAGCAAACTCCGGCCCCCCACCTAAGCCGAAGCAAACCTATCCGTGCCGGAACCGATCCCAAAGGTCTTTCATTTCCGACTATATCATCAGATCGCGAAACCTCGGCCACCAACGCCTCCTCGCCTTCAGGCCTATTCTGTGGAATTCATAAAACGATTATTTTCTTAATACTCCTTTAGCTATCCTTCTGACTATCATGGAGCGAATTTTTATGCATTTATACTTTTTGCGTTTCTTAAAGTTATGAAGTATTTATAAATTGTTAGCGTAAGTGGAAGGAATCAATAATCTTTTACAGAAAATAACATTATAAATAAAATTTACGGGAATCATAACTGACACAGAATTTTTAAATAACTAAAAGTTTACTAGTACTACCAACATACTACCTGCTTTCGCCTGAGGGCCTTTAGGCTTTTTCAACCCTGTGGTGGCCAGGTTCTGTCCAGGACTTACGTAGGGGACTGCCCGAGTCAGACCATGGGGATCGATCTATGCCAAAGCAAACTCCGGCCCCCCACCTAAGCCGAAGCAAACCAATCCGTGCCGGAACCGATCCCAAAGGTCTTTCATTTCCGACTATATCATCAGATCGCGAAACCTCGGCCACCAACGCCTCCTCGCCTTCAGGCCTATTCTGTGGATTTCATAAAACGATTATTTTCTTAATACTCCTTTAGCTATCCTTCTGACTATCATGGCGCGAATTTTTATGCATTTATACTTTTTGCGTTTCTTAAAGTTATGAAGTATTTATAAATTGTTAGCGTAAGTGGAAGGAATCAATAATCTTTTACAGAAAATAACATTATAAATAAAATTTACGGGAATCATAACTGACACAGAATTTTTAAATAACTAAAAGTTTACTAGTACTACGAACATACTACCTGCTTTCGCCTGAGGGCCTTTAGGCTTTTTCAACCCTGTGGTGGCCAGGTTCTGTCCAGGACTTACGTAGGGGACTGCCCGGGTCAGACCATGGGGATCGATCTATGCCAAAGCAAACTCCGGCCCCCCACCTAAGCCGAAGCAAACCAATCCGTGCCGGAACCGATCCCAAAGGTCTTTCATCTCCGACCATATCATCAGATCGCGAAACCTCGGCCACCAACGCCTCCTCGCCTTAAGGCCTATTCTGTGGAATTCATAAAACGATTATTTTCTTAATACTCCTTTAGCTATCCTTCTGACTATCATGGCGCGAATTTTTATGCATTTATACTTTTTGCGTTTCTTAAAGTTATGAAGTATTTATAAATTGTTAGCGTAAGTGGAAGGAATCAATAATCTTTTACAGAAAATAACATTATAAATAAAATTTACGGGAATCATAACTGACACAGAATTTTTAAATAACTAAAAGTTTACTAGTACTACGAACATACTACCTGCTTTCGCCTGAGGGCCTTTAGGCTTTTTCAACCCTGTGGTGGCCAGGTTCTGTCCTGGACTTACGTAGGGGACTGCCCGGGTCAGACCATGGGGATCGATCTATGCCAAAGCAAACTCCGGCCCCCCACCTAAGCCGAAGCAAACCTATCCGTGCCGGAACCGATCCCAAAGGTCTTTCATTTCCGACTATATCATCAGATCGCGAAACCTCGGCCACCAACGCCTCCTCGCCTTCAGGCCTATTCTGTGGAATTCATAAAACGATTATTTTCTTAATACTCCTTTAGCTATCCTTCTGACTATCATGGCGCGAATTTTTATGCATTTATACTTTTTGCGTTTCTTAAAGTTATGAAGTATTTATAAATTGTTAGCGTAAGTGGAAGGAATCAATAATCTTTTACAGAAAATAACATTATAAATAAAATTTACGGGAATCATAACTGACACAGAATTTTTAAATAACTAAAAGTTTACTAGTACTACGAACATACTACCTGCTTTCGCCTGAGGGCCTTTAGGCTTTTTCAACCCTGTGGTGGCCAGGTTCTGTCCTGGACTTACGTAGGGGACTGCCCGGGTCAGACCATGGGGATCGATCTATGCCAAAGCAAACTCCGGCCCCCCACCTAAGCCGAAGCAAACCTATCCGTGCCGGAACCGATCCCAAAGGTCTTTCATTTCCGACTATATCATCAGATCGCGAAACCTCGGCCACCAACGCCTCCTCGCCTTCAGGCCTATTCTGTGGAATTCATAAAACGATTATTTTCTTAATACTCCTTTAGCTATCCTTCTGACTATCATGGAGCGAATTTTTATGCATTTATACTTTTTGCGTTTCTTAAAGTTATGAAGTATTTATAAATTGTTAGCGTAAGTGGAAGGAATCAATAATCTTTTACAGAAAATAACATTATAAATAAAATTTACGGGAATCATAACTGACACAGAATTTTTAAATAACTAAAAGTTTACTAGTACTACCAACATACTACCTGCTTTCGCCTGAGGGCCTTTAGGCTTTTTCAACCCTGTGGTGGCCATGTTCTGTCCAGGACTTACGTAGGGGACAGCCCGAGTCAGACCATGGGGATCGATCTATGCCAAAGCAAACTCCGGCCCCCCACCTAAGCCGAAGCAAACCAATCCGTGCCGGAACCGATCCCAAAGGTCTTTCATTTCCGACTATATCATCAGATCGCGAAACCTCGGCCACCAACGCCTCCTCGCCTTCAGGCCTATTCTGTGGATTTCATAAAACGATTATTTTCTTAATACTCCTTTAGCTATCCTTCTGACTATCATGGCGCGAATTTTTATGCATTTATACTTTTTGCGTTTCTTAAAGTTATGAAGTATTTATAAATTGTTAGCGTAAGTGGAAGGAATCAATAATCTTTTACAGAAAATAACATTATAAATAAAATTTACGGGAATCATAACTGACACAGAATTTTTAAATAACTAAAAGTTTACTAGTACTACGAACATACTACCTGCTTTCGCCTGAGGGCCTTTAGGCTTTTTCAACCCTGTGGTGGCCAGGTTCTGTCCAGGACTTACGTAGGGGACTGCCCGGGTCAGACCATGGGGATCGATCTATGCCAAAGCAAACTCCGGCCCCCCACCTAAGCCGAAGCAAACCAATCCGTGCCGGAACCGATCCCAAAGGTCTTTCATCTCCGACCATATCATCAGATCGCGAAACCTCGGCCACCAACGCCTCCTCGCCTTAAGGCCTATTCTGTGGAATTCATAAAACGATTATTTTCTTAATACTCCTTTAGCTATCCTTCTGACTATCATGGCGCGAATTTTTATGCATTTATACTTTTTGCGTTTCTTAAAGTTATGAAGTATTTATAAATTGTTGCGTAAGTGGAAGGAATCAATAATCTTTTACAGAAAATAACATTATAAATAAAATTTACGGGAATCATAACTGACACAGAATTTTTAAATAACTAAAAGTTTACTAGTACTACGAACATTCTACCTGCTTTCGCCTGAGGGCCTTTAGGCTTTTTCAACCCTGTGGTGGCCAGGTTCTGTCCAGGACTTACGTAGGGGACTGCCCGGGTCAGACCATGGGGATCGATCTATGCCAAAGCAAACTCCGGCCCCCCACCTAAGCCGAAGCAGACCAATCCGTGCCGGAACCGATCCCAAAGGTCTTTCATCTCCAACAATATCATCAGATCGCGAAACCTCGGCCACCAACGCCTCCTCGCCTTAAGGCCTATTCTGTGGAATTCATAAAACGATTATTTTCTTAATACTCCTTTAGCTATCCTTCTGACTATCATGGCGCGAATTTTTATGCATTTATACTTTTTGCGTTTCTTAAAGTTATGAAGTATTTATAAATTGTTAGCGTAAGTGGAAGGAATCAATAATCTTTTACAGAAAATAACATTATAAATAAAATTTACGGGAATCATAACTGACACAGAATTTTTAAATAACTAAAAGTTTACTAGTACTACGAACATACTACCTGCTTTCGCCTGAGGGCCTTTAGGCTTTTTCAACCCTGTGGTGGCCAGGTTCTGTCCAGGACTTACGTAGGGGACTGCCCGGGTCAGACCATGGGGATCGATCTATGCCAAAGCAAACTCCGGCCCCCCACCTAAGCCGAAGCAAACCAATCCGTGCCGGAACCGATCCCAAAGGTCTTTCATCTCCAACAATATAATCAGATCGCGAAACCTCGGCCACCAACGCCTCCTCGCCTTAAGGCCTATTCTGTGGAATTCATAAAACAATTATTTTCTTAATACTCCTTTAGCTATCCTTCTGACTATCATGGCGCGAATTTTTACGCATTTATACTTTTTGCGTTTCTTAAAGTTATGAAGTATTTATAAATTGTTCGCGTAAGTGGAAGGAATCAATAATCTTTTACAGAAAATAACATTATGAATAAAATTTACGGGAATCATAACTGACACAGAATTTTTAAATAACTAAAAGTTTACTAGTACTACGAACATACTACCTGCTTTCGCCTGAAGGCCTTTAGGCTTTTTCAACCCTGTGGTGGCCAGGTTCTGTCCAGGACTTACGTAGGGGACTGCCCGGGTCAGACCATGAGGATCGATCTATGCCAAAGCAAACTCCGGCCCCCCACCTAAGCCGAAGCAAACCAATCCGTGCCGGAACCGATCCCAAAGGTCTTTCATTTCCGACTATATCATCAGATCGCGAAACCTCGGCCACCAACGCCTCCTCGCCTTCAGGCCTATTCTGTGGAATTCATAAAACGATTATATTCTTAATACTCGTTTAGCTATCCTTCTGACTATCATGGAGCGAATTTTTATGCATTTATACTTTTTGCGTTTCTTAAAGTTATGAAGTATTTATAAATTGTTAGCGTAAGTGGAAGGAATCAATAATCTTTTACAGAAAATAACATTATAAATAAGATTTACGGGAATCATAACTGACACAGAATTTTTAAATAACTAAAAGTTTACTAGTACTACCAACATACTACCTGCTTTCGCCTGAAGGCCTTTAGGCTTTTTCAACCCTGTGGTGGCCAGGTTCTGTCCAGGACTTACGTAGGGGACTGCCCGGGTCAGACCATGGGGATCGATCTATGCCAAAGCAAACTCCGGCCCCCCACCTAAGCCGCAGCAAACCAATCCGTGCCGGAACCGATCCCAAAGGTCTTTCATCTCCGACTATATCATCAGATCGCGAAACCTCGGCCACAAACGCCTCCTCGCCTTAAGGCCTATTCTGTGGAATTCATAAAACAATTATTTTCTTAATACTCCTTTAGCTATCCTTCTGACTATCATGGCGCGAATTTTTACGCATTTATACTTTTTGCGTTTCTTAAAGTTATGAAATATTTTTAAATTGTTCGCGTAAGTGGAAGGAATCAATAATCTTATACAGAAAATAACATTATGAATAACATTTACGGGAATCATAACTGACACAGAATTTTTAAATAACTAAAAGTTTACTAGTACTACGAACATACTACCTGCTTTCGCCTGAAGGCCTTTAGGCTTTTTCAACCCTGTGGTGGCCAGGTTCTGTCCAGGACTTACGTAGGGGACTGCCCGGGTCAGACCATGGGGATCGATCTATGCCAAAGCAAACTCCGGCCCCCCACCTAAGCCGAAGCAAACCAATCCGTGCCGGAACCGATCCCAAAGGTCTTTCATTTCCGACTATATCATCAGATCGCGAAACCTCGGCCACCAACGCCTCCTCGCCTTCAGGCCTATTCTGTGGATTTCATAAAACGATTATTTTCTTAATACTCCTTTAGCTATCCTTCTGACTATCATGGAGCGAATTTTTATGCATTTATACTTTTTGCGTTTCTTAAAGTTATGAAGTATTTATAAATTGTTAGCGTAAGTGGAAGGAATCAATAATCTTTTACAGAAAATAACATTATAAATAAAATTTACGGGAATCATAACTGACACAGAATTTTTAAATAACTAAAAGTTTACTAGTACTACCAACATACTACCTGCTTTCGCCTGAGGGCCTTTAGGCTTTTTCAACCCTGTGGTGGCCAGGTTCTGTCCAGGACTTACGTAGGGGACTGCCCGGGTCAGACCATGGGGATCGATCTATGCCAAAGCAAACTCCGGCCCCCCACCTAAGCCGCAGCAAACCAATCCGTGCCGGAACCGATCCCAAAGGTCTTTCATCTCCGACTATATCATCAGATCGCGAAACCTCGGCCACCAACGCCTCCTCGCCTTAAGGCCTATTCTGTGGAATTCATAAAACAATTATTTTCTTAATACTCCTTTAGCTATCCTTCTGACTATCATGGCGCGAATTTTTACGCATTTATACTTTTTGCGTTTCTTAAAGTTATGAAGTATTTTTAAATTGTTCGCGTAAGTGGAAGGAATCAATAATCTTATACAGAAAATAACATTATGAATAACATTTACGGGAATCATAACTGACACAGAATTTTTAAATAACTAAAAGTTTACTAGTACTACGAACATACTACCTGCTTTCGCCTGAAGGCCTTTAGGCTTTTTCAACCCTGTGGTGGCCAGGTTCTGTCCAGGACTTACGTAGGGGACTGCCCGGGTCAGACCATGGGGATCGATCTATGCCAAAGCAAACTCCGGCCCCCCACCTAAGCCGAAGCAAACCAATCCGTGCCGGAACCGATCCCAAAGGTCTTTCATTTCCGACTATATCATCAGATCGCGAAACCTCGGCCACCAACGCCTCCTCGCCTTCAGGCCTATTCTGTGGATTTCATAAAACGATTATTTTCTTAATACTCCTTTAGCTATCCTTCTGACTATCATGGAGCGAATTTTTATGCATTTATACTTTTTGCGTTTCTTAAAGTTATGAAGTATTTATAAATTGTTAGCGTAAGTGGAAGGAATCAATAATCTTTTACAGAAAATAACATTATAAATAAAATTTACGGGAATCATAACTGACACAGAATTTTTAAATAACTAAAAGTTTACTAGTACTACGAACATACTACCTGCTTTCGCCTGAGGGCCTTTAGGCTTTTTCAACCCTGTGGTGGCCAGGTTCTGTCCAGGACTTACGTAGGGGACTGCCCGGGTCAGACCATGGGGATCGATCTATGCCAAAGCAAACTCCGGCCCCCCACCTAAGCCGAAGCAAACCAATCCGTGCCGGAACCGATCCCAAAGGTCTTTCATCTCCGACCATATCATCAGATCGCGAAACCTCGGCCACCAACGCCTCCTCGCCTTAAGGCCTATTCTGTGGAATTCATAAAAGAATTTTTTTCTCTTATACTCCTTTAGCTATCCTTCTGACTATCATGGCGCGAATTTTTACGCATTTATACTTTTTGCGTTTCTTAAAGTTATGAAGTATTTATAAATTGTTCGCGTAAGTGGAAGGAATCAATAATCTTTTACAGAAAATAACATTATGAATAAAATTTACGGGAATCATAACTGACACAGAATTTTTAAATAACTAAAAGTTTACTAGTACTACGAACATACTACCTGCTTTCGCCTGAAGGCCTTTAGGCTTTTTCAACCCTGTGGTGGCCAGGTTCTGTCCAGGACTTACGTAGGGGACTGCCCGGGTCAGACCATGAGGATCGATCTATGCCAAAGCAAACTCCGGCCCCCCACCTAAGCCGAAGCAAACCAATCCGTGCCGGAACCGATCCCAAAGGTCTTTCATTTCCGACTATATCATCAGATCGCGAAACCTCGGCCACCAACGCCTCCTCGCCTTCAGGCCTATTCTGTGGAATTCATAAAACTATTATATTCTTAATACTCGTTTAGCTATCCTTCTGACTATCATGGAGCGAATTTTTATGCATTTATACTTTTTGCGTTTCTTAAAGTTATGAAGTATTTATAAATTGTTAGCGTAAGTGGAAGGAATCAATAATCTTTTACAGAAAATAACATTATAAATAAAATTTACGGGAATCATAACTGACACAGAATTTTTAAATAACTAAAAGTTTACTAGTACTACCAACATACTACCTGCTTTCGCCTGAGGGCCTTTAGGCTTTTTCAACCCTGTGGTGGCCAGGTTCTGTCCAGGACTTACGTAGGGGACTGCCCGGGTCAGACCATGGGGATCGATCTATGCCAAAGCAAACTCCGGCCCCCCACCTAAGCCGCAGCAAACCAATCCGTGCCGGAACCGATCCCAAAGGTCTTTCATCTCCGACTATATCATCAGATCGCGAAACCTCGGCCACCAACGCCTCCTCGCCTTAAGGCCTATTCTGTGGAATTCATAAAACAATTATTTTCTTAATACTCCTTTAGCTATCCTTCTGACTATCATGGCGCGAATTTTTACGCATTTATACTTTTTGCGTTTCTTAAAGTTATGAAGTATTTTTAAATTGTTCGCGTAAGTGGAAGGAATCAATAATCTTATACAGAAAATAACATTATGAATAACATTTACGGGAATCATAACTGACACAGAATTTTTAAATAACTAAAAGTTTACTAGTACTACGAACATACTACCTGCTTTCGCCTGAAGGCCTTTAGGCTTTTTCAACCCTGTGGTGGCCAGGTTCTGTCCAGGACTTACGTAGGGGACTGCCCGGGTCAGACCATGGGGATCGATCTATGCCAAAGCAAACTCCGGCCCCCCACCTAAGCCGAAGCAAACCAATCCGTGCCGGAACCGATCCCAAAGGTCTTTCATCTCCGACCATATCATCAGATCGCGAAACCTCGGCCACCAACGCCTCCTCGCCTTAAGGCCTATTCTGTGGAATTCATAAAACGATTATTTTCTTAATACTCCTTTAGCTATCTTTCTGACTATCATGGCGCGAATTTTTATGCATTTATACTTTTTGCGTTTCTGAAAGTTATGAAGTATTTATAAATTGTTAGCGTAAGTGGAAGGAATCAATAATCTTTTACAGAAAATAACATTATAAATAAAATTTACGGGAATCATAACTGACACAGAATTTTTAAATAACTAAAAGTTTACTAGTACTACGAACATTCTACCTGCTTTCGCCTGAGGGCCTTTAGGCTTTTTCAACCCTGTGGTGGCCAGGTTCTGTCCAGGACTTACGTAGGGGACTGCCCGGGTCAGACCATGGGGATCGATCTATGCCAAAGCAAACTCCGGCCCCCCACCTAAGCCGAAGCAGACCAATCCGTGCCGGAACCGATCCCAAAGGTCTTTCATCTCCAACAATATCATCAGATCGCGAAACCTCGGCCACCAACGCCTCCTCGCCTTAAGGCCTATTCTGTGGAATTCATAAAACGATTATTTTCTTAATACTCCTTTAGCTATCCTTCTGACTATCATGGCACGAATTTTTATGCATTTATACTTTTTGCGTTTCTTAAAGTTATGAAGTATTTATAAATTGTTAGCGTAAGTGGAAGGAATCAATAATCTTTTACAGAAAATAACATTATAAATAAAATTTACGGGAATCATAACTGACACAGAATTTTTAAATAACTAAAAGTTTACTAGTACTACGAACATACTACCTGCTTTCGCCTGAGGGCCTTTAGGCTTTTTCAACCCTGTGGTGGCCAGGTTCTGTCCAGGACTTACGTAGGGGACTGCCCGGGTCAGACCATGGGGATCGATCTATGCCAAAGCAAACTCCGGCCCCCCACCTAAGCCGAAGCAAACCAATTCGTGCCGGAACCGATCCCAAAGGTCTTTCATCTCCAACAATATCATCAGATCGCGAAACCTCGGCCACCAACGCCTCCTCGCCTTAAGGCCTATTCTGTGGAATTCATAAAACAATTATTTTCTTAATACTCCTTTAGCTATCCTTCTGACTATCATGGCGCAAATTTTTACGCATTTATACTTTTTGCGTTTCTTAAAGTTATGAAGTATTTATAAATTGTTCGCGTAAGTGGAAGGAATCAATAATCTTTTACAGAAAATAACATTATGAATAAAATTTACGGGAATCATAACTGACACAGAATTTTTAAATAACTAAAAGTTTACTAGTTCTACGAACATACTACCTGCTTTCGCCTGAAGGCCTTTAGGCTTTTTCAACCCTGTGGTGGCCAGGTTCTGTCCAGGACTTACGTAGGGGACTGCCCGGGTCAGACCATGGGGATCGATCTATGCCAAAGCAAACTCCGGCCCCCCACCTAAGCCGAAGCAAACCAATCCGTGCCGGAACCGATCCCAAAGGTCTTTCATTTCCGACTATATCATCAGATCGCGAAACCTCGGCCACCAACCCCTCCTCGCCTTCAGGCCTATTCTGTAGAATTCATAAAACGATTATTTTCTTAATACTCCTTTAGCTATCTTTCTGACTATCATGGCGCGAATTTTTATGCATTTATACTTTTTGCGTTTCTTAAAGTTATGAAGTATTTATAAATTGTTAGCGTAAGTGGAAGGAATCAATAATCTTTTACAGAAAATAACATTATAAATAAAATTTACGGGAATCATAACTGACACAGAATTTTTAAATAACTAAAAGTTTACTAGTACTACGAACATACTACCTGCTTTCGCCTGAGGGCCTTTAGGCTTTTTCTACCCTGTGGTGGCCAGGTTCTGTCCTGGACTTACGTAGGGGACTGCCCGGGTCAGACCATGGGGATCGATCTATGCCAAAGCAAACTCCGGCCCCCCACCTAAGCCGAAGCAAACCTATCCGTGCCGGAACCGATCCCAAAGGTCTTTCATTTCCGACTATATCATCAGATCGCGAAACCTCGGCCACCAACGCCTCCTCGCCTTCAGGCCTATTCTGTGGAATTCATAAAACGATTATATTCTTAATACTCCTTTAGCTATCCTTCTGACTATCATGGAGCGAATTTTTATGCATTTATACTTTTTGCGTTTCTTAAAGTTATGAAGTATTTATAAATTGTTAGCGTAAGTGGAAGGAATCAATAATCTTTTACAGAAAATAACATTATAAATAAAATTTACGGGAATCATAACTGACACAGAATTTTTAAATAACTAAAAGTTTACTAGTACTACCAACATACTACCTGCTTTCGCCTGAGGGCCTTTAGGCTTTTTCAACCCTGTGGTGGCCAGGTTCTGTCCAGGACTTACGTAGGGGACTGCCCGGGTCAGACCATGGGGATCGATCTATGCCAAAGCAAACTCCGGCCCCCCACCTAAGCCGAAGCAAACCAATCCGTGCCGGAACCGATCCCAAAGGTCTTTCATCTCCGACTATATCATCAGATCGCGAAACCTCGGCCACCAACGCCTCCTCGCCTTAAGGCCTATTCTGTGGAATTCATAAAACGATTATTTTCTTAATACTCCTTTAGCTATCCTTCTGACTATCATGGCGCGAATTTTTACGCATTTATACTTTTTGCGTTTCTTAAAGTTATGAAGTATTTTTAAATTGTTCGCGTAAGTGGAAGGAATCAATAATCTTATACAGAAAATAACATTATGAATAACATTTACGGGAATCATAACTGACACAGAATTTTTAAATAACTAAAAGTTTACTAGTACTACGAACATACTACCTGCTTTCGCCTGAAGGCCTTTAGGCTTTTTCAACCCTGTGGTGGCCAGGTTCTGTCCAGGACTTACGTAGGGGACTGCCCGGGTCAGACCATGGGGATCGATCTATGCCAAAGCAAACTCCGGCCCCCCACCTAAGCCGAAGCAAACCAATCCGTGCCGGAACCGATCCCAAAGGTCTTTCATCTCCGACCATATCATCAGATCGCGAAACCTCGGCCACCAACGCCTCCTCGCCTTAAGGCCTATTCTGTGGAATTCATAAAACGATTATTTTCTTAATACTCCTTTAGCTATCCTTCTGACTATCATGGCGCGAATTTTTATGCATTTATACTTTTTGCGTTTCTTAAAGTTATGAAGTATTTATAAATTGTTAGCGTAAGTGGAAGGAATCAATAATCTTTTACAGAAAATAACATTATAAATAAAATTTACGGGAATCATAACTGACACAGAATTTTTAAATAACTAAAAGTTTACTAGTACTACGAACATTCTACCTGCTTTCGCCTGAGGGCCTTTAGGCTTTTTCAACCCTGTGGTGGCCAGGTTCTGTCCAGGACTTACGTAGGGGACTGCCCGGGTCAGACCATGGGGATCGATCTATGCCAAAGCAAACTCCGGCCCCCCACCTAAGCCGAAGCAGACCAATCCGTGCCGGAACCGATCCCAAAGGTCTTTCATCTCCAACAATATCATCAGATCGCGAAACCTCGGCCACCAACGCCTCCTCGCCTTAAGGCCTATTCTGTGGAATTCATAAAACGATTATTTTCTTAATACTCCTTTAGCTATCCTTCTGACTATCATGGCGCGAATTTTTATGCATTTATACTTTTTGCGTTTCTTAAAGTTATGAAGTATTTATAAATTGTTAGCGTAAGTGGAAGGAATCAATAATCTTTTACAGAAAATAACATTATAAATAAAATTTACGGGAATCATAACTGACACAGAATTTTTAAATAACTAAAAGTTTACTAGTACTACGAACATACTACCTGCTTTCGCCTGAGGGCCTTTAGGCTTTTTCAACCCTGTGGTGGCCAGGTTCTGTCCAGGACTTACGTAGGGGACTGCCCGGGTCAGACCATGGGGATCGATCTATGCCAAAGCAAACTCCGGCCCCCCACCTAAGCCGAAGCAAACCAATCCGTGCCGGAACCGATCCCAAAGGTCTTTCATCTCCAACAATATAATCAGATCGCGAAACCTCGGCCACCAACGCCTCCTCGCCTTAAGGCCTATTCTGTGGAATTCATAAAACAATTATTTTCTTAATACTCCTTTAGCTATCCTTCTGACTATCATGGCGCAAATTTTTACGCATTTATACTTTTTGCGTTTCTTAAAGTTATGAAGTATTTATAAATTGTTCGCGTAAGTGGAAGGAATCAATAATCTTTTACAGAAAATAACATTATGAATAAAATTTACGGGAATCATAACTGACACAGAATTTTTAAATAACTAAAAGTTTACTAGTACTACCAACATACTACCTGCTTTCGCCTGAGGGCCTTTAGGCTTTTTCAACCCTGTGGTGGCCAGGTTCTGTCCAGGACTTACGTAGGGGACTGCCCGGGTCAGACCATGGGGATCGATCTATGCCAAAGCAAACTCCGGCCCCCCACCTAAGCCGAAGCAAACCAATCCGTGCCGGAACCGATCCCAAAGGTCTTTCATCTCCGACTATATCATCAGATCGCGAAACCTCGGCCACCAACGCCTCCTCGCCTTAAGGCCTATTCTGTGGAATTCATAAAACAATTATTTTCTTAATACTCCTTTAGCTATCCTTCTGACTATCATGGCGCGAATTTTTACGCATTTATACTTTTTGCGTTTCTTAAAGTTATGAAGTATTTTTAAATTGTTCGCGTAAGTGGAAGGAATCAATAATCTTATACAGAAAATAACATTATGAATAACATTTACGGGAATCATAACTGACACAGAATTTTTAAATAACTAAAAGTTTACTAGTACTACGAACATACTACCTGCTTTCGCCTGAAGGCCTTTAGGCTTTTTCAACCCTGTGGTGGCCAGGTTCTGTCCAGGACGTACGTAGGGGACTGCCCGGGTCAGACCATGGGGATCGATCTATGCCAAAGCAAACTCCGGCCCCCCACCTAAGCCGAAGCAAACCAATCCGTGCCGGAACCGATCCCAAAGGTCTTTCATCTCCGACCATATCATCAGATCGCGAAACCTCGGCCACCAACGCCTCCTCGCCTTAAGGCCTATTCTGTGGAATTCATAAAACGATTATTTTCTTAATACTCCTTTAGCTATCCTTCTGACTATCATGGCGCGAATTTTTATGCATTTATACTTTTTGCGTTTCTTAAAGTTATGAAGTATTTATAAATTGTTAGCGTAAGTGGAAGGAATCAATAATCTTTTACAGAAAATAACATTATAAATAAAATTTACGGGAATCATAACTGACACAGAATTTTTAAATAACTAAAAGTTTACTAGTACTACGAACATTCTACCTGCTTTCGCCTGAGGGCCTTTAGGCTTTTTCAACCCTGTGGTGGCCAGGTTCTGTCCAGGACTTACGTAGGGGACTGCCCGGGTCAGACCATGGGGATCGATCTATGCCAAAGCAAACTCCGGCCCCCCACCTAAGCCGAAGCAGACCAATCCGTGCCGGAACCGATCCCAAAGGTCTTTCATCTCCAACAATATCATCAGATCGCGAAACCTCGGCCACCAACGCCTCCTCGCCTTAAGGCCTATTCTGTGGAATTCATAAAACGATTATTTTCTTAATACTCCTTTAGCTATCCTTCTGACTATCATGGCGCGAATTTTTATGCATTTATACTTTTTGCGTTTCTTAAAGTTATGAAGTATTTATAAATTGTTAGCGTAAGTGGAAGGAATCAATAATCTTTTACAGAAAATAACATTATAAATAAAATTTACGGGAATCATAACTGACACAGAATTTTTAAATAACTAAAAGTTTACTAGTACTACGAACATACTACCTGCTTTCGCCTGAGGGCCTTTAGGCTTTTTCAACCCTGTGGTGGCCAGGTTCTGTCCAGGACTTACGTAGGGGACTGCCCGGGTCAGACCATGGGGATCGATCTATGCCAAAGCAAACTCCGGCCCCCCACCTAAGCCGAAGCAAACCAATCCGTGCCGGAACCGATCCCAAAGGTCTTTCATCTCCAACAATATAATCAGATCGCGAAACCTCGGCCACCAACGCCTCCTCGCCTTAAGGCCTATTCTGTGGAATTCATAAAACAATTATTTTCTTAATACTCCTTTAGCTATCCTTCTGACTATCATGGCGCAAATTTTTACGCATTTATACTTTTTGCGTTTCTTAAAGTTATGAAGTATTTATAAATTGTTCGCGTAAGTGGAAGGAATCAATAATCTTTTACAGAAAATAACATTATGAATAAAATTTACGGGAATCATAACTGACACAGAATTTTTAAATAACTAAAAGTTTACTAGTTCTACGAACATACTACCTGCTTTCGCCTGAAGGCCTTTAGGCTTTTTCAACCCTGTGGTGGCCAGGTTCTGTCCAGGACTTACGTAGGGGACTGCCCGGGTCAGACCATGGGGATCGATCTATGCCAAAGCAAACTCCGGCCCCCCACCTAAGCCGAAGCAAACCAATCCGTGCCGGAACCGATCCCAAAGGTCTTTCATTTCCGACTATATCATCAGATCGCGAAACCTCGGCCACCAACCCCTCCTCGCCTTCAGGCCTATTCTGTAGAATTCATAAAACGATTATTTTCTTAATACTCCTTTAGCTATCTTTCTGACTATCATGGCGCGAATTTTTATGCATTTATACTTTTTGCGTTTCTTAAAGTTATGAAGTATTTATAAATTGTTAGCGTAAGTGGAAGGAATCAATAATCTTTTACAGAAAATAACATTATAAATAAAATTTACGGGAATCATAACTGACACAGAATTTTTAAATAACTAAAAGTTTACTAGTACTACCAACATACTACCTGCTTTCGCCTGAGGGCCTTTAGGCTTTTTCAACCCTGTGGTGGCCAGGTTCTGTCCAGGACTTACGTAGGGGACTGCCCGGGTCAGACCATGGGGATCGATCTATGCCAAAGCAAACTCCGGCCCCCCACCTAAGCCGCAGCAAACCAATCCGTGCCGGAACCGATCCCAAAGGTCTTTCATCTCCGACTATATCATCAGATCGCGAAACCTCGGCCACCAACGCCTCCTCGCCTTAAGGCCTATTCTGTGGAATTCATAAAACAATTATTTTCTTAATACTCCTTTAGCTATCCTTCTGACTATCATGGCGCGAATTTTTACGCATTTATACTTTTTGCGTTTCTTAAAGTTATGAAGTATTTTTAAATTGTTCGCGTAAGTGGAAGGAATCAATAATCTTATACAGAAAATAACATTATGAATAACATTTACGGGAATCATAACTGACACAGAATTTTTAAATAACTAAAAGTTTACTAGTACTACGAACATACTACCTGCTTTCGCCTGAAGGCCTTTAGGCTTTTTCAACCCTGTGGTGGCCAGGTTCTGTCCAGGACTTACGTAGGGGACTGCCCGGGCAGACCATGGGGATCGATCTATGCCAAAGCAAACTCCGGCCCCCCACCTAAGCCGAAGCAAACCAATCCGTGCCGGAACCGATCCCAAAGGTCTTTCATCTCCGACCATATCATCAGATCGCGAAACCTCGGCCACCAACGCCTCCTCGCCTTAAGGCCTATTCTGTGGAATTCATAAAACGATTATTTTCTTAATACTCCTTTAGCTATCCTTCTGACTATCATGGCGCGAATTTTTATGCATTTATACTTTTTGCGTTTCTTAAAGTTATGAAGTATTTATAAATTGTTAGCGTAAGTGGAAGGAATCAATAATCTTTTACAGAAAATAACATTATAAATAAAATTTACGGGAATCATAACTGACACAGAATTTTTAAATAACTAAAAGTTTACTAGTACTACGAACATTCTACCTGCTTTCGCCTGAGGGCCTTTAGGCTTTTTCAACCCTGTGGTGGCCAGGTTCTGTCCAGGACTTACGTAGGGGACTGCCCGGGTCAGACCATGGGGATCGATCTATGCCAAAGCAAACTCCGGCCCCCCACCTAAGCCGAAGCAGACCAATCCGTGCCGGAACCGATCCCAAATGTCTTTCATCTCCAACAATATCATCAGATCGCGAAACCTCGGCCACCAACGCCTCCTCGCCTTAAGGCCTATTCTGTGGAATTCATAAAACGATTATTTTCTTAATACTCCTTTAGCTATCCTTCTGACTATCATGGCGCGAATTTTTATGCATTTATACTTTTTGCGTTTCTTAAAGTTATGAAGTATTTATAAATTGTTAGCGTAAGTGGAAGGAATCAATAATCTTTTACAGAAAATAACATTATAAATAAAATTTACGGGAATCATAACTGACACAGAATTTTTAAATAACTAAAAGTTTACTAGTACTACGAACATACTACCTGCTTTCGCCTGAGGGCCTTTAGGCTTTTTCAACCCTGTGGTGGCCAGGTTCTGTCCAGGACTTACGTAGGGGACTGCCCGGGTCAGACCATGGGGATCGATCTATGCCAAAGCAAACTCCGGCCCCCCACCTAAGCCGAAGCAAACCAATCCGTGCCGGAACCGATCCCAAAGGTCTTTCATCTCCAACAATATAATCAGATCGCGAAACCTCGGCCACCAACGCCTCCTCGCCTTAAGGCCTATTCTGTGGAATTCATAAAACAATTATTTTCTTAATACTCCTTTAGCTATCCTTCTGACTATCATGGCGCAAATTTTTACGCATTTATACTTTTTGCGTTTCTTAAAGTTATGAAGTATTTATAAATTGTTCGCGTAAGTGGAAGGAATCAATAATCTTTTACAGAAAATAACATTATGAATAAAATTTACGGGAATCATAACTGACACAGAATTTTTAAATAACTAAAAGTTTACTAGTTCTACGAACATACTACCTGCTTTCGCCTGAAGGCCTTTAGGCTTTTTCAACCCTGTGGTGGCCAGGTTCTGTCCAGGACTTACGTAGGGGACTGCCCGGGTCAGACCATGGGGATCGATCTATGCCAAAGCAAACTCCGGCCCCCCACCTAAGCAGAAGCAAACCAATCCGTGCCGGAACCGATCCCAAAGGTCTTTCATTTCCGACTATATCATCAGATCGCGAAACCTCGGCCACCAACCCCTCCTCGCCTTCAGGCCTATTCTGTAGAATTCATAAAACGATTATTTTCTTAATACTCCTTTAGCTATCTTTCTGACTATCATGGCGCGAATTTTTATGCATTTATACTTTTTGCGTTTCTTAAAGTTATGAAGTATTTATAAATTGTTAGCGTAAGTGGAAGGAATCAATAATCTTTTACAGAAAATAACATTATAAATAAAATTTACGGGAATCATAACTGACACAGAATTTTTAAATAACTAAAAGTTTACTAGTACTACGAACATACTACCTGCTTTCGCCTGAGGGCCTTTAGGCTTTTTCTACCCTGTGGTGGCCAGGTTCTGTCCTGGACTTACGTAGGGGACTGCCCGGGTCAGACCATGGGGATCGATCTATGCCAAAGCAAACTCCGGCCCCCCACCTAAGCCGAAGCAAACCTATCCGTGCCGGAACCGATCCCAAAGGTCTTTCATTTCCGACTATATCATCAGATCGCGAAACCTCGGCCACCAACGCCTCCTCGCCTTCAGGCCTATTCTGTGGAATTCATAAAACGATTATATTCTTAATACTCCTTTAGCTATCCTTCTGACTATCATGGAGCGAATTTTTATGCATTTATACTTTTTGCGTTTCTTAAAGTTATGAAGTATTTATAAATTGTTAGCGTAAGTGGAAGGAATCAATAATCTTTTACAGAAAATAACATTATAAATAAAATTTACGGGAATCATAACTGACACAGAATTTTTAAATAACTAAAAGTTTACTAGTACTACCAACATACTACCTGCTTTCGCCTGAGGGCCTTTAGGCTTTTTCAACCCTGTGGTGGCCAGGTTCTGTCCAGGACTTACGTAGGGGACTGCCCGGGTCAGACCATGGGGATCGATCTATGCCAAAGCAAACTCCGGCCCCCCACCTAAGCCGAAGCAAACCAATCCGTGCCGGAACCGATCCCAAAGGTCTTTCATCTCCGACTATATCATCAGATCCCGAAACCTCGGCCACCAACGCCTCCTCGCCTTAAGGCCTATTCTGTGGAATTCATAAAACAATTATTTTCTTAATACTCCTTTAGCTATCCTTCTGACTATCATGGCGCGAATTTTTACGCATTTATACTTTTTGCGTTTCTTAAAGTTATGAAGTATTTTTAAATTGTTCGCGTAAGTGGAAGGAATCAATAATCTTATACAGAAAATAACATTATGAATAACATTTACGGGAATCATAACTGACACAGAATTTTTAAATAACTAAAAGTTTACTAGTACTACGAACATACTACCTGCTTTCGCCTGAAGGCCTTTAGGCTTTTTCAACCCTGTGGTGGCCAGGTTCTGTCCAGGACTTACGTAGGGGACTGCCCGGGTCAGACCATGGGGATCGATCTATGCCAAAGCAAACTCCGGCCCCCCACCTAAGCCGAAGCAAACCAATCCGTGCCGGAACCGATCCCAAAGGTCTTTCATCTCCGACCATATCATCAGATCGCGAAACCTCGGCCACCAACGCCTCCTCGCCTTAAGGCCTATTCTGTGGAATTCATAAAACGATTATTTTCTTAATACTCCTTTAGCTATCCTTCTGACTATCATGGCGCGAATTTTTATGCATTTATACTTTTTGCGTTTCTTAAAGTTATGAAGTATTTATAAATTGTTAGCGTAAGTGGAAGGAATCAATAATCTTTTACAGAAAATAACATTATAAATAAAATTTACGGGAATCATAACTGACACAGAATTTTTAAATAACTAAAAGTTTACTAGTACTACGAACATTCTACCTGCTTTCGCCTGAGGGCCTTTAGGCTTTTTCAACCCTGTGGTGGCCAGGTTCTGTCCAGGACTTACGTAGGGGACTGCCCGGGTCAGACCATGGGGATCGATCTATGCCAAAGCAAACTCCGGCCCCCCACCTAAGCCGAAGCAGACCAATCCGTGCCGGAACCGATCCCAAAGGTCTTTCATCTCCAACAATATCATCAGATCGCGAAACCTCGGCCACCAACGCCTCCTCGCCTTAAGGCCTATTCTGTGGAATTCATAAAACGATTATTTTCTTAATACTCCTTTAGCTATCCTTCTGACTATCATGGCGCGAATTTTTATGCATTTATACTTTTTGCGTTTCTTAAAGTTATGAAGTATTTATAAATTGTTAGCGTAAGTGGAAGGAATCAATAATCTTTTACAGAAAATAACATTATAAATAAAATTTACGGGAATCATAACTGACACAGAATTTTTAAATAACTAAAAGTTTACTAGTACTACGAACATACTACCTGCTTTCGCCTGAGGGCCTTTAGGCTTTTTCAACCCTGTGGTGGCCAGGTTCTGTCCAGGACTTACGTAGGGGACTGCCCGGGTCAGACCATGGGGATCGATCTATGCCAAAGCAAACTCCGGCCCCCCACCTAAGCCGAAGCAAACCAATATGTGCCGGAACCGATCCCAAAGGTCTTTCATCTCCAACAATATAATCAGATCGCGAAACCTCGGCCACCAACGCCTCCTCGCCTTAAGGCCTATTCTGTGGAATTCATAAAACAATTATTTTCTTAATACTCCTTTAGCTATCCTTCTGACTATCATGGCGCAAATTTTTACGCATTTATACTTTTTGCGTTTCTTAAAGTTATGAAGTATTTATAAATTGTTCGCGTAAGTGGAAGGAATCAATAATCTTTTACAGAAAATAACATTATGAATAAAATTTACGGGAATCATAACTGACACAGAATTTTTAAATAACTAAAAGTTTACTAGTTCTACGAACATACTACCTGCTTTCGCCTGAAGGCCTTTAGGCTTTTTCAACCCTGTGGTGGCCAGGTTCTGTCCAGGACTTACGTAGGGGACTGCCCGGGTCAGACCATGGGGATCGATCTATGCCAAAGCAAACTCCGGCCCCCCACCTAAGCCGAAGCAAACCAATCCGTGCCGGAACCGATCCCAAAGGTCTTTCATTTCCGACTATATCATCAGATCGCGAAACCTCGGCCACCAACCCCTCCTCGCCTTCAGGCCTATTCTGTAGAATTCATAAAACGATTATTTTCTTAATACTCCTTTAGCTATCTTTCTGACTATCATGGCGCGAATTTTTATGCATTTATACTTTTTGCGTTTCTTAAAGTTATGAAGTATTTATAAATTGTTAGCGTAAGTGGAAGGAATCAATAATCTTTTACAGAAAATAACATTATAAATAAAATTTACGGGAATCATAACTGACACAGAATTTTTAAATAACTAAAAGTTTACTAGTACTACCAACATACTACCTGCTTTCGCCTGAGGGCCTTTAGGCTTTTTCAACCCTGTGGTGGCCAGGTTCTGTCCAGGACTTACGTAGGGGACTGCCCGGGTCAGACCATGGGGATCGATCTATGCCAAAGCAAACTCCGGCCCCCCACCTAAGCCGAAGCAAACCAATCCGTGCCGGAACCGAACCCAAAGGTCTTTCATCTCCGACTATATCATCAGATCGCGAAACCTCGGCCACCAACGCCTCCTCGCCTTAAGGCCTATTCTGTGGAATTCATAAAACAATTATTTTCTTAATACTCCTTTAGCTATCCTTCTGACTATCATGGCGCGAATTTTTACGCATTTATACTTTTTGCGTTTCTTAAAGTTATGAAGTATTTTTAAATTGTTCGCGTAAGTGGAAGGAATCAATAATCTTTTACAGAAAATAACATTATAAATAAAATTTACGGGAATCATAACTGACACAGAATTTTTAAATAACTAAAAGTTTACTAGTACTACGAACATACTACCTGCTTTCGCCTGAGGGCCTTTAGGCTTTTTCAACCCTGTGGTGGCCAGGTTCTGTCCAGAACTTACGTAGGGGACTGCCCGGGTCAGACCATGGGGATCGATCTATGCCAAAGCAAACTCCGGCCCCCCACCTAAGCCGAAGCAAACCAATCCGTGCCGGAACCGATCCCAAAGGTCTTTCATCTCCGACCATATCATCAGATCGCGAAACCTCGGCCACCTACGCCTCCTCGCCTTAAGGCCTATTCTGTGGAATTCATAAAACAATTATTTTCTTAATACTCCTTTAGCTATCCTTCTGACTATCATGGCGCGAATTTTTACGCATTTATACTTTTTGCGTTTCTTAAAGTTATGAAGAATTTATAAATTGTTCGCGTAAGTGGAAGGAATCAATAATCTTTTACAGAAAATAACATTATGAATAAAATTTACGGGAATCATAACTGGCACAGAATTTTTAAATAACTAAAAGTTTACTAGTACTACGAACATACTACCTGCTTTCCTCGGAAGGCCTTAAGGCTTTTTCAACCCTGTGGTGGCCAGGTTCTGTCCAAGACTTACGTAGGGGACTGCCCGGGTCAGACCATGGGGATCGATCTATGCCAAAGCAAACTCCGGCTCCCCACCTAAGCCGAAGCAAACCAATCCATGCCGGAACCGATCCCAAAGGTCTTTCATCTCCGACTATATCATCAGATCGCGAAACCTCTGCCACCAACGCCTCTTCGCCTTAATGCCTATTCTGTGGAATTCATAAAACGATTATTTTCTTAATACTCTTTTAGCTATCCTTCTGACTATCATGGCACGATTTTTTTCACATTGATACTTTTTTTGCGTTTCTTAAAGTTATGAAGTATTTATAAATTGTAAGCGGAAGTGGAAGGAATCAATTATCTTTTACAGAAAAAAACATCATGTATAAAATTTACGGGAATCATAACTGACACTCAATTTTTAAATAATTATAAGTGTACTAGTACTACGAACATACTACCTGCTTACGCCGCGTCTACTTGGTTGGCCATGAACCAATACTCCCTTCTAGCCACAGAAAAGAAAGTAAAGGGGAAATGTGTCAAAATTTGGGTTTTCGGTGGTTTATTTAACTACTGCAAACAATTATTGTTGATAGATTGCGGTGAATGTATTCCTAAACTGGAGTGAATGACGGGTTCTATAATTTTATTTGACTAACTGAGTATTTAAAGTATTTGTTTAAAAATTGTGTGGTGTAGAAAAGGTCGATTTGTTAAGGATTCAACTAGAAAACAAAGTACCACAGCAAAGTTAAATTGTAAGATTGACTTTAAAAGTTTGAAAGAGCCGTTCAAAACAAACAAATTGTTACTAAAATGTCTATACTTGTGACAATTGCGGAGAGATCTAGAGCTTACCGAAGATGCTGGAATGTACGAGCCGAGCATATGTAAGTTCTAAGTATTCACGATTCAGACTTTACAATATGTTGAGAATGACGTCTACTCGAATTTTGTGCAAAAACTTATCAACTACAAAAAGTGGAACTTACATGCTCCTTGACATGAAGAGGAGTAAGAGACTTACGTTAGATGACGATCACAACACCGATAAATCATGGGAAAGTTGGTGATACACGGACGGATATATACGTCTGTATTCCCTACTGTTGAATAACTAAACAGTTGAATTTATAAAGAAATATTTAAAAAAGGACATTTTTATTGTATACTTATTTCTTATTAAATTATTTTTCATATCATTGTACCCCTTTAATTCGAAAAATTAATAAAATGAAGCAACGTTATTGTTAAACTTTGGTTTTTCTAATTGTAATTTAATGACAAAACGAAACAGTTAACAAAATCGCCAAAAAAAACTTCACACATAAAGGCAAGAATTTCACCTTGTGTTTCATATTCGGGTCACAGCGATTTCTTTGAAACCTGCGATGGATCTGCTTTGCAAGATGTCGGCATATGGAACGGAATTTCAACAATCGAATAAATATACATTTGGTATATACGTAGATGCAAAAGAATATAAATTAAATGTTGCCGTAACAACGACTTTGGGCATATACACATAAATTCAATTAAAAAAACTTTGAAACGGTGATCATATACTTTTTTTTTTGGTACAACAATAATACGTTTAATATGTTTTCTCGAAAAATTCAACTATATTTTTATAATCAAATATATATTATCGTTAAAGTGTATAATTCAGTTACCGATAGACTTTAGGTTTTTTTTTTACCCAACCGCGACCAGTTTGTTTCCAGGACTTACTTCGGGGACTTTCTGGGTCCACCCTATGCTAACGCAAACTCCGACCAAAGCTATGCCATGTCTGTAATTTACTTAAAGATGTTTTACATAAAAAAAAGTTATTTTTAAGATTCGTCATCATTGTCTAATCTGGCTTTTTTTTTACAAGGACAATTTTTTACGTTTCTAATAGTAAGGAAGTATTTTTAAATTTTTAGCGCCCATAGAATGAAATAAGCATCTTTTACAGGGCAAGTACTAGAAAGAAATATGTTTACACATTCTAATATAAATTTCTTAGCTTATCTAGATCAACTTTTTAAATAAACATTTTATTTAGCTAGATTATTTTTTTATATATTTGTTCATCTTTTCCTGTTTGCATGTGTTTCGTTAAGGACTAGTTCCTACTTTTATAATTTGCTGATATGACGTTGTGTGTACAAGCCTTGTGATTAGGCTTCGATACAGCCATATCCAAACTTTTATACCACTCTTTTGAGATTTAAAATACAAACATCCTGAACTATTTTGTTTGAATATTAGTCCTACGGAATATATATAGAACCTGATAAATACACTATTAAAAATAAGTACTCAAAGTAAAATGTATTAATTTTTGAGTTCGTTCGATGCTTATGATGGCTCCGAATACATAAGTTTCAATTTTGAAAAAAAAAAGCATTTACTCAAAAATGAGTATATTGAGTGAAAATGAATAAAAAGAGCAGATGCTAGCTTACATAAATCACTTCCAATAAATATCAACATTTACAATCAAGATTGACCGGGGATCGAATCCAGATGCTCAGGCTCCAGTCCAGAGCCGAATACGTTAAACTACCAGGACTACTTGAAGAAGTTATATTTAGAAAGCTTGATAAAAAGGTGTGTAAAAAGAATAGGAAGCAAGATAATGGAATGTAAATACTCAGTTTCCATTTAAGCAATTGACATCAAATAAGGTGGAAAACCATATTCTGAACAATTATATTGGATTTGTATATTGCTCTACTAATTTAAAAGCGGATTTTTTACATGATACCTACATTTTCATCAGTCTAGAATTATTTTTACATTGATAATTCAATTTTACAATAAAGAAGAAAGTTAACAAACCTAAATTTTTTTTGACGGATAACCTAACTTGAATTCAATAGTACTGCATTTTTAAAATATTTTTTCACCGCAATTATAGTAATGCATTCTTAAATGTTTACTTACCAGCGGCTTATTGGGAAGTAAAGTTCAGCATTCACAATTTTTTCTCCTCCTCCGTGTTCTAATTCCGTTGAAGACTAGGATATTCGTCAAGTTCGTTCTAAATAGAAGAGATGGTATCATATTATGAAGCACTTCATCACTAAAACTCATTGCTTCCATGGAGTATGGAGTAAATCTGTTATTTCGTTAAATGATTTAAAGCAAGTTTCAAAACTGGATGAGCGATTCTGTAAAAGCGGTCAGTTTGGACAAAATAGCGTCGAAATGAGAAAATTTACAACAAGAATGTTAACCTAAGAAAGATATATTGTTCCTAAAGAAAGCACTGCAACAATGAAAATTTGGTGATTTTAAATATGAATAACAGTTTATTATTTAATTTATTATACTTTTCAACGTATTGTTGTCAAAGTCAAAAGCATTATTTCACAACAATGTATTTCAAGCAACATCATATATTACAGGGGTCTGGTACCTTCATTAAGGTAGACCGTAGTCCAAAACTTACTAAATTTGCGTTTTTTTTTTATTTAATTTTGTAAAATCATACCTTACACATTAAAAAAAACGCATTCTAAAATTCAAAGTTGTACAAAATTTAAAAAACAATTAAAAAACATGTGACCTTTAATACCAAAGAGTATAAATAAAATAGAGAGCGCTCTCCATGTCAGACTCTGGCAAAGCCATATGCTCCACACCGATGAAAAACGGTCTTCATCACGTGGTTTTAGAGCTGCCACATCCTACAAGCAGAAGTTCCGAAATTGGCGCAGTTTCTTCTTTTCGGCGATAGGGTGTTCCGTCGGTATTGAACTTCTAAACATAAGATATGTAGGTATTTACTTATTTTCAAACAATGTGCATTACATATTTTCCTTTCATTAACGAAACGAAAATATCCTTTTGTTTGTGTTCAATGCTCTAAGAAACGAATGTCTTTATATTTCTAAGGTTTTATTGTTCATATTTTCTTATTGAAATATACAAAATAACAATTAAAAGAACTACGCTTATTGTGCATCTACATAAAAACAGACAAATATACAAGTAAAATACATAATTATATTTAAATTATAAATAACAAAAAAAACATGTTAAATTTCAACTATTTATTGAAGAATTTAAAGTAAGAAATGTAATCCCACCTCCCCCGCACACAAAAATAAACTTTTTAAAAAATCTACGTGGTTTTTTTTTATTGTACAATTAGGATAAAAAAAAAATTTGTCCGAAAAAAAGTAGTATCAATTCGTAGTATTCTATATAAAGTCGTCCTTCCAAAAGACGCTTTTCAATAGCGCATTTTGCCAGGGCATAGTGCTCATAACCCGGATTAACGTTACACTATTTAAATATAATCTCCTACTTAATGTATATACATTTTATATTTGACTAAATATCGTATTATCATCAGTATTACGTAAGTTACACAAATTTACGGCAACTGAACTGAAACTGATTTACACACTGGTATTTTTTACTTTAACGACATTTCCAAAATATTTTGGATAAGTCCTCGTTAATACAAATTATAAAATTTATTTTATTGCCTAAAAATCAACTAATGAAAAGATAAAATAAACTATTGACCTTTAAATATCGTTGTTTTAGTGTTTAAGTTCCTAATTTTATTTTTTTGTAATTCTCTAGTGTATTGTTTTTCTGCATGGCTAAGCCTTATTTTTAAATACTCCAACAATATAGATTTAATAAGTAAAACTTTATGGTTGTCAATAGGGCTATCGTTTAAAATATGCTCGTCTAAGATATGAAAAATATTTAATGGAATGTTTTGCATGCTTTTAATTATTAAAAATTGCATGACGTTTTTTTTTTGCAGTTTTCCGGATTCTTCCAAACATCGAAACTCTTTTTCGGCTACTTTGCAAAGTTTTGAGCAGTCAACCCCTGGTACAATTAAACCTCCCCTATTCTTTATTTGAATTAAAGCAGAATTGTGGGGGTTATGAATTAAAGCAAGTTTACAACTTGCACATTTTATATTGTTGGAAAGCTTTTTAACTATAAATCCGCTAATGTATACAACAATATCAGCAACAAAAAAACTAAATAGGAAGCATTCGAATTTGTAATTGACTTTTCAATAACTATATGTAATTAAGGTTAATTGAATACATTTGAATTATAAATGTAATGTAGTACATTTTATACTGATAACATTGCAGAAACTAATTTGAAAATATATGTACATACTTATATGACATCCCTAATTAGAAAATAACAAAGACAAACGCAACATTCGAAAATGGAAAAAATAACTATTTAATTCTAATTAAAATAAAATATAAATGAAAGCTATTACAGAATTTTGTAATACAACTGCTATATGTTAGTTTTAGTAAATTCCGAAATGGCCTCTTTAATTTATATGTTAAATTCCTTTAAAGTACCATTCTTCAAGAAACGATAATTAAATAATAATTAATTAAATAATAATTTAAGAATAAATTAATTCGATTTCATTTAGTTTTGAAAGTCGCCAAAGCATGCCAAGACACGCCAAGTAACACCTGCGCTCGATAACGTGTTCAGAAAGTATTAAAAACCTTACAAAAACAAAATTTAATATTTACGAAACATCGAATTTGCTACCTAAGGAAAATACGAGACAGTAGTCTAATTTCCTATAAATATTTACTCAATTGAAACAGATTATATTCATAAAAATTAAGAAAAGAATTCGTAAACCTCATGTTAAGCAAAGTATTTTTGTTTATTTTACATGATTTTAAAATTTGGTTTGAAATAAAATGTTCAGAAAAACTTACCAATGGAATGTGTATGGACCTCCTTTGCAAAATTTTTCATTACATCCATAAGCGGCACATTTATGAACCATTTTGTTTGCGAGCGACGTGAATCATCGCTGTTCCTATTGGAAATCTATTAGGAGGAAAATAACTTTTTCGCGCGGGCGGGTGAATCTGGATACTGATCACGTGACTCGGTGATGGACACGCGTAAATCGGCATTTTTATTCCTCTATTTTTATCATTACTCTATGTTTAATACCAGTCAGAGGTCCACAGGCGCTTTTGGTTCGATTCCAGATGGGATGGTGAAACTGTACCAGAATTTCTGTTTTACGATTTAGAAAGTAAATTGTTTAAATTTCACCAGTATTTTCTGTGGTAAACGTATGGGAATATATTGTTACTTCCATTTGCACAGCTAAAACTTGTAACCAAGCGCTGATTTCCGTGTATTAGAGTCTACAACTGCAGATACCTGGTCTCACCACTGCCGCCATAGTAATTAAAAAATCCTGTTTGGGGGTGGCTGGCTAACTTTAAGACGGGACAGGTTGGCCATGTTTCAACATTTCAAACCAACATGAAAACAAAATCATCACGGCTGGGGAGAGTTCCGCAGACAAAGTTTCTGCCGAATTGGAGGAAACTCAGGAACCTGATCCAGCTACATTACATTTTAATGGAGGAAATTCTATGCAAGCAAAGTTGTAGCTGGGGCTGTCACCAGGTGAATACATTGTCGTGGAAGATTTACTGTGTGGATGAACAGGATGTCCTGGTTACCACGATGGAGAAAAGGGGGACGTTCTGAACTTGACCCATAAACAAAAATGAAGTTTGGTAAATATTATCAAATATAGTCAGTAAAATTCCTGCGCCTAAATTCTTGTGTTCATCTAAAGGTAAGAACGTAATGCTTAGTGAACATGTAATGTCCTTGACTGTGTTACCTACTTATGATATCATCGTAGCTACTTCAAAATACTATAATTAACTAGTGTACCTAGTTGTTACCTAGCTCTTCTTAGTTACCTCATTAAATGCTATTTGTCCATAAAATACTAATGACTATTTGCATCTAAGATTTTTTTTATTTATTTAAGTTTGATTTACCTACGTGTGCGACCTTATATAAGAAGAGTTGTAAAAATAATAATTCAAAAAGGGCATAAACAATTTAGTTTAAAGAGGAAAAAAATCAAGACTAATTTAAAGGCGAAATTTACAACAACTGTGACTGTATTAAAAGCAAATTTGTTCTAATATGTTTAAAAATATATTTTTTAAAGAAAACATTGAAAAATATGTTGTTTTTACGTTAATTTATTGTCTCTCTCTTATCGCAGAAGTGGTGTGCCAACTTATCCCAGTGCTTGTGCTACTATACCCCGCAAGTGGAGATATTTGACCAAACTTGACTTGATGACTTTAGAGCACTCTCAACGACTGAGTGTTCGGTATTCAGGAATTAAAAAAAAATACCACAATGTAGCCTCATAGATGTAGTTTCCGTGGACATAATCAAAATTGTCTCAACTAAACCACACATGCTTTCAAAAATAAAGATTTAAACTGTTACTAACCATCCCCAGTATCCCCTACCATAATATTTAAAATATTCTGGAGAGAAAAAAATTATTGTACTAGTAATTACTTTTAAAATTAAATTTTGTACAACAAAATAATTAATTAACAGTAGGTACGCATTCTTTAAAAAAAAAGCATGCTTTTTTTTTGACATTTCATGTTATAACTTTGACATTTTTATTTAATAAGTATATTTATTGGCAAAATAAATAGTGTGAGAATTTTTGAAAAAGTTAAAACTTTTTGGAAAAAAAAATGTTTGAAATTAGCAAATTTTTTCAGAAAATTAAGAGTTTTCATCTGAATAAACATAATTTTTTTCAAAAAGGAAACAAGATTAGTTATTTAAAAAAAATTACTCTACTTCGTTCCGTAGAATATTGTATTAGGCATGTGGCATATATGTATTATAGGACATTTAGTGCGAGTTTTTTTTTTTTGGGGGGGGGGGGGGATGTTGGAATTATTTCATGGGTCAGTATTTATACACCATAGTCAACTGTTCGAAGAGGGTACCAGCTTTGTTCCTGAGTAGTCGTAGGCTAGAGACCGCAATTTCTCCCGGAGTCATGGATCGAGGTACGAGTCTGTGACATTAGCGCACGGTACGTGAGTGCGCTTAAGAGTCTCGGTCAATAATTAAAAACATCAGGAAAATCAAATAATCGCTTATGTTGCATAAAACTTGATACTAAACATTCATCGGCTCAAATCGAAAAACCGTTGTGAAAACTTTTTTTGTCGCCAAGGAAAAAAACCGCATCTATGGTATGTTAGATAACACTTAGCAACAAAATTACAGAAGGTGATTCATAAAGTTCATCCCGAGGCATTGCTGTTCAAATTAAAAAGGTTAGGAATCGGATGTGAAATTTTACAATGGATAAAAAACTGATTAAGTCAGCAGGTGCAAATTAAAGGTAATTACTCTCAGCGGGCAGAAGTTAAAAGGGGAGTGTCACAGTGTTCTATCTTAGGTCCACTTTTAGTTATTATTTTTATTGAGGATATTAGTTGGGAGAATACGGGAAAAGTCAGCATCTATGCCGACGAGTTAAAAATTATGGGGACTGAATTCTGATGAACAAATAGAACAATTGCGACTTACCAGCGGCTTATTGGGAAGTAAAGTTGAGCATTCGAATTTTTCTCCTGCAAACGCATGTTCCAATTCCATTCAAGACTAGGATATTCATCGTGTTCGTTCCAAATAGAAGAAATTAGTCCTATTATGAAGCACTTCATTAAACCTCATTGCTTCCATCAAGTATGGAGTAAATATGCCATTTGGTTAAATGATCTAAAGCAAGTTCAAATCTGGATGAACGATTCTGTTAAAGCGATCAATTTGAATAAGTGGCGTCGAAATAAGAAAATTTACAACAAGAATTTTAATCTAAGAAAGATACATTGTTACTAAAGAAAGCACTGCAACAATGATACTTTTGAGAATTTAAATATTAATAATAGTTTATTATTTAATTTATTATACTTTTCAACGTATTGTTGTCAAAGTCAACATCATTATTGTAACGATGTATTTCAGGTAATATCATAATAATTTTAATTTTTGAAAGAATTGTAGCAAAAATCTCAATGTGCAGATGTTTTTCAATAATTATCAAATTTAACATAACCTATGACGTCATTCACATAGTGTATATAACGGAAAGAAAAATCTTTTAAATTGTAAACGATATTTTTATCTACGTTGATTGAATGTCATACTATAAAATAGTTATAACATTCGAATGAAACATTGTACAAACTTAAAAATTCAGACATTAAATTCCTAATATTTTAAGCAAAATACCCTGTATATTTCACAACACCAACGTGAAATCGACAGTAGAAAATAAAGAATTTTTAATATTGTTATATAACCCCAGGCGTCTTTCATTTCATTGTAACACAATTTCATTTCCATTCATTTTCAACTTCAGATCTTGTTAATGGATTTTCCTAAGTCCATAAAATATAATTTTTATCGATAAATGAAACTTACACCTTCGTAGTAATTTTGAATACATAATAAATATAAACATTTAAGAAAATAGTTTAAAATAAAAAAAAAATGAAATTTTTACCAAAAATAAATTTTGGCCTCATTTTTGCTTTTATATCGCGGGGAGACAAATATCTTAATATCTTATATGACAATGTTATTGTTGTAATACCCAATATTCGCATATTATTATTCTGAAGTGAAACCTTTCAAATAAGCTACATGGAGGTATACATATTGAAACCTTAAGTTAAACTTTTAGGAGGGCCCATTCCGACACTATAGCACTGTTCCACTTCGTAACAAATAGCACTATTGGCATAAATGTAATAACGTTGAATAGGACATTAGGCACTGACGCTTTTAAGAGCTTGAAAAATATCAATGTTAGGGGCATGCATAGATTCCGTGGCGTCAGACAAAACTGCTGGTTTATATACCTCCTTCGGTTGGCGAGGTTTTAAGTTAACGACCGATTCCTATAATCTGCTGCCTAATGAATGTGCTTGTCAATAAAAAATCGCAATAATTGAAGGCGGTCCGGTCCGTATTGTCGAAAAATAGTTTTGTTGGCCAAGGTGATTTTTAACAATAATGTTATGAAGGAAAGATCTACATGTAAATATCCCTAAGGAATAATGTATAAGAAAATGGAAAAAATTCTTTAACTTTTAAACAGATATCTACATGAAACAAAGTGCAGATTTTAAACTGGGATGGGAACATATTGTTAAAAGGGTGCAAGTTTCATAACAATCCGTGCAGTAGTTTTTGAGTTAAATCTGGACAAACAGACAGACAAAAAAACATTTAATGTGATTTTCTGAATCAGTGTATCCTAATTCGTGAAGAAAACTCAAAATGAGGGGTTTTGTTCGGTTCCACAGACAGACACTCCATTCTTATATGTATGTATTGATAACATTATTGTTAAAAATCACCTTGGCGACCAAAAATATTTTTCGACAATACTGGGATAAACGATGCATTTGATTGACTGATGAGTAAATTTCGACAAATACTGCCGAATTAATTTAAAAATATCGCCAAATGTTGTCAAACAAATAAAAAAATATCGCCAATTGAATAAATATGTCGCCAAATGAATGAACATTTTGTCAAATGAGTCAATATATGGTCCTATATTTAAAAATATCATCAAAATGGCGAAATTAGTGTCCAAATAATATAAAATAATCTCTTTTTTTTTTAAAAAAAGGAAAACCGACTTAAAAAAAATGCGCTAAAAAGTAAAAAATATTTTTTTATTTTACGACTACGTTGAAAAAATTTAATTATTTAATATTAGTTTTATACTTATTAAAACATTTCGAAATCGGCGCCAAAATTTAGGTATGATTTTTGTAAATTGGAACCAATTTCAAAAAGTTGTAATAAGTATAAAATTGATATTCAATAATTCAGTTTTTCCAACTTAATCGTAAAATTAAAAATTATTTTTTACTTTTTTGCGCATTTTCTTTGTGTCGTTTTCCTTTTTTTAAAAAAGGGTATTTTATTTGTCCTTTTTTTAATTTAACAGGGGGCTTCGCCTCCTATTATTATTCACATAGAAATTCAAGTAGCGACTTGGGCTCAATAATGTATATTGTAAAACAATCCCTATCAATGCCAATAAATGCTGGTTAAACGAAATGTCGTTGTTGTACAACTTCTGTTAAACAATGAAAATATTTTGAAATCGATTTTAAAAAAATCCGGTTAATTGACATTTCCGGATATATATAACAGCCTTGAAAACCGATTTTTTTTGCAGATATTTCCTAATTGGAATTTTCTCTATTCAACAAAAAAAAGAATTTTCGAAATCGGAAAAAACTTTTTTTTCATACAGTCCGGCTAACTGAGCATTCCGGATAGTTAAGTGCCGGATAACCGGGTATTGTTTTTCAAATTGCTCCCAAGTGAAATATCCTCATCCAACATTTTTTTTTCTGCAAATATCTGAATTAGAACCAAATCCTGCGCAATCATACATTGAAAAAATACATAACGGTCGATTTGATAACCTCCCAACTTAGTCCGCGATTTGGCGGTTTTAATTTAAAAATTTCTGGCCATATTATTTTGGAGTTTTGGTTGGCGCGCTGTTCAGTCGGTTAAAAATGAATGTCAATTGGTGAAATTAGTGACAAAATGTTAAAATTAATGTCAACATATAATAAAACAATAACAAAACAGTGAAATTAGTGGAAAAATACTAAAAATATTATTTAAATGATCAAATTATAATAAATGATGAGAAAATGTTATTGCTTATTTTACGAAACATTTTTGAGGTTCCACCACCAACTAATGAGTTTTAAGAACATATCGACTCATTTCAGCTTGATTATCAATACATATATATCAAAATAGAGTGTTTTGTCTGTGAATTCGAAGAAAACCCCTCATTTTGAGTTTTTTTTGCAAGAATTAGGATTCATTGATTCAGAAAATCACATTAGATTTTTTTTGTCTGTCTGTTTGTCTGGTTTTAACTCAAACGAATGAACGGATTTTTTTTTAATTTACACTATTTTAACAATATTTTCTCAACTTAAAATCTCCACTTTGTTTGATTTGGATATCTGCAACCGTTCAAAAGTTATAGAATTTTTTCCATGTTCTTATACTTTATTCCTATTGGACATGTAAATGTAAATCTTCCCTTCATATCATTATTGTACCTTGGCGACTAAAAATATTTTTAGAAACTACTTGCTGCCTTTTATTATGGCAAATTTTCTTTTAAAAAAATTACATTTATTAGGCAGCAGATTATAGGAATCGGCGGTTAACAAAAAACTCGCCAACTGAAAGAAGAGGATAAACAAGCTTGTTTAGTCTGACGCCATAGGTATCCATTCTTCCCCTTAACTTTACTTTGTTTCGAGATTTTTAACGAGCGTCGGTGCCCAATTTTCTATCCAACGTTTTTGTGCTAAATAAAATACATTTATGCCAATAGTGTTATTTGGTGCGGAGAGGAACATATTATCGGAATGGACCACCCTAAAAGTTTAACTTAGGGTATTTATATTTATACCTCCATGTATCCTATTTTAAAGTTTTCACTACAAAAACATTTTATTGAAATTCAAAAATGAATATTTGAATATTAATTAAAAAAACATATTGTCAGTAAATATTGAAGCAGGCATATTTAAAAAAAAAAAAAAAAACTTCTACCAAATACGATAAGTTATTTCCATTTTGGAAAATTGCAATATTTTGTTTTTTAAATACATTGCATCGCCAGTGTTAAAACTAATGAATGTGAAGTTTAATTAAATGCATCTATTGTCACTGAAGGGTTAAATTTTATTCGAAATAAATATTCAACTTTTAAAATAATATAAGTTTTCAACACAAATTTGCTGCAGACCTCTGCAGCAAATTAAACCATCATAAATTACAGCAAATGCTCCAAGGTATGGTACATCGTTGAACTGAAATTTTTAACGTTGTTGTACTAATAATTCCACTTTAAGAATCTTTAAAAGCTTAATTATTTATAAAGATATGGCTTTTAAAATCCATTTTTCTATAAAAGATTTGCAAAATATAGTAATATTTTTTTTAATTAAAAAATTGTTTGAACTTTTGATAAAACAAATGGAATGTGGATATATCAGCTTTAGTATCTTAGGAAAAATAAAACATGGCGGCACATACATTTGTAAAAGCTGTTGTCTAAAAATTTAAATTTTGAACGAAGTTGTTTTTTTTCTCAAATCGAGATTCAAATGTCTGGAATTGGGTAAAAAAAAAAGGTAAGTCGACTACGAAGCCGAAACCTCTGTCTGAGGCATGTCTTTATTATAATTAGTTTTCCTTAATGATAGGACTTACATAATTATTTAGTACAGTCATAAGCATTTGAAAAAATGTAATGTTTACTTCTGTTTTTCAATGTAAATAGTGCCTAATTTTATTTATTCGGATCAAAAGTGAAAATATTTTATATTTCATTATTAGCTACTATTTAAGTTCTTTTTTGAGGTAACTTACTCATTCAGTTTCACATTGTTTTATTTTTAACCTGTTATTAAACTAATGATATATCTGCCAAATTAAGCATTTTCATATGCTGCATTCAAAGTGTGTTTACCGTAAAATAGGAGACATTGCGTTCACATAAAGGATTTACTATATATAATTGTGGCTTAGGCGAAGCTAAAAACATCGTTTAATACAGCTAATTTTTAACCAAATAAATTATATATTTAACATGTGAACATCTAAATAAAAAGTTAATTTTATAGATCAATCACATTTCATGCTGTATTATCTTTGCTCTTCTTCAAGGTGTCTATTTAGCATTGACAATGATGTTATAAATTGTGTTTTAATTCAATAAATATATTTATTCCCGTCTTAATTCTTTATGATTTTTTTAATACCCAAGACATGCCCAACTAATCTTAAAAAAAAACTGTAGAGTTACACAATTCTTTAGTTATTTTTCTCTTATTTGGAAAACAAATGCAAAATTATATTGTTTATGCACATTTGGAAATTTCATTGACCGTTATATAAATTTTAAGATCCTTGATTTGATAAACTAAGGTTTCTAAAGATCGAAAAACAACTTTGTATGTTTGTCGCCGGCGTCACCAAGAACTGAGCATAATAATTTAAATGCATTTACTCTTGAGAAATTGCTATGGCCTATTTAAAATCTACCGAATCTTGTTGAAGCACAAACTTTTTTAAGTACACAATAATAATAATAAACATAATTTTCACAAAATATTTATTTGTACACTTACACAAGCAAATTACAATAATATCTGTCCAAGTTGAATTCAAAGCTTTTAAAAAAATAATACTTTGAAATTACATGATGGGTTACCAATATCAGGTAAGAAATATACAGTTCGTTCCTTAACGCTTATTCGCAGTATTAGTAGAAGTGTTTCTAAGAAATTTATAAAACAGAATGAAATCCATTTAGATTAAAAAATATTACTTCCTCCATTGACAGTTTTCAGGCACATTTATAGAACAAAACTGTTTTATTAAGATTACGAAATAAAATAATAAACATTCCGCAAATTATGTATATATTCAAAGTAAAACATGACACATATTATGTATTTGCAAATCTTGATTCTGCCTATCAAACAATTTTTAACATTAAAACGGACTTAACTATTAATAGAAACACAAAGGAATAAGGGAAAGTATGTTAAACTTCACACTGGGTCAACGAAATGCAAGGAAGAAGTTTACAAAATCAACGGCAGGTAGACGTTTGATGAGAGCAACTAAGGCATAGTAATGTATATTGCAATTTGAATTCGAAATGAACGCACGCATAAAGTTGCAAGTGGCGATTTCGTTCCTGTGATCTAGTAAATACGATTTCAATCCACGAGCATGGGCTGGGCGAACGAGTTGCATGCGAGACTGTGAACTGACACGGGCCCCCATCTCAATCAAAAGCATCACCATTCGTGGGCTGCAATCGTGAGAGAGACCCAATTGGAGGGGCGTCTGCCCGAGGTCATCGACGGCTTCTATTTCGGCTCCTTTCTCCAACAGCAACCGTGCCAAGTTCACGCGATCTCTCAAGACAGCGTAGTGGAGGGGGGTTCTCGAATCCGAATCTCGAAAATTCACGCCGTTGATTTGCTCAACGCTTTTTCCGATTGATTTGAGGTGACAGTTGATATAGTAAATTGCACACTTTACAGCTTTATGCAAAGGTGCGTTGACAACTGAACCCGAGACAAGTAGCTCCCTGACAATTAGGGCTCGACGAAGTTGTCTCGCGTTGTCATTCCAGTTGAGAGGATATTCGCTGTCCAGATACACTGTATCCAGCGCAGTGTGACCTTTCTTATTTGTCGTGTGCACACTCGCGCCCTGCAGCAAGAGCTCCTTCACCAACCAGGGGCACCACGAGTGGTAGGCGGCGCGGTGCAGAGGGGTGTCGCCCCTGCAGTTTTGGGCATTCACGGCCGCCCCTTTCCGGAGCAGGATGCTGACCACTTCGAGATCTGCAGGACTCACGGCGTAAAAGAGGGGCGTCCTGCCTTTAGAGTCGGGCGTGTTGACATCGATGTGGTCCATTAACACTTCTATGGCGTTGATGTTCCTCTCTTGAACTGCAAAGTGAAACGGGGGTACGCCGCAACGATTCTCTGCCTTGAGGTCAGCCCCATGCTCGATACAACACCGCAGGAGGTCATCCAGATTCTTCGAGATAGCGCGGTGCAACAGCGGACCTTCTTCACCTATCCGAATCGAGGCATTGGCGCCACGGCGAATTAAATCCATCGCGGTTTCCGTATTTTCTTTCAAAATTGCCGACTTCAGTTGACCATCCATAATGTCTAATTCAGCATGCGCTAAAACAAAAAAAAATATTTTACAATCAAAACTCAATGTCATACTAATAATAATTAACATGTAAGTATATTGTTTAAGTGAATAGTATTTAACATGTTTGTGTTTAAAATATTTTGACAGTCGATCGCTAATTATCCGGATCCATTGGGTTCTGATCCCATCCGGACAATCGAATATCCGGATAATTTACAATAAAAGGTTATTTCCCTGAATTTTGTTTTAGTGTGTAATTTAATTTATGAGTGTAAAAAACAATATCATTCACCGATAAAAATCTTTTAAAATGCAGATTTTTCTGATTTCATTTTTTTTTCTCAAAGCGATCTGAATCCAGAAAATTGGGGAACTGCTTTGTTTGATCGGGATAATTGCAGTTCCACTGTATTAACGAAAAATGGGTATAGGAACTCATTTGAAATTTGCGCATCAAACAAGATTTTATTACAAAACAAATATATAGTCTTTTAGTGTTCACAGAAATATTCGAATAAAGTTAATGTATCACATACTAAAGTTTATTTTTAAATATAACACAGTTTTTTTTTTACAAAATAAATAACTATAGTTTAATATATACAGTCCTTCTTGGAAATGACTAGAAGAAAAATATATCAGCAGTTTTTTATGTATTGATTTAATGTTTTCAAGATTGGAATCGAAGAAATCGCTTAATTAAATCACTTAAATTGTGTCTAACTTTGCCCTTCAAATCTTAAACAAATAGCAAAAACTATCTACAGAGGCTGTTTAGAACTGGTCGGAAATTGGTACATTCGCCGTATTACAATTAAATTAATTATATTTAGTTTAAATTTATTAGCCTGTGTAGATGTTATATAGCTTCGGTTTTATTATATTATCTAAAACCGCAATATTGAACTGACAGAGCACTGAACGCAGTGATTTCTTATTCTCCTAATCGCAGTGAAAAATCGCAGTGTCTGGCTCGTCTTGTCTGCATGTAGCCCAATTTAAAATTTTAAATTTTCAGGCTTTAAATTGAAGACTAAAAAGAGCACGCCAACCAACACTTTAAATTAAAACCGCCAAAGCGCGCCAAAAGGGGGGAGGCTAACAATTCGATGGTTATGTTTTTTTTTATATGTATTTTGTGTAACATTTCAGTTCTAATTCAAATATTTGGAAAATTCTTTTTGTTGGATAAGGGATGCCTCACTTGGGAACCTTTTGAAAAGATTTTGGTTTTCCGGCATTTAACTATCCGGAATTATCCATTTACTGGACAATTTGAACAAAAACCACATTGCCCGATTTCGAAATTTTTTTTTTAGTTGTATATAGGAAAACCTGCTTTGGCAAAAACTGCAAAAAATTATCGGTTATCCTGCTGTATATATCCGGAAATATCGATTAACTGGACTTTTATTTAATTGTTTCTCCAATTTCAAAATGTTTTCATTGTTTGATAGGAGTTATACAACAATGACATGTCGTTTACCCAGCATTTATTGGCATGGATCGGGATTGTTTTACAAAATACATTGTCGAGACAAAATGTGAGATAAAATAAACTTTTTTTTAAAAAAAGGGGAAAAAAAGGAAAACTGCCTTTAAGAAAATTGCGATAAAAATTGAAACATAATTTCTAATTTTACGATTAAGTTAAAAAAAATTGAATTATTTAATATCACTTTTATACTTATTACAACTTTTTGAAGTGGGTCCCAATTTACCAAAATCATACATAAATTTTGACACCAATTTCAAAAAGTTTTAATAAGTATAAAATTGATATTAAATATATTAATATTTTCAACTAGTTCTTAATATTAAAAATTATATTTTACTTTGGACCGCATATTTATTAACGTCGGTTTTCCTATTAAAATTACTTAATATAGAAAGATTTTTTTATAAAAGCTAATATTTTTCGTCGCCAATTTTAAAAATGTCGTTGTACATTTTCATAAATAGACGTTGTTATAAAATCGTTTATTCTTGACAATACCTTCAAATAAATTAATTGTGTTTTAAACAATTGAAAGCGGGCGATCAATAATTGATTTAACGAAATAACTATTTCTAACAATTATGCTTAAACGGGAAAACTAATGGAAAAGCAAACATTCCGAGATGTCTGAACAGTTTGAATTTCTACCTTCGAGAAAATAAAAGAGAAGGAATAAACAGGGAGAATGAACCAATGGGATAAAATAAAACAGCGTGTGTGGAACAGCTGGTAACAGCCATGACTTAAATTGATATGCTGTAACTGGTTTCCCAGCAAAGAGGCAACCGAACAACTATAGTCTGTTAATACAATATTCAATAAAAATTCGCCCATGAATAACGAGAAATGAAAGCTTTCTTTCTAACACCGAAAACAAAAAACCCTTCATTGATAGTCTTACAAGTTTCTCTTAAGAAAAGGGCCATTCTTCTAACCTTTTGTATTATACCATACCACTTTTACGCTAAATGTATTTCTTTAATTTCGAAAAAAGTATTCATCCCATACAGTGTATATGTATACAACAATGAAACATTCGTCAGTTACGGAAGTTATAATTTTGGACATGTTTTAATTGCTAAGGCTTTGTAAAAAATGTACTTAAAACTAATTTGTTAATAGGTTTTGAAACTTTTATATTTGTGTTCTAAACGCATGAAGATTTTTTTAATTAAGAATATTTTTTATAACGAATTAACGACATAAAAACTTGAGTATTTTTTAGGTTTTAAACATAAAATATATTTTTGAAAGCAAATAAAACGCAAATTTGCAAAAAACTCTCCCTAGACTTGTATTATACTTTGATATTATTTAATCAATTGAATTTTTTCTTAATATTTATAACTGGAAGAGCAGTAATGTCGTTTAAAAAAACTTATTTACCTTAAAAAAAAGTTTTTTTTTTAATTATTATTTCATTGATTATTGTTTAAAAAGAGATGTTATAATAGTGCAAAAAAAATTTATTCCTAAATGTATAATTAAAAAATAAGGGAATTTGGGACTCGGATCTCCCTTGATATTAAAAAGTATTGTTTTAAAATTTTTATGTCAAAACTTTGAGAGCGCTCAAATGTTATGGAAATTAAATTACAATATAATTTAAATATCAAATTGAAGTTATAATATAAATACAAAAAATATATTATTGTTTGTATTTATATATTTTTTACAACTACTTAGCTTTTATCGCATCTACTTCAAATTACCTTATTTACACTAATTTTTGTAATGTTTTTAAATTAAATAAACACAGAAGAAGAATTTCTTAAAGAATAATACTAAACAATTCGGATAGCACTTCTGTAATAAAAACATTATAATCGAAGAAAAGTTTACATACCTCGTGCATCGTACGATGGCGACAGGTAATGCTGACGTCTAAAGGCCGCTGATCCAAACTTAGGCATCTTCAACCCTATAAACAAATCAACAAAACATTTATATAATACAACTATTTGTAACTAAACTACATATAAAATTTCTCTGTATCCATATCATGGTTAAGAATAAAAACACTTTAACACCCAAAATTTCTTAATTTTTAGGGGCATGTAGCCATTTCACCAAAAAGTGTCTCCGTGAGATGTTAAATTGGAATGTGTTTTACGATTATGTAAATATAAATTGTATGTCCCGTTGTTGTCACAAAAGCTCACAGTAGAAGCATTAATTTCGAGATAAATACGACAAAAAACATATTTGTTCTTTTCTCAAATACCTATTTACACAACAAATACATCAAAACACGTGAAAGTTTGAGATAGTGATAGAAACAAAATTATTGTTTTGTTTTTTTAATTTAATCGTGCATTGACTCTTTGATGAGTTATTAAACTTTTGAATTACTTTATGCATTTAAGGAGTAAGTACCAGGGGACCGAGCCCAGCTCGTTTGCATATTTTATTACTTAGTAATATTTCTAATGAATCGAATCAAATGCAAATGTTTTGAAATGTCCATATCAATGGTTAGACGTTTCATAATATATTTTATCGTCTAATAATGTCTTAATTATCAAAATAAGTTAAGTTCTTTGAAATGCTCATACGATTGGTTAGAAGTGTCAAGATTTCAAAGGTACCGTAACAATTCTGCAGGAGTAATTTAAATTCATATTATTAAGGATCCTGAGCGTCTAATACGACCACTCGCACAATTGTAGCACAAAGATGTTTTCGTTTGCATGCTAAACCCTGACAATATTATTGTTGTTCAGTATTTTAAGTAACAATTTATAACGCTGTTTGCTTTTGTCTAACTCTGGAATAACTGACTGGGTTTTTAAATGATGTAAAGTACTCTTTGTTAATAAGAAGATTATGATAACGGATATCAAATTATTTTTTGCTACTGCAAAATTACTTCGGCAATTTTTTGTATCTTCAAACTGTATTCATTCAACCTTTAAACAGCATTTTATATTCTTATTAAACGTTTAATCAATAATAAAGATTTTTACTTATTTTAAGTAATTTTATGTGTTATTCGGAATTAATCGTAGTGATGAAAGCAGTTTTATCTTTAATTTAGTGAAAAATAATTTAATTTTACCAATTAAAAAAATTAAATTTTTTGATTTAATTTGTTGAATTTGTTAAATTAAATTTGTGGCTGTTGTTAGGAATATTTCATAATTTTGAAGAGGTTACAGAAGAAAAGGTTCTATAATATAAAATTTGTGCAGGTGGCTAGTAGTATGGGTCCTGAAAAAAAATAGTTACTTCGAACACATATATTTATTTAACAAAATACTTATTTGAAGTAACACGATTAAAATAATTAAAAAAACATTTACAGTTTATTTTTACAAATGGTTTTAAATTAAATTAATTTCCCTGTGTGTATATGAAAACTTTTTCCTTCAAGGGTTTAGATTACTATGTACGTTTCAATTGAAAACTTTTGAACTGTTTTTCCTTTGTTATATTGTAGAGTCTCGTTACTCATCTAAATATCTGCTTGAAACTAAACATGCTTACGGAATGCGAGAAAATGCCGAAAACAATTTCATATTTAATTAGGCAGGTGCTTTCGAAAAAAATATTTCAATAAAGAAGAAGAATTATTTGAAATAACAAAGTAAATCAATTTTAAAACACATTTATAGTAAATGTCAAATTTATATTTAAAAGTGATTTTAAATTTTGTTAATGAAAAATTAAAACTCTTTTTCCGTTGTAGTATTGTAAAATCTCATTACTCATTTTCAATCCCTCTCTGCTTTTAACTAAACTTACTTACGTAATTCGTGAAACAGTTCATTATTAAATTATTACTAACTAATACAATTTAATATCGAGAACTATTTCATATTAAATTAGATAGGGTTAGGATTGACCTCGCACAATTTTTCTACGCAATGGTCATAGGTAATAGGATAGTTGCTTTTACATTCAGAATGTGACAAATTTACTGATATCACTTTTTCAGAAAAAAATTAGCATTTCAAACTATTTAACTTTTTCAGTAATTATTTACTCATTAGAATGTAGAATAAATAACAAACCATTTTTATAGACACTATGCATGACATGGTCTCAAGATTAAAATTTTGACGAATTAACAAAAACGCATGGTCGATTAGCCTCTGTGATTGGTGAATAACAAACCACGTGGGATCCATCAACCAATAACAAATGCGCATGAAGTTTCTTATATCTTTAAAGACGTCATGTTAATTACAGCAGAAAGCAGTGCAAAGTTTCCACAGTAAACAAACGCAAATTTTTGGAAACGTTTCATTTTTCAAAATTTCTAAAACATATCTTCAAAACTGTTAAACTCACAAACAAAATTCAGTTTCTCGTTTAATGCTATCAGTAATATTAGTGTATTTATAAACAATTGGGAAAATAAAAAATATCAAATACCGATAATGTATAGAACAAAACCGTTTTTTAAATGTATAAAATTATTTTTTTATCTTTATAAATAGTGCGCAAAATTAATTTAATAAAACTTCTTTTAGTTAATTTCATTTGAATATAAAAGCTTAAAAAAGTATTTTTAAACAGTTGGTAAAATAAAATTTATCAACTAACAATGTAGAACAAAGTTTAATTTTAAAAGTAAATAAATATGTATTTTATAAATAATACGTAACACATTAATTTAATAAAACATAATTCAATTGATTACATTAAAATATAAATACTTAGCAAAACAAACGAAATTGCATCTAATCAAACATATTTTAAATTGAAAATTCCATGTTCTATTTGTAGATATACATAATCCATTTTACATGGAATATAAATAAAACCTACATGGTTTCCCTAACGATATTTTCTTATACGGTATTTTAAAAACTTGCTCTTGCGTATTCCACTTATGACGTCACGCGCATAAACACAGTAAAAAAGCACAGGATTAAATATGTTCAAACTTCGATTTTATTAGAAAACTTATAGCATTTAGTAGACGAAAAAGTCATTTAGTAGACGAAAAAGTCACGTTATTAGAATATGTTTTTTCTTTACTTGAAAACGCAAACGATTTTCCTATTCTAATTTAATTTACTGATGTTTCATTTGTTTATTTATAAGAAAAAAAATACTTTATTTTAGAATAATTAGTAAATTGAAAATTTCTCATCAAACATTTTACACGTTTTAAATTAAAATAAGATATGACGAATTAAATAACGTTTACTTCGTTTATTTATCAGAAAAAAATAATACTATTTTAGAATAAAAACTCAAATAAAAATATCTCATTAAAATATTTTACACGTTTTAAATTAAAATAAGATATGACGAATTAAATAACGTTTACTTCGTTTATTTATCAGAAAAAAATAATACTATTTTAGAATAAAACTCAAATGAAAATATTTCATAAAAATATTTTACACGTTTTAAATTAAAATTAGATATGACGAATTAAATAACGTTAACTTCGTTTATTTATGAAAAAAATAACACTATTTTAGAATAAAAACTCAAATAAAAATATCTCATTAAAATATTTTACACGTTTTAAATTAAAATAACATATGACGAATTAAATAACGTTTAACGGTTATTGCAATATAACTTATTAATTCATTCGCGATGAATAATTTGCAATAGAAAGAGTTAAATGGAACTTTTAATCTACTTATTTCACCCTCTAAATGAAATTTTTCGAAGATGAAACCTGTCCCAATCGAATTTTTACCCCGAAAATTGGTAGTACATAAATTTTCGTGAAAATCGTTAGAGCGGATTTGGAGATTGTGCAAACAAACAAACGAACAAACAAACAAACAAATATAGTGACATTGCTCGTTTAATAGTATTAGATAGATAGATAAAATAAAGTAAAATTGTAGTAATGTAAAAAAAAAAAATTGCAGACATGCCTGGATTTAAAAAAAAAAACTGTTATAATTACTAATAATCCTAATATTTTTATTAATAAACTAAAAAATACAATTTTATTTTACATTTTAGATCAGCTGTTTCTGAACAATAATCAACGAAAAGAAGAATATTTTCAAAATTTATTTGTCATTTTTTGCGTTTTTTTCAAAAAAAACACTCCTCCTCCTTCAAATTTTAATACTTAAAAGAGATAATTGATTAAATAACGTCAAAGCATATACTATATGTGTATGAAGATATTTTGGCAAATTTGAACTTTAATTGTTTTTCAAAACTTATATTAAATTCGTAAAATATCACCATTTTTATGTTCATTATAGTTCGTAAAAAATAATTTATAATTTAATTTTAAAAAGCTATTCATACGTTTATAAAACAAATTCTAAAGTTTTGAAAGCTATGAACAGTTTAGTTTTAAGTAAATTTTCACAGTCTTAGCATTTTTACCCGACCAAAATTCAAAGAATTTATTTTAAGTAAACAACGGATGTTGCAGACGAGAAGTAGGCGTAGATGGTAAGTGGTATACAAACATGTAAAAATATCGTATGTTAACTTTCTTATATTGCTTTGAATTTTTGTACATGCTTTAAAAAATATGTATATCGTAAATTTATGCAGAAAATAAAAATTAGCAATTTTTTCTTAATTTGGTACTTTGGACTTCCTAAATTATTGAAAAAAAATTAATATTTATAAATAATGAAAATTGATAATTTAAAAAAAATAAGTTTCGAAATAAAGTAAAAGGAATATAAATAACAAATTAAGACTCAACATAAAGTATTGCAATGAAAATTTCTGCAATGACCTTTATGGGTTCTATCCAAAATAAATGCTTTTTTAGAACACACACATTTTTTTTTTTTAATCTTTCATCTTTAAACCTTTTTCAAAAATGAAACTTGTGTATTCAGAGCTATGTAAGCATCAAATGTAAACGAAAATGAGTGCATTTTACTTGTTTTTAACATAAAGTTGTATAATTAAAAAACTAATAATAAGATTAATGTAAAAGTGTTAGAAACAACTCAAAACAAGCATTGCTAAAAAGTAGAAATACAAAAACGACAGAGAAAATACACAACGTTACTTACGTCCATTCTGCTGTTTGCCTCCCTCTTGCTGCTGATCAGAATCGGGCTGTTCCTGAGAGTCCCCGTCTGGTGGTGGGGCAGTGGCTTCGTTGCTTAAGGTAAAATAGGGTGCCGGGGCTGCATTCTCCTGTTGAGCCCCATTCTGCTGTTGTGGGTCACCCTCTTGCTGCTGATCAGGATAGGGCTGTTCCTGAGAGTTCCTGTCCGGTGGTGGGGCAGTGGCTTCGTTGCTTGCGTTGAGATCCGATGCCGGGGCTGCATCCTCCCGTTTAGCCCCATTCTGCTGTTGTGGGAAGACCCATTTGTAGGAAAGGGGCGTGCCGCTCGTAAATACGCAGTTGACTGTAGGAATAGACGTGAGGAAATAATTAGGAGGGGGAGTGAAGGTTGCACAATATGAGACAGTGGTGTAGGATTTAGTACTATAAAGGTCGATTTAGAATGAATGTTTTCAAAATAAATTATACATATTAAAATAAAATTAATTTTGGTGCAACATTTCATCACTAAATGATATTTGTAATAGCACCATAAAATGGTGAAACTATAAGCACCAAATAATGGTTGCAGTTAAATGGGTACCAAATTTTGGTGCATGGTCGTAATAATTTGTAATAGTGTAACTGTGATAATTTAGAGTGTTGAATGGTTTTAAATGCCTACACTTTAGAATACCATTTTCTGTCTATGATAATAAAAGAAAGTGACTGTCTGTCACACCTACTTCATCTGATTGTAAGAGGCTGTTAGTTTAATTGAAATGGAAGTAAGTAAATAAAAAATAAATTAATTTAAAATAAAAGAAAATTATCATTATATTACGGCTAAATATTTTACTTTTAAAGAAATAAAAATATTAAAAAAGAAAAAAAAAGTAACATTAAAATTGAGATTGAAAAACAAACAATAAACATACCAGAATCCAAGAGTAGTTTCGTCCTCAGTTGTTCAACGCCAGTGAGGATTGACTCTAAAATTTTATTTGAAAAAATACAATATGTAATTATGTGTTTAAATTGAAAATTTACTAACAAAAACACAAACAGGCAATATACTTTTTTAAAAAAAACAGATAATCAATTTTTTTTTAATATTAGATAATATTATAGTACTGTGCCAAAGCAGTCATACAAAAAATTTAAATATGGTGCATTAGTACCATAAAATCAATTCTAAAACCAATGTGGAAATTCAAACGGTTTTCCTGGAAGAAAATAAGTCTAACTATAGTTTGAATTCCTTTCGTGGCATAACAATTGCCATATTAAAATGCCATAATAATTCTTTAATTACATATGTAAAAGTAAAATGCCATAATACCTGCAATGCTGGTTTCGCCTTCCAAAGATGAAGGGTAGTGGAAGGAAGACAACCATCGTGAGTCAAACAATGGGCTGACCCATTTCCTATCTGAAATGAATATACGATTTAGATAAACAATCTAATAATGCAATAGTCCTGTTAACAAGCGTACATTTCTGGTCTAGTTTTTTAAAATATCAACTTGCAATAGCTGAGTGATAGAATTAAGGTGGTTATTAAAAATTGCAAATGTGAAAAATGCGTAAAATTGCAAAAAAAGAATGGCTATAATTTTGGGGGAATTTAAATTCATCTTCATGACACACAATTACAAAAATTTATCCTTGAATTCATAAAATTTAAAAATTACATTTTGCGTACTTCTGCTTAAATTATTAATAAAGTTTTTTTAATTACATACATGATATAGCAATTTATTTCAACTTATTCGACAGAGTCATAGCATAATAAATACATAGGCTGCTATGAATTTATTATGCTATTAACTAAATAAAATGTTTTAATAACATTTTGTAAAATACGCAAATAGCAAAACCTGACATTGTTAGGAGCACTGAACTACTTATCAATAAAAATATATTCAAAGATTTTCAAAGTAATTATGTTTTAATTATAATGTTTAAAAATAACGTTTTTAAGGAGCGTGTTTATCAAAATTTAAATTAAACAATCATTGGTGCATTTCTTCCTTTAAGTACAAATAAACAAATGATATACATTTCAAGCCAGCTAAAACCGAAATAAACTACTTAAATCAGCTAATATTCTTTTTTTAATATCGGAAAATATGAGCGATGAAATCGGACTGAAACTCTTTAACAGAAAACAAATAAATCGGAATTTTGATTTAGAAAGAAACGTTTTTGAATTAGAGAGATATAATTAAGTTGTAAATGAATTCTTAAAATTAAGAAAAATAATTATATTGCAAAACTGAGAAGGCATTGAAACATTTCAAATGAAGTAATAAAAACGCAGTGTAAAAAAAAAAATAACAACTTGGACTATGTTTACCAACTAAAAAAATTTAGGGCGATAAAGTATAATTTACAAAAATAGTTAAAGTTTTACTGTATAAATATTTTTAAAAGAAATATATATTAACAAGCTAAGCTAAAAGTTAAAAAAAGACAAATCCAATAATAGAAAAATTTAACATACCTGGTAAAGTTGAGTTCTTCGCAAAACCTTCCATAGCAATTAATGTAGAACCTGAAATACGAAAAAAGCAAAGAATAATAATTAGTACCACAAAATAAAAATCTCGTGGTTGTAAACCTTCGTACAAAATGATATTTAAATTCGTCAATAAACCGTTTTAATAATTTTTCCTAATTGAATCCAAAACATAAGCCACTGAATAAATTTAAAATTATCTTTAAACCGATCAATATATTTATTACCATTATCCTTATTAACGCTATTATTTAAACTATTAACACAATTTTACAATTTAGTTCAAACTATTTACATAGTTAGCTTCACTTAACAATTTGTAAGGAATCTAAGAAAACATTTTTAAAATAACATGCAAAAGACAGTGTACACTGAAATATACCTTGTTGAAGTAAAATAAACTTTCAACAGAAATGTGTGAGAACACGTGGGAAAGCTAAGAAAAATTAGTGCACTTATATCGATGAAATTCAGGACGCAAATGGTACAGAAAGAGGAAGTGTGGCTTTTACTTCCGAACAGGTTTTCGTGTGCGGCGCAGGACGCTCTCTACCCCCCCCCCCCCCCCCCCCTTCCCTCAATCCGTGTTCGATTTTTGTGTAGAAACAATCAGAGAGAAAAAATGTGGTCACTGCCTCTGTATACAAGAAAACGAAGCAAAATACGAAAAAGTTTTATCCGTAATAATGTTGGAAAGTCGTTACATAAAGTTCAATAATGTCATTAATTGATATTTAGCATTTAGTTATTTTGAAGTTATATAAAATAACTATAAATATACGGGTTATAAAACATTTGATTTTTCGTGATTTTATTTTTGAACACAATTCATTATCTTAACTAGTTTTTAAAACATGTTTTTGAATTAAGTTTTTCTTTTTATTTGAATTATTAATGTACGAACACGATGTTTTAAAGATGTTTAAACAAACAATCTGTTTGTTTATGTGTTACACGATGTATATGCTGCCCCTAATAAATATGTTTTTAATGAAAAATCGCAATAATAGAAGGCAGCCAGTATTGTCGATAAATATGTTTGGTTGCCAAGGTGATTTTTAACTATAATGTCATGAAGGGAAAATCTACTTGTAAATTTCCCATAGGATTAATGCTTGGGAAAATTGAAAAAATCTCGCTTAATTATTTGAAGTATATTTCTCCATGTTAAAGCTAGCCTAAAAAACCTTCTAAAAAAATTAAATTTCTGTTTAAAACTTTGTCACAAATGTTGCTTCAAAATTACTTTTTGAAACAACAAATGCTGTGTTGATTTATGTTAATAAAATATATGACTATTTTATGTTTTTTCACTTTTTATAATTATGTTAGGGAAAAAAAACTAAAAAAAAGAAAGCTTACTATACCCCAAGCAATGATCGCATAACTTCTTGCTTATATTTGAATATTAAACATTCTAAATTTGTCATAGTGAAGCGATTCGTAGTTTAACGAAAATAACGTTTCCTAAATTCTGGAAGCTGTATTAATTCGTATACAACTTCCAGTGTTTCCAATACAATTTCAATGTGACAAAATGTGTTTTGGACCAAAGAAATTATTTTTTTCGATAAAAAATCCGAATGCGAATTCTGTGATGTGTTAAAATTATTTTTTGAAAAATTGATAAATTCACGTTTTTATTGTTTGTGTCTCATTTATGGTAATCAAAAAAAGCTTTGGTTTGCGCAAAATGTAGACTTTTTGTGTATACTGAAATATTTATAAATTGGTTACTAATAACTATATACCTGCTAATTAGTAGGAATAAGTAATTTTAAAAGAATAAATTGGAATAAAATAGATAAAGGTACTGGTGAATAAGTTCGCCGAAATTCCTGTTTTAAAAACCAGATATTTATTGAGAAATTGCCATGACCAAGTTTCTGTTAGTAGCTGATTTTTTTTTAATTAAAAATGAAATTAAAAAACCTATTTTTCCATAGAATTTATTCGGAAAAAAGCTATTCAATTAATTTTAATTCACTAATTGCAATAATCGCCAAGACTAAATGCCGATAATCTGTGTTTCTGGCCAATTAATGACTAAATACAAGCTAAATTATTTCAGAGCTAGTAATTATTTCAAAGCTTCATCATAAAAATTATTCATAAATATTTAAAAAAAAAAAAAGCGAAATATATCGCCATTTAGCCAATTTTTTTTCATTTGGGATTTATTCCTGTGAGCGGTAACTGATTATTTAGATAATTCGCTTAAACAGGGAAAACTCAAAAATAATTTTATCAACTAAATATTCTCTGAAAGAGGTCGACCATAATAGAACAAAATAATAGCCCTGATGATTTTGTTAATTATCAATTATATTTATGCAAGTGGTGAACAGTTAGATCAGATTCGAGACCTGCAAAGACGGGAAGGTGAAGGCCTCGTCCAACATCACAAACGAAGTTTAAAAATTATTTTTATTAGTGTTTTTGATCTGTTTTTTGTACTAAAAAAAAACCAAAGAAAAAAGACCGAAGCTGGAACAAAAATGAGAAATTAGTTGGGAATAAAATTTCTGAATTTAGTACTATGTACAAACCAACTGGGCCGTGTATTTGTGTCACAAAAGTGTAAAATCCACATTACAAAGTGTAGTGAAAAATGCATTCGTACAAGTCAGACCAACAGTTTGGTCGATGCAAACATTGTAGTGGTTGTTAAAAGTGTTTGGAAAATATTAATCAGTATTAAACTACAGTATCGCTAATTATTTTAGTTAATCATAAAAATTATAATTATCATTTGAAGACATTATGTAAACTGATTTTCTGAAACCTATTAGCATTTTAGCTAAAATCTATTTTTTTAAAACCTGTTTATAAAACATTTTTAGCTAAAATTCAAAAATCCCAGAAATAATTTTACCTTTAAAAAAAATCTTAAAACTTTGAGGAGAGGAAGAAGGTGAAGTATGGTCTGGAAAAAAGAATACCAAAAGAAATTCGTTTACCTGGAAATCATTAAATAAAATTTGATTTTTAATTAATTTAATTTTTCTTTTTAGAAACTGACTTCCGAAATTTAACGAAAGTATATATAGTGGAGTTTTAGCTACACATGATTTTTTTTCACATTTTGCAAAAAATGAGACCACATTGTTGTAAATGCATTTTCATAATAGACGAATCTGTTGCCATTTTTGACAAAACAGACGCCTACTCTATGCGCCTTTTAAATATTTCGTCAAACTAAAAAAAAAATTATTTTGTCTTTTTTGTAACGAAATTTATTTCGTCAAAAATGAGGACGATACTAAATAATGTAATAATTCAATAACGACGATCCAACTCGGTCTCGGACCTCTCTTTCCAGAGTCCAACGCTCTATCCACTCGGTCAAAAAGATTCGATTGAATTCTAACAATATAAGTGTAAGAACCAAACATGATCTGACGACCCAGAAAAATGCCGAAAATGCATCTGAGTAAATGAATTTCATTCAAAATTCGAGAAATATGGTATCATCAGAAATCAAGTGATTCAATGACGAAACGGTTGTCAAGTATGATGAAAGTATCCTTGACGATCGCAGAATTCACAACAATTACATTGTTATTTCTCTGAGAGTGAACTGTGGTCAAACACTGTTGGAGAACCAATAGCGATGAAAACTTTTTATTTAGAGTATTATTAAAAGGTATCCAAATAGTAAAAAAACAATTTCAAATATCTTTTAACGAAAATAAGACATTTAACTGGTTTTAAAATAACCGCTACGTAATTAATGTGCACTGTTACAAATAGAAACTCAATTTTATCGAAAGTGTCGTTAACCCTCTAGTGCGTGATTTTTATTTTTTAATTTTTTAATGAAATATTTTTCTTTTCTTTTTGCCCTTGGATCGCTGACAAAATATACCGAAAAATCCTACGTGCCTATTTAATGAAAACCGTTGTGTAGTGTACATGCGGTTAGTAATACATACACGTGTAACACATACACGTGTAATTACTAAAATCATTTAAAAAAAGAATGAAAATATAGTTAAATGCAATCTACACATACATCTGATATCAGCTAGGATTTTTTGTAGAGCCAGATTATACTTATAAGTAATAAAACAATGTTCGAAAACTTCACCAACACGAACCAGTTTTAGAACAACAGACCTCGAAGCAACTGATTGCCTTAACTACAATATTTTTTATAAAGATAAGAGACCTAGCGGCGGTTATAAGAATAAGACACATGGTTCCCTATGTGACAGTACTATAATAATTAGCATAAAACTCAATAGATGCAACTAGCGGTCATTTTAAAGTTATATAGCATATATGCTACACTATGCACTAGAGGGTTAAATATATGATCCGATTAATATTTTTTTCCAAATAATCATAAAATATTTCATTGTTATTACGAAAAATTGTTCCGGGGCATATTTAACGATCAAATTTGAGCGTCTCTATTTTTAACAGTGTGATAAATATCACTAAACAATCCCTCCAAAACAGCTCGAACAAAATAAATGGAACTTACCTTCATTGCTTTCTTCACTTTTCAAATCCATGATGACTTCCTTCCGAATTCTTTTCATTCCAGCATTCAGCTCTTCGAAGAGTCCTTCGTCATCGGAAAAAGAATCCATTCTGTCAAATCAGGAATGAAACCTGTAGTGAAACAAACAGAAACACGTGTTGAGAAAACAGAATGTAAATACATAAATTAAAAAAATTGAAAAATAATCGAAAATAATATAATGGTTTAGCTCAAATTCAATAAGTAAAAATATACACACCTAATATCGGAAGAAGGGATTTTAACGAAAGTAAAATTATTCTTTAAAGAAAAACGCACCAGCAATGGAAGAAACGAATGTAGAAATGAGAGTGAGGAATGCCGTTTCGGACACTCCACACAGGGTTGCCGAGTGAAAGAGACGAAATGTCGCCAACTGGGAGAAGTATAGCGCCAAATCATGCGTAAAAAGAAATTGCTAGCTGTGCTTTGGGAATGCATTATTGAATTATTTTTATCTAGTGGATGAATACCAAAAATAATATTTTTTTACAGAAATCAATGATCTATTTTTATTTACACATTTAACTTTGTTAATTCATAAAGTTATCGTTTATATGTTACTGAAGCAGTGTATTGGTAACAAATGTGAGGAAAATACTAATGCAACAAATAGTATTTTTCAGTAAAAATGTTATAAAAATAAGATTTTTTTTTTGGAAACTTGACTAAAAAATACAGCAATGTTTTATAACAATTATTATTCTAAAAAAAATCTTCGAATTTTTCGCATTGCTTCTACGATAAAAAAAGATAATTTGAAGTATTTTTCTATTCCAGAATGAAAATGTATAATTTTTTTTAAAGTAGGCTTTTATCTACCTTTGAATTACACTTAAAATTATTTCAGTAATTCTTCTGAGAATGGCGAATATGTGCATAATATAACCTTAAGGAATAGTAATACAAATTATCTTAGATTAGAAAGGTAAAGAACATATGCCCTTGTAATATTTAAAAAATGTTAGTGTAGATACTATTCCTATGATTTAATTTATAATATTTACAGATAAGTCATTTGTATTTGATGCGTTATGGATTTCTACCGCAATGCTTTTTTTGTAATATATGAATTATAAAAATAAGTATAAAAAATAGAGCATTTATCGAATATAAATTAAATCTTATTTGCTTTTACAATTATGTAATTGTATTCAAACAATATTGCGGAGCCTAAATATTCTGGCTTTAGCGGTCAATTTTAATAAAGAATATCTTTACTTCCTATTTAAGCACTGGCGTGGGTAGAATTTGGTTTTGGAAAGATAACTGAACGTTTAACAAAAATAAATTAATATAATTTTTTCTCATAAATTGTGTCATTACTATTTTTTTTTATATATAATTATGATTTTTATTGCGTACTTATGAACTGGAATTATAATAATTGAGCTAAACTGTTGTTAACATAGCATTTGATATTTTTTAATATGTAAACCGCTTTAATGTAAACACTTTCATAATAATTGTATAATATGTTAATAACGAACTATAAAAAATAACCATTTATTTAAGCAAAATACAAAACTGCAAAACATATTTTTAAAAAAAAAAGCTATCTTGTTATACTTGGTGATAACTTATTTTGGTCCTAACCATTTATGCAGTAAAGATGATCCTTCCCCTCAAAAATATAGTTATAAAAAAAACAAAGTAAATACGTCCAATACAATGGACGATCAACAAATTATTCAATGGAATTTTAATATTTTTAATACTATTTTAAAGTTAAACTGTTGTTACTTTTAAATGTTGTGTATTTTGGCAATTAATCATGGAATGACGTAATGTTAACTTTAATGAATAAAAAGCAGCAAATCGTTGGTTTCCATAAACCCTTGAATTTGATTCGGAAGTAGATTCTTATCTTTCCTCTTTAAAAACAAACGAAATATAAGAAAGTGTATTATGAATGTATTTGTTTTGAACTTTTTGGCGGAAACGGCAACGACAAAAGACGCCTGATATGACGGCTTTAAAACATAGTCATTTACAAATTTCATTATTTTTATTTATAAAATTTATATTTTTTAAAAGCCAATCAGAGTCATAAGTTTTTTCTGAGATTAGGCTTTTAACAGATCGTAGCCTTGGTTGTAGAGGCTAACCTACATTCTCGGCGAGTTTTGAAGTTTCAGTGTTTTTAATAAAAAGTTCCCAAAATAGCGATTTACAGCCAAATTCTGGTAGTACATCTGTCAACCAATTGGATACCAGTATTAGGGGAACACCCCTCCTGACATTCTATTCCGTCCCACAGCTTCGCGTTTCAACTTCCCTTTCACCTCGACGAAGGGGCCGATTACAAATTGCCGTGTGTACTTAACTGCTGATAAATGAATGTCGTTGGCAGTGACAGAAACTAGAATTAAATATTTTAAAATCGTTTGCCATGTTTTTTGCTGTTGTTTGAAAACTTGTTTAACTGTTTAATATGGTATAGTATTTTATGTAAATATTTTGGTACATTTCGAACAAACTAGAGGCAAAAAATAATTTTATTTCAAATTTGGTGAAATAAATTGACTAACAATCAATGTTTTTAATAAGTATTTTACATCTTTTTTGTATGAAGTTATGTGAAAATGGAGATAGTATATTAACACTCTAAACTAATGATATCGATTATATCTCTAACTTTATTTCATAGTATTGTACAAAATTAACCGAGAAGTTACTAGGAATATAGAATATTTTGACATGACTATTAAGTTGGTGAAAAAGAATTTATGAATAAGGAATATCCTTACTGTATTCCAATATTTGTATATAAACAAATTCTATATAGTTAATAATAAATTTATTAAATATTTTTTTTTAATTCGTTCCAATGTATTTAAAATACTTCGTTAACAATTAATTTATTTACATAAATTAACGTAATTTAAAATAAATTTTACTTTTCCCCTTAGTTTATTCGAATGATACCGAAACATTTACACAAACTATTTCCGTATAACAATATTTAATAGTTAAACCTGTGTTCGGACAACAACTTGAAAAAAAAAAATGAAAAAATGGCAACTGGTTTAGTTTACAGCCCTGTGCTCTTTATATTTGTTCTTATAAAACTACAGGAAATTCATTCATCAGACATCAAGTACACATGGTGATTTATAACCGGCTCCCTTTTTTTGAGCCTGTCTCGAAAAATCTTATTATTTCTGCGCATGCGCGCATTCTGGAAAAGTTGTCGCTGGTTGCGAGATTTTCTATTCTCACATCAATTGAAGCGAAGGCTGGTGGAGAGACGGTACCACGGAGACCTTTGTCTGACCTCTATGGGTCAGACAAAGGAGTTGGACGACAACTTGTCAATGTCACGTTTACCTGTTTACATGGGCAGTTTGGGGGGTGGGGGGAGGGCGTCTAGGAATTATATTGGGGTTCCACATGGCCGAGAAAAATTAACGTTTGCGTGAAGGGGAGATTCTTTGTGAAATTCTCAGAAAATGGTGGAAAGGGCAGAAGTGCACTGTTAAAAAAAAAAACACTGTCCGGGTAAAAAATTGTGCCACGACAGTGTGTTGAAAAACTTCAAACTTCAATGTGTTTATTTCAATTAGCAGCATGTGATTTTATTTTTACAACATGTGCTGCTTACGTATTTACAACAACTGTGCCTAAACTTAACAGCGTTTCGGTAGATATCCATAACGTGTCAAATATAAATGGCTGATCCATCAATATTAAAAATTAAGTCATACGTAGTATCTACACTAACGAGTTTTTTTTTTAATATTGCAGGGGCATTTGTTATTCGCGTTTCTGAACTAAAATAATTTGTATTACTATGACTTAAGGTTATATTACGAATATTCGCCATTCTCACAAAAATCACTGAAATAATTTTGAGGGTAATTCACTAGCAATTAAAAGTCTACATTAAAAATACAATTAATAAATAAAAGGAATACATTTTTATTCTGGAATTGAAAACGACTTTAAACTAGCTTTTTATCTGAAAAGCAATGCAAAAAATGCGCAGATATTTTCAGAATCATTATTGCTAAACACATTGTTGTATTTTTTATTCATGTTTCCAAAAACATCTTATTTTTTATTAGATTTTTATATGAAAATACAATTTTTTACATTAGTTTTTTTTATTGCATTTGTTACTAATTTTTTACTTTGTTCAATTAAATATGTTTTGGTTTGGTTTGGTTAATTAACGTCGACCTAGAGCTGCACAGTGGGCTATTGACGACGGTCCAGGATCTTTCTCGAAGGAAAGACCCGGGAACGATGCCTCGTATTTTTGAACCATGGTCAGATGACGAGGACAACACCTGAGCTGGCACCCAACGCTTTCAATAGACGTCGGGACTTTGGACCCCGATCAGATTTATCATGCACTAGTCCATGTTATTTTAGAATTCATATCTTTCAATACCTTTTAAATTTTTGTAATTGCAATCAACAAATCATGCGGTAATGATGGTAACGCGTTCTCCTTCATAGCAGTTGTTAAATTAAATGAAATTGACAAGTTCACGGGATTTTAACGCTGTCTTCCAGAACTGGGATCTTTTTTAAGTTTTTAACCGGAAAAGCGCGCCAACTAAAACTCCAATATAAAACCGCCAGAATTTTTAAATTAAAACCGTCAAATTGCGCGCCAAATTTAGAGGTTATATATTCGAATGTTTTGTATTTTTTTTTATGTATGTTCGCGCAGGATTTCGTTTCTAATTCAGATATTTGCACAAATGGTTTTTTTGTTGGATAGGGGATGTTTCACTCGGGAGCAATTTGAAAAAAATATCCTGTTATCCGGCATTTAAATATCCGGAATTCTCAATTAACTGGTTCTCAATTCTCAAATAACCGGTTCTCAATTCTCAAATAACCAGTTCTTAATTTTCAATTGACCGTTTGAAAAAAAATATTATCCGATTTCGATTTTTTTTTTTTTTTTTTATGAGAAAAATCTATTTAAGCAAAATCTGAAAAAATTAATCGGTTATCCGGCTGTTATATATCCAGAAATGTCGATTAACCGGAGTTTTTTTTTAAACAATTTATCCGATTAAAAAATATTGTTTAACAGAAGTTGTACAACAATGACATATCGTTTAACCAGCATTTATTGGCATTGATAGGGATTGTTTTACAATATACATTGTTGAGCACAAGTTGCTACTTGATTTTCTTGGTGAATAATAATAGGGGACGAAGCTCCCTGCTAAATTTAAAACTAAAAAGGGAAAAATAAAATAATCTTTCTAAAAAAAAAAACTTTAAAAAAATGTGCTAAAAAGTAAAAAATAATTTTAAATTTTACAGACGCATTGAAATAATTTAATTATTTAATGTCAATTTATACTTAATACAACTTTTTGAAGTTGGTGCCAATTTACAAAAATTTTACCCAAATTTTGGCTCCGATTTCAAAAAGTTGTAATAAGTATAAAATTGACATTAAATAATTAAATATTTTCAATGCTTTCGTAAAATTAAAAATTATTTTTTACTTTTTAGCGCATTTTCTTAAAGTTGATTTTCTTTTTTTTTAGACAGATTATTTTATTATCAAGAAAAATATAAAGGAATAAGTCGGGTTTTGCTATATCGTTGTATTTCAACTGAATGTAGAAATATGAACTGGTCCTCAACAAACCTCGAAAACAGAAAGAAGGTATGCAAGCTATTAAGTCTGATTTGAAGCACCCCCCCCCCCCATACTTCCGCACCCAACTCCACGCCCCGTTTGTGCTTTGCTTTACATCAAGATTTTAAACGCATAGGTGGTAACTTTTATATCGAACGAGAAATTTTTTTTGCAAATCGTGCTATTTGTCACATAGTTATAGTGTTGAAATGGATAACATTAAAGGTGATATTCTGTTTAATATATTCGAGTTGGAACAGTAGAATTCCATTATCCGTATTCCAGTTATCCAGATCAAGCAAAGCGGATCGCCGATTATCCGTGTCACTTTGATAAAATAAAAGAAATCCGCAAATTCTGCATTTTAAAAGTTTAGTATCAGTGAATGATATTGTTGGTATAATAGTCATTAAATTACATTAATACTAAATTTAAATTCAAAAAGGTTTTTAATGAGAAATAACCAGTTTTTCGTGAATTATTCAATTATCCGGATAAGATCTGATCCCAATTGATCCGGATAATTAGAGTCTATACATCCTCTTTCTATATACTGATTTTCAATATAAATGATTTTATTTTAAAGACGATTCTTATTAAAAATGAAATGTATTTCAAGGTTAGGACCATTTCTATAAATGTACAAAATTACAAGCATCGCACTATAAAAAAAAACTGTACTTAAAAATGAGTACATGAACCTACTTATTTTTCTTTGAGTACAATTGCATCGTAAATGAACGATGACGTAATCAAATTTAAGTTCAACCTGTTCAAGCCATCTTAACACCTGACAGACTTAAAAGGGTTGTTCAGATGACGATTGTCAACATTATTTGATGTCTATTGATTAAATAGAAACTGAGTTATTACAAATCAACTTTCTTACTTCCTCTTCTTTTGGCACACCTTTTTAACTTTTCTGCTGCATGTATGCGGCTCGCATATCACCTCTGTATGCGGCTGGCATATCATCCACTGTGAAGGTTACATGATGGCTTTTTCCACGATGTTTAAATTGACTTTAGAAAAACAAATTATTAGTATTTTTATTTAACATTTTATGGACAGTATAATACTATTTACTTTTTTTGGGAACAGTAATTACTTTAAATATAATTATTCTCAAAAACGGTTTGTGGCATGAAATGTAATAAAAATAAAGACTGCCCAAATAAAAGTTACTTACAAGATTTAAAAAAAAAATCTCAGTGTATAACTCTATAATTTCATATGAGTATATGTAATTAGGAAATGTAATTTTTAATTTAAAAATAACGTTTCTTGAAAAGTATTTATTTGAAGCTCAAACATTTGTTTTGATGAATGTAAAACTATCCTATGTATATTCATATGAAATTATAAAGTCATACATTGTGATTTTTTAAAAAATCTTGTAAGTAACTTTTATTTAGGCAGTATTTTTTCTTATTATATTTCATGCCACAAAACTTTTGTAAAAATACTTATATTTAAAGTAAAATTACTGTTTCCAAAAGAAGCAAGTAGCATTATACTGTCCACTAAATGTGAAATAAAAATAATAATTATATTTTCTGCAAAAGTCAATCTAAACATCATGGGAAAAAAGCCGTCATGTAATCTTTACAAGATTTATACTCCCCTTAAAATCTGAAACCTGCTCCTGGGCTTAACATGACTAATGCATTTGTATTGGGAATATTTTTCTCAGTATAAATTAAAATATTCATGTCAGGATACTGAATTTTATCAAATGCAAAATATTGACTAATGTCCCATAAAAAGTTCAGTGATTCTGACATGAAAAACACTAACAAATAAATATAAGTTGAATAAATATTAGTTACTTAAATAAAAGTTGTGGCCTCTAGCCCCGGGAGTAATGTGCCTACACTGTTAAAAAAAATCAGACTGAAAACAGCACACTGTCCGGGTAAAAATTGTGCCATGACAGTGTGTTGTAAAACTTAAAACTTCAATGTGTTTATTTCAATTAACAGCATGTGATTTTATTTTACAACATGTGCTGCTAACATATTTACAGCAAATGTGCCTAAATTTAACAGCATGTGATGTTTTATTACAACATGTGCTGATTACGTATTTATAGCAAATGTGCCTAAACTTAACAGCTTGTGATGTTTTTTTACAACGTGTGCTGCTTACGTATTTACAGCAAATGTGCCTAAACATTACAGCAAGTGACGTTTTTTTACATGTGCGGATTACGTATTTACAGCAAAAATTGTCAAAAAAATTACTGGTTATGTTTGGCAATTTTTTAAGATACTTTAATTTTAATCATAGATAAAAAAAGCATATTTCTGAAAGTGATTACAAAGTAGTACATTTCACACACTTATTTTAATTCAGTTAATTTTTTTTTCTAATTTCAAGCAAACAATTTTTCAAATCTGATATATTTTTTCTTAAAAACAGGATTTGGAAGAAAGAAAAATAAGATTTGAAAAATTGTTTGCTTGTAATTAGTCAAAAAAAAATTTAGCTGAATTTAAATAAGTCTGTGAAATGTATTATTTTTTAATCACTTTCAGAAATATGCTGCTTTTTTTTATCTGTGATTAAAATTAAAGTATCTTAAAAAAATTACCAAACCTAACCATTAATTATTTTTTATTTTCACTAGTCATAAATTATACTTATGTGTATTTTAAGTTCAAATTTAATTGAACATATAGATTTTTATATTTATTATCAGATTTCATAGTTTTACTATTTTATAGTCAAAACAAATACTATACTACACATATGATAATTTTACGTCCTAAACCTTTACCTTGGGTACTTGTTATTCGACTGCCGAGTTCTGGGTGTGAAGTTTGGTCGTGAAATTTTTCTTGTAATTGAAAAGATAGGCAATCTAATATTTCACGATTTTTAAATATATATATATTACTTACACCAGCAGCTCTTATAAGTTGGCAGACGACCTTGCATGAATTAACTTGGTTAATATGCCCTAAAAGGACTGCCAGGGTGATCGCAAACTGATTAAAAAATTCATGAAAACTGCAGATATTCACTTAAAACTATATTAAAACCATGTTATTAAAGCAATTAAAATTCAGAATCACAATTACTCCTGGTAATAGCTATATTTGGTGGTCAAATAAGAACGGTACAAAAAATTATTTTTATACCAAATGAAAAATGCCAGATATTTTTTGATAAATACTTTATTCAGGCCTGGCAATTATGTATTGAATAATAACATATGTCAAAGAAAAAGTACTTAGTTACATATACAAAATTTCAACACCAACACTTTTATGAAAATCTAGATGGATAATTAAAAAAAATAACAAAATTCTTATTTTTTTTAATAAATGTATATAAAATAGCTAAATTGTATCTTATTCTCAATTGTACATATTTTCAAAATTTTAATTTGTACATATACATACTCTTGTAACACTTAGTGCATTATTACTAGTTTGGGAATTTTACATTAAATAAGCTATTCCATCAGCCCTGAGTAAGCATCCTTCTCAAGTACACAGTGGAGAAACCATCATTTGTGAAAAAGTAAAGTCATTTTCATGGTTTCAAAATCCCCCTTCTTCCAGTAACTCTTAGCCTTTTCTAACTTGCAGATACATCTATCATGGTTCCAAACTTTTACGAGAGGCATGAAGAAATTCTGAAATTGAAAAAGGTACATTAATTCACTGGTGTAACTAGCCTCTATTTCCAATGTGGCTATAGCCCCCTTTCCAACAATCCTCATAGAATTCGACTACTTTAAATTTATTATATGAAATACACAAACGTAAAGAAATAAAAAAAATAACGAGTTTTAAAACGTTGTTAGGCAAGGTTTCACAGGAAATGAGCATACACATTTCCCCAATTTGTAGCTTGTAAAGTTTAAAATTTGTTTTGGTAAGATAGCCTTACTTACATTTATGGCATTGGGAAAAGTTATATTTAATATTATTTTTGGTATTTATGTTGGACATTGGTGTTATACGAAATAATTCACATTAACGAATATTAAAATATTTTTTTTAAGTAATAGAGATTTAAATAAAAAAATACAAGAAATTCCAACATTACATAACACGCTTTATTAAAAAATATATTAATTAATTTTCTTTCATATTTACTAACTTATAACCATTGTTTGTGTTCTAAAAAGTTAAATTTGAACCGGTTATTCTCTATTACAATACTTTACAAAACTTCTTTAAAAAACATTATTAGGGGAGGGAGTATGAATCACTCAGACAGAGCGTCCGGTAGCCCAAAAGATTAATTTCTTATGACTGAATGCTTATTTTGCACAATATACTGACAAAAGGGCTGGAAATTCTGCATGTATTCCTAGAATAACACTGAACATCAGTGGTAACAGAGAATAATATGTTCAAATGCAATGACCAGTTCCTCTGATTTTTCACCAAATCTCTTTACCTTTTTCATCAACCGTGCAGGAGAAATTAAAATAGTTCTGTTATTGGCAACAAAACCGATTGCCACAAAATTTATTGGCCTGTATGGATAAAAGTTCTCCCACACGCAGCATTGTCAAGGTGCAAGTCAATGCATTTGAAGCGGTTATTCTCTATTGCTATACATATTTACAAAACTTCTTTAAAACAATATAATTACACCAAAATGCATTGACAGTTTGATTTGTATTGGTTAATTAAACACTAGAGCTGCACAGTGTGCTATTGGCGATGGGGTCTATATCGAAGGAAAGACCCGGGAACACATAAACACACAGATTCATACATGTACCTCGTTATTTTAGAACCATGGTCAGATGACGAGGAAACACCTGAACTGGCACCCAACGCCTTCAATAGACGTCGGAACTTTTGACTCCGATCAGATTTATCGTGCACCAGTCCCGTATACACGCCGTTAATTTTTGCGGATGTTCTGGACGACTTTTCTAGTATTTTGTAGAAAAGCTGGCAATCCTCCGATCGCAAGATCACTACTTTTTAGTTTTCTTTGTCAAGTCCATCGCCTAGGCTCGAACCAGGAATCTTCATATTCTCAGCTGACGCCTTTAACCGCTCGGCCACGGAGTCCTCCAAAATGCATTGACAGATGATTACCCTGATTTATCAGAATAGAATCCAAGGCCTCCTTGGCCGAGCGGTTAAGGCGTCGGCTGGGAATCCGAGGATTCCTGGTTCGGTCCTAGGTGATGGACTTGACAAAGAAAAGTAGAAAATGGCGATCTTGTGATCGGAGGGTTGCCAGTTTCGCTGCAAAGTACTAGAAAAGTCGTCCAGAACATCCGCAAAAATTAACGGCGTGTATACGGGACTGGTGCACGATAAATCTGATCGGGGTCCAAAGTCCTGACGTCTATTGAAGGCGTTGGGTGCTAGGTCAAGTGTTCCCTCGTCATCTGACCATGGTTCTAAAATAACGAGGTGCATGTATGAACGTGTTCCCGGGTCTTTCCTTCGAGATATACCCCGAACCGTCGCCAATAGCACACTGTGCAGCTCTAGTGCAAACGTTAATTAACCAAACCAGAATAGAATACTGTTTTCTTTTTTTGTGGTTAAAGTTTGGAAAGAAAACCACACAGTTTCAAAATAAAAAAAAATCTTATTTATTTTCTTAGTCGCAGGCGAAAGACTAAATAAGTGCACATTTCATTTAGTTCGTTAAATTCTTTTTGTTGTATAGTATCCTTTAACAAAAGTATAGTTTTTATAGAGAGACAAATTAGATAAAATCACAATCTTAATTTTCCTTCTGTACATTAGTGGTTTCGTTTGTTTTTGTTAATTAACGTCGCACTAGAGCTGCACAGTGGGCTATTGGCGACGGTTCGGGGCCTATCTCGAAGGAAAGACCCTGTAATGATGCCTCGTATTTTTGAACCATGGTCAGATGACGAGGATAACATATGAGCTGGCACCCAACGCCTTCAATAGACGTCGGGACCTTTTGGACCCTGATCAGATTTATCGTGCACCAGTCCCGTATACACGTCGTTAATTTTTTGTGGATGTTCTGGACGACATTCTAGTATTTTGGTAGCGAAATTGGTAACCATCTGATCGCAATATCACTACTTTTTTTTACTATTCTTAGTCTAGTCCGTCACACAGGTTCGAACCGGGAACCCTCGGATTCTCAGCTGACGCCTTAATCCACTCGGCCACGGAGACCTCAGTACATTAGTGAACAAAATAACCAGAAAATATGCTTTTAAATTTTCTTATCAAACATTTTATTCCACATAATTTTTCTGTATAGTTAATAATTCAAATAAAAGTCTGATAATCTAGCATTTTCAAGGTACTGTCTGTAAAATAGGTACTACGACGGTTAGGGTCTACTGGGGCACATAAGTTTTAAATATTTCTGTAAAAATATCACTTCTGAAACAAAAAGTTATACCTATTTCACATTATAAAAAGTACCTTTAAAATAAACAGAAAAACCTAAAAAAATAATTCAAATTTCCCTAAATAAACAAAATATTAATAAATATATAACTTTATTTATACATTATATTTTTAATCAGTATAGTTAGTTTCAAGTAATCCTCAAATAGAATATTAACTCATTGGTCGATTGCAAACATGCTAAACCCATGTTAAACGCTGACCCGCGAACGATGTTTCGCTTGTCTTCAGATTTTCCGAGAAGCCGGTATGTTTACAAAACAAGCCCATCGCTTATTGCCCAACCTGGACAGAATCTAGATATTAGGCCTAATGTTTTCAAATAGAGGAAAGTTTAAATATCATAAGAAATAGAAATAACGTTGATCCAGAGAATAAATAAACACAAGTCATGAAATAATATGTGAAAAGATTAAATAAATCACTTACTTTTCTTTCAAAACAGTTCCTTTCACACATGACAGACATGGTTTGGGCAGACGCGGACATTGAAATAGTCTCACACTCAGGTTAATTGAAATAATAATAACATCTCAATTTGTGGTTATCACGAGCGTCCCTAGCGGATTCTTACACATTCTGAAGTAAATGGATAATACAACTTTTGATGGTTTAAGCACATACAACGCTCTCTGTTGTAGGAATAGAAAGCAGCATGGTAATTTTGAAAAATAACAGAACTATTGGCTGTAAACATTGGAAACAGTGCAGTCTGTGTCAGATATATCGCAATTTGTGCAGCTATTGTACATGTATCATGCTGTATATTTACGTTTTTTTTAACAGTGTATTGGTAACTCATACCTTGATTCCACCAGCACCTGGGGTTAGATTTTCCGTAATAAATTCATTTAAGTACTGGGACTCTACTGAGGACTTACCCGAATTTACTATTCATGTTAAGCTGTGGGATGTATTCCGCTGTGCACTTGGCTGAACCTAAGCAAAGAACCTTGTCACTAGGGCATTTACAAAAAAAAGATACAAGGTTGCATTAGGGGGGGGGGGGGGGGGGGCAATACAATGATATGCTATCAAGGATGCTCTTAGGGGTGTGCCACAGGTGTCTTCCCATTTGGCCTCGCGCTTTGGTATAGCTACGAGTGTTTTGAGGCATTTCTATAACTTTTACAGTAATCTCATAATAATTATTTTTAATTATACAACTCGCAGTAGAAGGTCGTTATTTTGGCAAGGCCCACGAACTCCTTTTAGTTCCTTATCCAACACCCACATTTCTCTGGTAAAACTGTATTTATCAGTGAAACATTTTATGTGAATTTATCCGAATTTTAGAATGCTAAAATCCCTCATAATCATATTATAAATGATTTAGTAAATGATGGACCGCATTCCAAATTGTTCGAATTTCTCTAGGATACATGGCTTGATAAGTGGGATTTAAATTTTCAAGAACTGAAAATACATCAGAGCATATTTTAAGGAATGTTTACTGGTTTGGGCAAATGCTTTTCTATAGTCCATGATAAGACAGTTGAACCTCGATGTTAACAATAACTTTGTGCTTTTAGTACCAAACACAATTATTTCGTCAATTAAAACTAAATAAATGTACCTAATTCAACAAAAATTATGAATGATTTTCACTTTAGAAAATATTTAGGACAAAAATAAAAGAACTTTTTTGTGTCAAATCCACATGAGTAGTGGGGATTTTCTTAGTACTGGTGGGGATATTGCTCCACTAACTCTATGTTAAAATATGCCCTGAAATACATAGATCTTTGGCGCAGTTCAGCCAATTCTGCTCTTGTGCCATTAACCAACCAAACATTGGGACATTAAATTCCCTACTCGCCCTTTCAGGACAGCCGAAACAGCAGGGGTCCCAATAGTCCTAATTTTTAGTTGGAAAATAGGAAATATCATACTTTTGGAGGGAAAAAGTCATACTTTTTATTGGCGAAATGCCGTTGGTATAAAACTGTTGGTTAGATGCCGTTGGTGCATGGCGCAATAGGGATGAAAGCATGGACTTAGTCAATTTTCAGAATCGCACTAAGGGGTACCGTAAAATTTAGGAATTAAACATAAAAATCCACGCAGGACATAGAATCTCTTCCTCTTTGTGATTTACGCAATGTAGGAACGATCCCCGACCGATCGGGCAAATTCAACTATATCCCATAGCAGGGGGAAAAGCTCTCTGTTAAATTTAAAAAGAAAATTTAAATTGACTGTAATAAAAAGAAAAATATTTTTTTTTAATTAGGAACATGCGAAAAAAAAACATTTTTATTCCTTTTACAACTTTTTAAGTTGGTGCCAATTAATAAAAATATACCTAAATTTTGATGATGAGTATGATGAGTATACTTTATTCTGTCACTCAAATGTTTACTTTGGATTGAAATACAATTTGAGAGCTGTCGTCGGGGATCGATGTTTTTCACCCAATGTCGTCGACAAGGCCCTGAGTGCTCTAATGCTTTGGTTGTTTTACCATATTATCAGTTATAAAATTTCTATCACATCAGTTATAAAATTTCTAAAATTCTAGGTAGGATCGACATACGTTCCATTTTTTCACCTATCAATAAAATCACCTTCACACAACTTAAGGAGCACCAAGCACATACTGTTAAACAAGAAATCAAGAAGTCCTCCATTGCCAAGCACTCTTGGGAACACGGTCATATATTTAATTTTTCTAACCCACATTTAATTTTCAAACCAAAAACTCCAGTTGAACTTGACTTCCTGGATTTGTAACAATATATTGGTTCGATTGTCAATGAAACATTTGCGGTCCCAGTATTTCCCGCATGTGGGCACACAATAGTTAACTCCAACCGATTGTGATAGTTTTTGTTTTTTAGCTTCACTTTCTATTCTGGGTTTATTTCCATTTTTTTTGTACACTCAGACTTTTCATTTCTGCTGATAATTTTCTCCCGAAACATGTCCAGATCTCATGGATTTTTATTGCGTATTGTAACGTCGTATTTGTATTTTAATACATTATTTGGTTCTTCTTTCATAAATAATTCCTAATTTTTTTTTGTTTGGCAGATCTAACAACTCTTGACTATTTAACAAATTTGGGATTTTTAATACTATTTCAGCGGCAATAGCCCAATTGCGGCCGAAGGGAGCCAGGTTTACCATATTCTCAAAGAATAAAACAATTGTTTATCGCCCAGACAAAAGGTTGCCATTGGCCGCAATTGGAACTTTCCGATTTCAGCATGACGAAAAATAGTTTTTTTTGTCATAAATGTTTTTTTTAAACTTCTACAGCTAACTGAACAATATCTTTACTCAAGCTTTCATATTAACTTGATTTTCTCTTTTTAAAAAACAAAAATACCCTTGCAAAATAAATATTTTTGTTTAAAAGTGTTTAAAAAATATTTTTATATTAATTTCACGTCAATTACAACCAGTTTTCTAAGCATTTTTAAAACCAAAACTCCTGGTTAATGAGTAAATATTTCTTACTTCACTGTTGTACAAAAACTACTTTTATAGTTAACTCTAGCGACTAATAAGTTCAACAATTTACATTAAATTTATGATAACACATTAAATTCATAATAACACATTAAATTTTTAATTACACATTAAATTTATAATAACACATTAAAATATTTTAATAATACATTAGAACTTTATTATGACGAACGTCGCTTTTAATGACAGTTAAAAAAATTGTAATAATAATAAAGAATGACTATTTTAATCTGGCAAGTTTCACAATTCCCATCAAGAAATTAAACATATAAGAGTGTGCGTGCTATCCGATTTCCATGGAGCAGTGGGTTCAATCCCAAATATCATAGGGTTGATATAAATTATATTTTATTCATTTATATAATTTGTCGAAGTCAATAGAAGGCAAAAATACATTGAATTATATAATTCACAAAAAAATTATGCGTATTGGAATATAACTCAAATTTAGAGTTTCCGTTCTGGGATTTTTACAAATTTTCACCCATATAGACCATCCAAATATCAGAATTCATTACATGAACGAGTTTTTGCTTTGCCTCTTCAAATGGATGTCAATATTAATGATTTGGTTTTTTTCTTGACAGCAACAGACCCCGACCCCGAACTGCAGCAAGGAGCGGAACTGAAGGAAGATTGCTAAGCAAAGGACTCAGTTACATAAATGAATGGCGAAGTGTGTACCAAAACCAGTGTTTAACTCGCTTCTCTTTACAACCCATCACTTCAAAGACTCTTTTGACACTTTTTACTCTTGTTTAATTTTTTGAATAATTCGTAAAACGTTTGAGTGATACGATATTTCATGTCCCAATTTTCAGTTGAATGTCATCTACAGGAATTGTGTACGTTTCATAGCACTGTTGACACAAAATATTCTGATCATTCCATGTAACGCATGTAAGCTAATAAAATATATTCCTAAATGTTATTTCAAAAGCTTTTTTTGTGTGTGAATTTTAATGATTTTTATGCAAATGAAATTTTTCCCGCTCTTGCATGAGAAGTTTTTAAATCAGATAGCGACTTTGATCTTTTTGTTCTTTTATATGTTTGGTTCATCTTCCGAAAGATTAATGGATCTTTGAAAAGAGGTAGAATATGGAAGGTTTGAGCACTTGCGCCGAGTACAATTTGTGTGTTGTGATTATACCTGACCTGTGGTTTTGTCTACCCAAGGTCTAATGACCCCGTGTAGGTTCAAATTTTAATATATATATTTGATATTTAAAATCTCAAAATATATCATTTCAATCCCTGTTTCGAATATATATTTTAAATCCTAAAACTCATATGCAAACTTTCTCCTCAATTTCTAGATTATTCCACACCGGATTCCAAATCCTTTAGAAATTCAAGGTACTTCCATCAACTTAATGATACTTTTCTCCATAGCTTTTTCGGTAATGAACTACTGCATCTACGAACTCAGAAGCTTCGTAACATCCAATTAATATTGCAGTAAATTATTTAAAATCGGAAGCATTGTAATACTGTGTCTGTAGTTGCATATTACATTGACGTACTCTGGTCACAAAGCCTAGGAGGTCAACAGCTAGAAGGCATACTCGGCATAGTACTCGCATATTAACAATCTGTTTGGCAAACGTAGGCATATGCATTTTTTTTTTGTCTCGGGTATTAATTTTTAAATATTAAGAATGAAGTTTCATCAAACTCTAAGTTTTTATGTTCTATATATATTTTTTTTGAGAAAGTGTTGAATGCATCTATAAGTTATTTTTTATGTGGAATTTTTTTACAATAAGATCGAGGTACAAAATCTGTGTTGTACCTCTGTCCTGTATAAGTCGTACCTAGAACCACAATTTTTTGTTGAAGAGGTAAAATTCAAATAAAAATGTAGCTTGAAATTTACATTTATTTAACATAAGTAGGTTAACAAAAGTACAAATGTAAATACAACAGTTTATAGAACTAACTTGGCCTACTGCAGTACATATAAAATTCTAATTGTAATAAGTGATATTATAGCACGCATCGTAAATTTTCTAACTTTTAGACTGCCATTATTTCCAGACTCATTTTTAGACCTCCCATTGAACTATTGTAAACATCCATATGTATCATAAACAAATTTCCGAATCCGTGGCAGCAACCCAATAGAAAAACCCTCATCCAAAGGAGCCATTTCGCTTTGAAATAGAACGCGATTTCCTTCCTCCTACCTTTCAGAAGAGAAACATCCGGGTTTCTGTAGTATAGCCTCAGCCCCATTCCCTACATTTGACCAATCATAAGTAGGGGGTGTTATAAAAATACAGTGGAAACATCCTCACGCTTAGAAAGACATGGATTGGTTGGATCCAGTGCCTCAGAAGGAAACGAAACATACGTAAAGCGAAACGTCAGCAGATGGAAATCGCGATGACATATAATATGAATACTATAATAATACGAATAACTAATAATATGAACACGCAACGTTAAAGACTGTATACAATAATAACATGAATACGATAATAATACGAATGACTAATAACATGAATACGATAATAATACGAATGACTAATAATATGAATACAATAATAATACGAATGACTAATAATATGAACGCGCAACGTTAAAGACCGTATACGATAATTCGTATACAATAATAATACGAATGGCTAATAATATGAATACGATAATAATACGAATGACTAATAATATGAATACGATAATAATACGAATGACTAATAATTTGAACACGCAACGTTAAAGACCGTATACGATAATTCGTATACAATAATAATACGAATGGCAAATAATATGAATACGATAATAATACGAATGACTAATAATATGAATACAATAATAATACGAATGACTAATAATATGAATACAATAATAATACGAATGACTAATAATATGAATACAATAATAATACGAATGACTAATAATATGAACACGCAACGTTAAAGACCGTATACGATAATTCGTATACAATAATAATACGAATGGCAAATAATATGAATACGATAATAATACGAATGAATAATAACATGAATACGATTATAATACGAATGACTAATAATATGAATACAATAATAATACGAATGACTAATAATATGAATACAATAATAATACGAATGGCTAATAATATGAATATGGTAATAATATGAATACGATAATAATATGAATACGATAATAATATGAATACGATAATAATATGAATACGATAATAATATGAATGACTAATAATATGAATACTATACATTATAGACAGCCATTACAACTTCAACTCTGTATATTCTTTTAACAAACATCCCACTAGAACGATTGTGATTTAGTTAAAATATGACTTATATCAAAGTTTGGGCAAAACATTTTAGTAATTTATTTTTCATATATAGTTTTGTTACGTCACGCAACCTTAAAGACTCCCTACCTCATGGACGCTTGACATAATATGTGAATGGCCCTAAAACACATGTTATTTCGCTCGAATGACAGAACTGGAACTAATTATGTTTCGGAAAATGTAGTTATTTTGAAAATTTTACATTTACAGAAATTTTAGAGAAAGAATCGTTTACAAATAAAAGGGATTGATCAATTCATTTAAAAAAAAACCAGAGAGGCTGTATAAATAACACAGCTGCAGTGAATCCCATGAAATGGCTTGTGCACAGACTTGTTGGATTTAAAGGGCGGCAAATGCACAGTTGTCACCTGGGCCCCCTTGCATTGAGTCCATTTGGGGGCCTCTTGATTCCAGAAATTAAAAAAGGACAGGCAGATAAATAATTATTTATATTTTTTTAGCATATTTTATTAAATATTTTATGTAATTTTCTATCTGAATGCCCTTATATTTTGAGTTCTTCTTCAACTGGCCTGGGCCCACTTCTCTTCACAGGGGACATAGACAGAAGATTTAGAAAACTCAGTTACTTTTTAAGACGTTTCAATGCATTTTATAAAATGCGGTTAATTTTAATAATAATAAAGTTTAAGTGTATCTAAAAGTTTGAATGGATGTTGTAGTATTTATTTGACATCATTGGGCCCTGCCAATTTAGATCATTTACATTGCAAGAAAAGAAAAGAAAAAATGCATTATCCCCCCCCCCCCCCCCCCCCCTTCTCTCTCTCTCTCTCTCTCTCTTCATATTGCGTAACAATATTTTTTTCAGTCATTAGAACCTAAATTTTTGATAATTTAATAAATTTATCCCATTAGCTGAAAAGTGATTTTTTTAAAAAGTGAGGAGTTATTATATCAAAGTATCTGAGAGAATTTTTTTTAAAAAATCTATACAGCTTTTTTACGTCACGCAAATGCTGAGACCTCCTCCCTCAAGTCATGGCCACACTGATCTCTAACTGCAACTTCTGGATAGGGCAAGACATTTTGTTGACTTGAAGCCGAAGTAGAGGCAGCCATGATGTGCCCCACTTTCTTTGCTGCCGTAATATTTCATATATTTTTCATGTTAAAATAAGCCGACGTGTATTGCTTTTGGATGAGTTTTTTTTTTAATATTTACTTTTTAAACCCATTTCAATTCTCACCAAGGGTGCGTTAAGTAATAATTGAAAACTGGGTGCCCCGAAAGGTTTGCTACATGTGCTACATTTTGAACAATTAATTTCAACCTCGGTTTTACTTCATTTTCTGGAGGGTGGGGGTCAAATTTGGCTAGATTCTCATCCCCTGCTTCTTCCCGGAAACATACACGCCTGTGTGAAAAAGGAATATGTTAAAAAAATATGTTTAAAAAAATTCATGGGTACAAGATGGTTTTAAAAGAACTCAGAACCGAAGCCCGAACCTCTTCCCTTCTTGAAAAAAGTTTCGGTTTCCCTTCTTGGCAAATTTTAGTCAGAATATTTCAAAATTAAAAAAGCACGTATGTAAAATACATGTCCATTTCCCCTCGCACCTGTTCCTGCTGACAAGCGAGCATCTGCTCATCAGGAAATTTCGTGAAAGTGGAATAGGGGAGTGTTCGAACTGCCGGGTTAACTGATGTTATACCTGACCACCCTGAATCGGTGACGTTTGGTAAGGGGAGTGACGTTGTGTCAGCATCATTCATTTTTTCCAGAAAGTAAGCGTCCTGCTTTTATCTGTCTTCTTTACAGGGTTTTAGCGCTGAAAATATTCTTGTCCCTTGTAGACCCCTCCATCGATCCCGCGACAAACCGAAACAGGTGCAAGAATATCACCTATATTGTTGTGCCTGTTTCGACTGTATTCCTAGAAATGGTTGATGACGGAATTTCGCATCCGAGAAAAAGGTGCCCTTTCGCTTAAGGTGGTCTCACACCAAAACCACCTACGTAAAAATTTGTAGTATGAAACCAAGTGGTTTCCATAGTAACCACATTAAGTAAAACAGGTCGAGATAAAAGTTGCAACAAAATTTTTAGTGACTAACCTCCCAACATTAGCAATATATTTTTTAATAATTGTCCATCTTGATATTCAATAATAAATCAGCCCCTGTTGTAAGGTAGTACATTATTGTATTGTTCCGAATTCATTGGCGTGACATCACACCATTCCATTTGGAACAGCCGCAATTGGTTAAAAATTAATAGATTTCTACGCATAAATCTGTCAATTACTTCCTTTCCAAGAAAGTAGAATATTGCTGTATTTTGTGTTATGCACATAATTTTTTTTTTATTTAATTCAATATGTTGTATCTTAGCGGAAAAGGGCAACATAAAACAATCATCAAAAAATTTTAATTAATTTTTTTATGCAGGAAAACTACATATTTTTAAAGATCTCTTAAAGGTTTAATCTAATTAAAAGTAAAATACAGATTTTTTAAAGATTTAATACAGAAACATGAAATACTTTAAAATACTACGTTTTTTTTATTTCAATATCCTTTATAAAACCTTCAATTTCACAATCTTGATAATTTTTTGCTAAGATGAGATTAAAAAAATTAATTTATCATGGCATTTAAACAATGACATACAAATCACGCTCGGCCGCCTCCCCTGTGCATTCCGCTTCAGCAGGGCTTGCGCATATAAATCCCCGGGACGACAAAAATCTAAATTTTCTTTAACGATCCCGCCCCCTCACATGGTCATTCCAAAGTTCCCCACCACACGAAGAGTTGGAACAACGGCCATTTTGAATATCGCGATGAATTTTTGACCATCTGTAATTCCATCTTGGCGTTTTGCTCCACTGATTTTGTGTTGGGTTTTCACACACAATGCGGATTTGGGGAAAGGCAGTCGCCATTTGACCTGATGGATTGTGTGTCCAACTAACTTGCAAAATCACAGGTGTGATGAGAAAGCATCAGACAGCCAGTGTTCGAATGTCGCCGAAAGTACTACGGCATGAATTGCCGAATGCTGGACCTCATTTATTTGTAGTCCCGGGCATAGAGACCCCATTTTTTATTAATTGTACACAAATTGTATAAAAGTTGCCTATACTTTGGAAATACTTTTATAATAATTGCAAAGTTTTTTTAAAAAAATATTTCATTGTTTTTTAAATCTATAATAAATTAATGGAAGAGCCTGTGCGTATGTCAGTGGCATGCAAAACACTATCCTCCATTACTTGAAAAAATCTGATCAGATCTGAACAGATCTATCCATTACAGATCTGAACAGATCTATCCATTACAGATCTGAACAGATCTGTCTATTACTCGAACAGATTTGATTAGATCTGGAACAGATATGTCCATTACTCGATCAGATCTGTCCATTTCTCGAACAGATCTGATCAGTTCTGAACAGATCTGTCCATTACTGGAACAGATCTGATAATTTATATATAGATACTATTCAACCTCTAAATGTGCACCTGCGAATTGAAATTTTAAAATTCCGTTTAGTTTTCCGTTCATAACTGGTTAAGAAACTATTTTTTTTAAATGGCCATTTAAAAGAAAAATTAGTATCTTATTTGTTATTAAATCATAAAATCTTGACAGCAATAAAATACTTTAAAATAAATTAACATATGTTTATTGTGTTAAACAGTTGAAAGATGGCTATCTAAAATTGCTTTGGCGAAACAACTCTTTCTGACAATGATGTTTCAACATGAAAACTAACGAAAGAGCTAACTTTCGGAGATGTACCCGGCGATGTCTGAATAATAGATCAGTTATATCGTCTTCGAGAACTTAAAAGGGGAATCTTTATTATTACGATTTCGCATTTTATCACTCGAACTTTTGAAAACCCTGCCTCTTAATTTAGAATCAGGCCTTCGTGGCCGAGCGGTTAAAGGCGTCAGCTGGGAATCCGAAGATTCCTGGTTCGATCCTAGGCGATGGACTTGACAAAGAAAAGTAAAAAAAGTAGTGATCTTGTGATCGGAGGGTTGCCAGCTTCACTACAAAATACTAGAAAAGTCGCCCAGAACATCCTCAAATTTTAACGGCGTGTATACGGGACTCGTGCACGATAAATCTAGTCGGAGTCCAAAGTCCCGAGGTCTATTGAAGGCGTTGGGTGCCAGTTCAGGTGTTTCCTCGTCATCTAATCATGGTTCTAAAATAACGAGGTGCCTGTATGAATGTGTATGTGTTCCTGGGTCTTTCCTTCGAGATAGACCCCGAACCGTCGCCAATAGCCCAATGTGCAGCTCTAGTGCGACGTTAATTAACCAAAACCTAATTTAGAATCACGGACAGATCATAGGAGCGTTGCCGGAGTTGCCAACTGAACCCGTTTTACAAACTTCCTTGTCAAAACTAACATAAGGACAAATAACTACGACATATTAAACGTGAAATAGTCCCTATTAGGCAGTAATAAATTATAGGTATCAACTTTTTATTATTTCGCTCTGCTTTTATTTGTTTTTTGGATAATTTAGCTCGCTTCTTCCAATTTTATTTCGAAAAATAGAATTTCGTCTGCTTGGAATGAAAACCAGCTATATTGAAAGAACAAACTTAGAATTTCATTCAGATGTTGCTTGACAACGAACTCCAAAGTTAGGTATTCTGATGACTTCTTGTTAAATAATAATTCTCAATTTGGAAATGAATCGCTTGAATTTCGTCGCCCAGTAGCCTTCGATTCGGATACGATATCTATGGGCATTCCAGCGTATAGTGTGTGCCACACTTCTCTTCACTCATGTTCATCCTTTCAACTTTCGACACTGTGAAGATCGATAGCTCAAATTTGATTAAGAATATTAAAAATAAATTAACCGGTGCAATTTTTTGCCAAACACATGAAATTAATTCGTTTAAAATAACAAAATACTTCAAAAAAATTTAATTTTTTTTTTTGGTTTTTGGTTAATTTACGTCGCACTAAAGCTGCATAGTGGGTGATTAGCGACGGTTCGGGGTCTGTCTCGAATAAAAGACCCGGGAACACATACACATTCATACATGTACCTCGTTATATTAGAACCATGGTCAGATGACGAGGAAACATCTGAACTGGCACCCGCGATCAGGTTTATCGTGCACCAGTCGCGTATACACGCCGTTAATTTTTGTGGATGTTCTGGACGACTTTTGTAGTATTTTGTAGCGAAGCTGGCAACCCTCCGATCACAAGATCACTAATTTTTTACTGTTCTTTGTCAAGTCCATCGCTTCGGATCGAACCAGGAATCCTCGGATTCCCAGCTGACGCCTTTAACCACTCGGCCACGGAGGCATCATCTCAACATTTTTGAAGGACTGACAAACGAAACTTCGTCCCTTTTGACGAAAAATTTAATCGGGGAATATTAAGCGAATCTTTCGTCAAGTTTGAATTAAAAAATTTAACAGCGTAAATCATGCTTAGGGTAGAAGCAGGCAGTAGTAACGAATTTCAAAACATCGAGTGCACAGGTGCGAAAGAAAGAAGGCGTGGTGGGATCTCTGTGGTCCTGTCATCTGGTATCAGGATATGGCGGCCTAACCCAGAGACTCCGCCGTTAATTTTACAACGATAAACATGTCAAATCTCCTTCTTTCACACAGTTGCACTTTCTTTTCACGTACAATTCAGGGAATGACTACCGTAGAATTAGCAGTACAATTACACAAACGACACCACTTACATTGGGATATGCACACAATGCTCTTTCTGTCTTTGTTCAAAAGGAGCTTGGCAGTGGGTCTTGTCAGAGTAATTGTCGTGGCGGCCAGAAATTGTAAATGTTCTCATTGGGGTTCAAAGGGCAGATGGTAGTTTCACTCTGAGATGACCCTCCCCCCCCCCCCCCCCCTTCCTTCGATGGAGGTCTTCCATTTCTGGACTTGTAGAAAACATTCCGAATGTCAGGGTTTCGTTTCATCTGTTCAAAACTAAGGAGACTAAGAAGTCAATGTCCTAAAAAAGAAAATGGTGTTTGCAGGACTGGAAGAATTACAAACAATATCATTCACCGATAAGGAATTTTTTAAATGTGGAGTTTGCTGATTATTTTATTTTATCAAAATGATCCGGATTCGGATAATAGACGATCGGCTTTGTTTGATCCGGATAATTAAAGTTCGACTATTCCAACCAGGACATAGAAACACAATATAACACTTTCAAGGTGATCTCTTTCGGCACTATAAGTATGCGACAAATAGCACGATTTACAAAAATTGGTTCTCGTTCGATATAAAAGTAGCCGCCAATGCGTTTAAAACCTTGAAGTAAAGCAAAACACAAACAAAGCGTGGAATTGGAGGTAAGAGGGAGGGTGCTTCAAGTCAGACTTGCATACGTTCTTTCTGTATTCGGGGCTTTGTTGAGAACCAGTTCATATTTCTATATTCAGTGGAAATACATCGATATAGCAACACCCAATTATTCCTTTATATTTCTATTGATAAAAAAATTAAAAAAGATTTCTGTTCTGGAAGAAAGTGTTAAAATCCCGTCAACCTGTCAATTTAATTTAATTTATCAATTGGTAGAACGATGGCTCGTTACCATGGTAACGAGCTCTCATTCTACCAATTAACATAATTAGTAGTACTATGTTTGAAAACAATTGAAAATGTACTTAAAGTTATCAATTGTAAAATAACTTTGCCGCATTCAACCTTTGAGAGAGATAATACGTTTTATACTTTTAAGCAAGTGTTATTGTATACACTAATAATTAGTTTTTAGCTATTTTATTTAATAAATAATATTAAAATTAAAAAAATAATAATAAAATTCGTATATGGCATTTAGAGTAAGGGTTCAAAATTTAAAATATCGAGAGCAAAAAAAAATTTGCCGATATTTTAAACATTGTGTTGCATACTGTGCTTTAAATATTTATATATCTTTATTTAAAAACAAAGGACTTCGTGTTAAAATGAGTATTTCTTTTTTATCATTTTAAAACAAACACGGAAACTGTCTTGCCGAAATTATGACAACCACAGACTCGAGTTAATGTTTATTTAAAAATTGATTTTTTCTTATTTAATTTACTTTAGTACAGGTATTTACAATAAAAAAAGTTAAATTTCAGGTACTCGAATAATCAACACGTAACTATATAATTAGTGAGTTTTTGAACGGTGATCGAATGCTTATAATTAATTAGGAACAACCAATTTCATCTGAAATGAATACAAGTATTATTTAAATGTTCTAGACCTTTAAATAAAAAGTTACTTTGTTAGTTGTTGTTAATCAGTTAAAAGCAAATTAACTTAATGCGAAAGTTAAAAAAACTAACAAAACATAACATTGTTTCTATATTTTTTACCCTTTGCACTCCTAAAACTCTTTGCGTTTTCCGTTCTTTCTACGGAACAGTTATTCTTCCTTATGTTCTTTACCCTAGAATTTGTTATGCTTATAGAAAAAAGAAACCTAATCTGTTTGAAGATCTGCAAAAGAACGAGTTGAAAAATATATCGATGTTTTTTAAACACAAGAGAAAAACTGTTCTCGTTTATTTTAGAGAACAGGGAACCAAAAGAACGAGTCGTTATGTTATCGCCTGAGCGGCGCCAACGGAGTGCAAAGTCTAACGGCCTTTTCACTTTAGTTTCTATCGCCAACAATATATATTGAGTTAGACAACATGATATTTTGACTTTTGGATTCATGTACCAGTTAATCTGCAACAAAACACCATTTTGTTTTTAACAATATGTAAAAAGTTTGTTATTGAAGCTTACATCTGTAGAATATGCGAAAACGATTAAGAACCGCTTCCACCTTTCTACACTATTTTCTGAGAATTGCCCAAAGAATCTCTCCTTCAAACATTAATTTTCTTCGGCTGTGTCGAACCCCACTATAGTTCCTAGAACCCCTCCCCCCCAAACTGTCCAGGTAAATAAACGCGACATTGACAAGTTGTCGTCCAACGTATGAATGGACACAAAACCAGACCTTTCCTTTGCCTGACCCATCAAGGTCAGACAAAGGACCCCGTGGTCTCACTCCACCGGCTTTCGTTACAATTTATGCGAGAACATCTTGCAAACTGAGACGATTCATTCAAAATGCGCGCATGCGCAGTACTTATGAGATTTTTCGACCACGGTTCAAAAACGGGGACCGGTTACAAGTCAACGTTTGTACTTCACAACTAATGCATGAATTTCTTTTAGTTTTATAAGAAAATAATATACAGGGCCGCGGCTGTGAAAAACAGTAGAGATAATTATTTGCAAACCAGTTGCCATTTTTTCATTTTGTTTATATGGAACTATTTTGTTTAAATGTTTTGGTATCATTCAAACAAACGAGGGGAAACAATAACATTTATTTCATATTAGTTTAAGTTATTTAAATGAATTATTTGTTAAAGATTTATTTTAATTTTTTAAATACATTTTAATAAATTACATTTACTAACATTTATTATTTACTATATAGCATTTGGTTATATAAAAATAATAGACTATTAATTGAATACGGTAAATGTATTCTTTATTAGTAAATTCTTTTTCACAAAACAAAATAGTTATACCAATATACTCCATATTTATAGTAATTTCTCGGCTAATTTCGCATAACACCATGAATAAAAGTTAATGGTTAATCAATATAATTAGTGGAAAGTGTTAATCTAAATCTCCATTTGCACATAACTTCCACCAAAAAAAAAGATGAAAATATTTATTAAAAACCTTGATTGCGAATCATACAATACAATTATTTCCCGAGGCCTCCGTGGCCGAGTGGATTAAGGCGTCAGCTGGGAATCCAAAGGGTCTCCGGTTCAAACCTTTGCGCGGACTAGACTAAAGAATAGTAAAAAGTAGTGATATTGCGATCGGAGGGTTGCCAACTTCGCTATCTAAATATTAGAATGTCGTCCAGAACATCCGCAAAAATGAACGGCGTGTATACGGGACTGGTACACGATAAATCTGATCGGGGTCCAAAGTCCCGACGTCTATTGAAGACGTTCGGTGCCAGTTCAGGTGTTGTCCTCGTCATCTGACCATGGTTCAAAAATACGAGGCAATTTTCCCGGGTCTTTCCTCCGAGATAGGCCCCGAACCGTCACCAATAGCCCACGGTGCAGCTCTAGTGTGACGTTTTTAACTAAATAATGTATGAGCGAAGCGTTTGGAGTACCTGGGGGCGTAGCCCCCCTAACCTCCTGTATGACTATTAATGATGATGCCTGGCACTTGAGATGGTGTTGCATGGCTCGCGCTCGGCGAGTAAGTGGACGATACACGGACGGCACAGGACGGTGGACGGACAAGTTTTAACCAAACCAAACCAATTATTTCCCCTAACTTGCCATAAAATTATACATAAAATTACTTACATATAAAATTATATTTTACATCTAGTTTGTTCGGAATACACCAAAATATTGCTATAAAATACTATACCATATTGAACAGTTAGACACGTTTTCGAAAAACAGAAAGAAAAAAAAAGGGCAACTGATTTTAATAAATTTAATTCTAGTTTTTGTCACCGACAACGACATTCATTTATCATCAGTTAAGTACAGATGGTGATTAGTGATCGGCCCCTTCGTCGAGGAGAAAGGGGAGTTGAAACACGAAGCTATGGGACGAGTTAGAACGTTGGGAGGGTTGCTTACTACCTAATCCTGGTATGCAATTGGTTGATACCCGTCTTATCGTGATTTGGCTATAAATCAGTGCTTTGGCAACTTTTTTTTAAAAAAAACTTTCCTATAAAACTTGCTGATAATCTACGTCAGTGGCGTATCCAGCATTGGGTTACTTTGGGTTAGAACCCCCCCCCCCCCCCCCATAGCCAGATCAAAATTATTTTTTTTTTTTAAAAATAACAAGTGCCAAAAAAAAAAAAATCTTCTTTTTTTTCCGATTTTTATAGAGAAAACACACGTCGCATTTCCTGGTCTAACCCACATGTATCTCCTGACTTTCTGTAGGGGGACGGGACAATCGGGTAGTTGGTTTGTATGATTGTCTTGGGTGCAGGCACGTCGGGGGGGGGGGGGGGGGGGTACCTGAGTTGGGAAAATTTATGTCTGAAGAAAATTAATATTTTCAACTAATGAAAGCAAAAACAACAAGGTTATTAAGGGAAAATTAGAAATTGTCCAACTTGTAAAATTAAACTTAAATTCGTGTGTTTGGTTTCAGAGTTCACTGCAAACTTTCGACCGATATGACGCTAAGGCTCCAGATGAAGTTGACTAATGTAGTCTGTAGCCGACACAACGCCGGTGGCGGAACTGTTTTATAAATTTCATTGTATTTTTTTATTGCGTCAAACGAAATTTTTTTTTAACCGTGGCATCGTTTCCTTAAAAAAAAGAATCCCACATTTTAAATATATAATAAATTGTTTAATATAAGAAGCAATGTTTTCAGATTTTCAGCAGGCGCCTAGAAAATGCTCGCATCTGGTCATTCTGTTGTTCTTTATCGTCAAAGTTATATGATATGTTTTAACGTTCAGATTATCATTTAAGGAATTTTAAAATATATGGCGTAGCTCTTTATGCGAACGTCACACAGTGTTCTTTTTATTAAAATAACTTCTCTTTTAATTGTGTTAGGTGTGACTGTCTAAATCAAAATCCTCTCCTTTTTATTCGAAAATCACTTTTGTTTCATATAATCCTATTAGTTTTGCCTTCCACGATGTAAAATTTCTCCCAGCTAATATTCGAATCGCCATGGCGCTTCGAATATATGGGACTGGCGCGCCAGTCCCATATAAATTTATCGTCTCGCGTCTAGGATTTTTTTTGTTATTCTGTTTCGTTTTGTGATTAACCAATCACAAAATTGTGTAATGTTGACGCTGTGCGTTTCCTTTGTGTTTTTTTATAAAAATATTTTTTTTTAGTTTGTACCAGTTTCAAATAGAAACTTCCAGAACTTTCGATGGGTTCTTTTATTTTTCCTCTTCTCAAAAATCAGTTTTCTAAGATAATTATATGGCGTTGGATAAAAAATGTCTGTATATGTATCTGACGTTGGATAAATATGTCTCTCATTTGCCATTTGAATTTGAAAATCACTCCAGTACTGCACGTGCTTGCTAAGTTTATGAATTGCCATTTTCATGGTATGCTGTCATCAAAACATAAACTATTGGAAGATTTAAGACAAAAGGAAGGAGCATCGCTCAAAAAATTAGCTGATATGTTTAAAGTATGTACTCCTTTTCTTATTCAAATATTTTTTGTTTATTGAGATTATCGTTGAAAATACCCAAAACTAACTAATTTTTTACTCAATTACATTTACAAATTAGTTTTCTGTCACTCGGACGTGTTACTTTTCACACGGAAACGCAGTTTTCCACTTTTTTTAAATTTGGGTTTTGATCATTCCCTAGATTGATGCACATTCATTTGAAAAATTTTATGGGGGGGATTATTAAAAAGTTATATTCAACTATTATAAATACGAAGGGCACATAATGGAAAAGTTGGCTCTATTTAAGAAGGGTGGGGTCAACAGATTCTCGTTTCAATCTGTGTTCATAACCTTTTCTGGATTTTTTTTCCTGCGGCGCTGCATCTCGTGCTGATGTTTAGGCAAGAATTTTTCCCTCTTTACAGATTCTACAAATCAATGTTTTTTTTTATAATAATATATTTTTTATACAGTTATTTGATTTTTTTAAGAGCAACGATATTTTTCGTTACGATTTTGCCGCAATGCACCGTTTTGCTGCGTCACGCAACCAATGAAACCTCCTCCCCCACGTCACGCCACAGTCATGCATGATAAAATTAACCAGAAAATAATGATTATTATTCTGTTATTTTTAAATATATAATAAAGAATTATTTACAAATTTAAAATTACTACTTAAAAATTATTATATTAATTAAAATTACTACTTAAAAATTATTATATTTATTAAAATTACTACTTAAAAATTATTATATTAATTAAAATTACTACTTAAAAATTATTATATTAATTAAAATTACTAATTTAAAACTTTTTCAATCCGGACCCACCATCAATATCTAGCTACAGACTTAAATACCTGTAAAATGTCAGCCAGGTTTGTTAGTAATTTAAATTAGGAAATGACTGAAGATTAACCTGCGAAAATTAAGCTTTTAATTTATATCTTATTTATTATTTATATATATATATATTTAATAAATTAAAATTATTCATTAGAATTTTTATTTAAAACTACTGCTTACATTAAAAAATATCATAAATTAAATTTACTAATTTAAAGTTATTACTTAAAAATAAGATTAATTAAAATTACTAATTCAAAATTATTAATTAAAATTTCTAATTCAAAATTATTAATTAAACTTTATTCAAATTAATTACATTTTATTCAAATTAATTACATTTTATTCAAATTAATTACATTTTATTCAAATTAATTACATTTTATTCAAATTAATTACATTTTATTCAAATTAATTACATTTTATTCAAATTAATTACATTTTATTCAAATTAATTACATTTTATTCAAATTAATTACATTTTATTCAAATTATTAATTAAATTTTATTTAAATTATTAATTAAAATTAATTCAAATTATTATTTATTAAATTTAATTAAAATTATTAATTAAATTTAATTTAAATGATTAATTTAAATGATTAATTTAAATTATTAATTAAATTTATATAAAATGATTAATTAAAATTATTAGTTAAAAATTGTTTAAATTAATTATTAATAAAAAAAATTATTTGGTTTTGATCGGACCAAAAATAATTTATGAACCCCCCCCCCCCCCCCCACCCTTCGGACAATCCTGGCTACGCCACTGATCTACGTCGTTAGCCTGTAAAGCGAAGGCTATGATCTGTAAAAAGCCCTGTTGCAAATGGCTATGATTGGCTGTTAAGAATATAAATGAAATTCGCAAATGACTATATTTTAAAGCCGTCATATTTGGCGTCTTTTTCGTTACCGTTTTCGCCAAATTGTTCAAAACAACTTTATTCATAAAATACATTTTCTTTTCTTTAATCTGTTTTATAGAGGAAAGGTAAACGATTTCCTCGCCAAATTAAAGGTTAATGGACACTAACGATTTGCTGCTTTTTATTCATTAAAGTTAATATTACGTCATCTGATGAACCAAAATACACGACATTTTAAAGTAAAAGCAGTATAATTTTAAATAGTATTAAGAACATCAAAAATCCGTTTAAAGTTTTGCTGATCGTCCATTGTATTGGATGTATTTTTTAAAAACTTTTTTGAGAAATATATTTTTTTGGCGGAAAGATCATCTCTACACTCAGGGTTCTTTCCCAAACAAAACTTACACATCTGCGAGTGGTTTTTGTTCCCTTCGCCGACTTTTCCTTCTCAAATAGTTCCTTTCAAACTTTCACTTTTCCTTTTTAAATTGTTTCTTTCAAACTTTCACTTTTCCTTTTCAAATTGTTCCTTTTAAACTTTTCCTTTTCAAATTGTTCCTTTTAAACTTTTCCTTTTCAAATTGTTCCTTTCATACTTTCACTTTTCTTTTTCAACTTGTTCCTTTTAAATTTTCACTTTTCCTTTTCAAATTGTTCCTTTCAAACTTTCACTTTTCCTTTTCAAATTGTTCCTTTCAAACTTTCACTTTTCCTTTTCAAATTGTTCCACGTCGAAGCAAATTCAAAGAGTTTTTCTTCCAGGACTTGACAAAACTCTAATTAACATGCATTATTTTATTAACCCTTTGCACTAGGGGTGAACGTTTGGTATTCTGTTCTTTTTTTAAAACAGTTACATCCCCGTGCCTGTTCTTTTTTAAAGAGGTCCAGAGACAAAAATATTAACCATTTCCACTCCGAGAACACTCTGCGATTTGTGTTCTTTCTATGGAACAGTTATTACTCTTTACGTTCTTTTCCACAGATTTTTTTTATACTTATAAAGGGAAAAAAATCCTAATCTGTTTTGTATTGGAAAGAGAACAAGTTGAAAAAAAGATTGGTGTTCTAAACACAAGATTGTGCTGTTATCGTTTTTTTTAAAGAACAGGGAAACAAATGAACTGGTGTTTACGTTGGCGCCTGAGAGGAGCCTTCGGTGTGCAAATTGTTAATATGCTGCATGTATGCACTACGTATGCCAGACCGATTGTTAGTGTGCGAGAAATCTGCCGAGTCTGCCCTCAAACTGATGAACGCGGAGGTGGTATGCCCGGTGTATGCGAACGGCATATGCTTCCTATTACGATCCAGAGGCAATAATATTAATGTGCCGCGTGTACGCCTTACGTATGCCAGACCGATTGTTCGTACGCGAGAAGTATGCCAAATATGCCATCAAACAGATGACCTCGGAATCGGTATGTCGAGAGTAAACGAACGGCATATTTTTCCGATTTCGATCCAATTTATTGCGACATTAATTGGATGTTTACAACTTCAACTGTGAACGGTTCAGCCAAGTACACAGCGGAATACATCCCACAGCTTAACATGAATAATAAATTCGGGTGAGTCCTCAGTAGAGTCCCAAGTAACGGAAATGAATTTATTACGGAAGATCAAACCCCATGTGCTGGTGGAATCAAGGTATGAGTTACCATTAGGCCCGGGCCTAGAGGCCACAACTTTTATTTAAGAAACTAATATTTATTCAACTTATATTTATTTAGTAGTGTTTTTCATGTCAGAATCACTGAAGTTTCTTATTGGACATTAGTCATTATTTTGCATTTGATAGATATCAGTTTTTTGACATGAAATTTTTAATTTATACTACGAAAAATATTCTTAATACAAAATTATTATTCATGTTAAACCCAAAAGCAGGTTTCAGATTTTAAGGGGAGTATAAATCGTGTGAAGATTACATGATGGCTTTTTACAATGACGTTTAGATTGGCTTTTGCAAAAAAAATAATAATTATTTTTATTTTTCATTTAGTGGACAGTATAATACTACTTTCTTCTTTTGGAAGCAGTTATTACTTTAAATATAAGATTTTTAAAAAGAGTTTTGTGGCATGAAATGAAATAAGAAAAAATACTGCTTAAATAACAGTTATACTTACAAGATTTAAAAATAAATCTCAATGTACGATTTTATAATTTCGTATAAATATACATGGTATAGTTTTACATTCACTAAAGCAAAAGTTTGAGCTTCAAAGAAAATCTTTTCAAGAAATGTCATTTTTAAATTAAAAGAGAAGAAAAAATAATTTTGCAAACTAAAACTGCTAATCCTACATTTCCTAATTATATTCATATGAAATTATAAAGTCATACATTGAGATTCTTTTCAATATCTTGTAGGTAACTGTTATTTAGGCAGTATTTTTTCATATTAGATTTAATGCCACATCAAATGTAGTACCGAAAATCTCTCAACAAGGCGATTGTTTTTCATACGCAGTCTTCCGATTTGTGATCACAGTTTGTAAATCCTGCCAAGCTGTTCTGTGCCTATGTTGAAATATGATTCTTCATCGTGGTAAAGCGAGTTTTCTTTCCCACCCTGTCTTTTTGTAAAGACCACATTCCTTTGGATCTCCTCCCCCCCCCCCTCACTGTTCCCTTGTATGGACAAAAATGACGCGACCCCTCAACAACGGGGGAATGCGGAAGTAACGTCTGTTCTTGGAACTCAATCCGTGCAGGATGAACACCTGTTACATTGGCGGACTTCTGTGAAAGCATGTGTATATTCGGATACGGTCTGCGAAGTTCTTAAAAGATTCTCTTACGAACAGATTCAAAGCTAAAAGTACTATTTTAGAGATAGGAAAAATAATTATTTAATTCCGGCAAGTACACTGTAAAAAAAACGTACTTACAAATGAGTACATGGACGTACTCGTTTCTGTTCGAATACAATGCTGGAGTTTCACGTGACGTATCAACATGGAAACTTACTAATATTTTTGATTTCTTCCCTACATCACACAACTCTGCTTTTGTTTGTTTAGTCGCTACGCTCGTAATTTTGGGAAAGTTTGTTTATAATATTAGTTTTTGCCAAATAAGGGATATTTTTATTCTATATATGAATATATTTAAATACAGAAATACTTATATTTTATCTGTATATAAGTTGCTTATACTTAGAATTACAACGAAATACGAAAAAATATTTTTTATTTGCGTACAATCTATCTCAGTGTATTAAGTAAATATTTTTATATTGAAGTATTATTTAAGGACTAAAACTTAAAATTATATTACAGGAACTAAAGCTCCATTCTAACCCTACGGAACTTCTTCGTCGTTGCGGAACTTTCTCCATGTTCCATTGGAACATCGCGGTCTTCTTCATCTCACAGGGTGAAGCTAATTGCATCGTAAATGAGCGATGACATACTCAGATTTAAGATATCTTACTTTAGCAAAAATGAACAGTGTGACTTAATATTGAAAATCTCAGCTTCTGTTCAAGCCATCTTCACAAAGCGACCTGACAAACTTAAAATAGTTGTTCAGGAGATGGTTATCCACATAAATTGATGTCGATTCCTCAAATGGAAACTGAGTTATCACAGCTCTTCACAAATTGACCGTACGAGTAACGAAAGCCCGTATTGCTAGCCGGGTTCGAAATTAGCCCTTTGTTGTAGTATTTTGCACCTACAATTTTTAGATTTTTAAAACAAAAAAAAGAAGTTGATAGCCTACATAGGCTGCCTTCATAAATCACTTTCAATAAATATCAACAATTACAACCAACCGGGAATCGAACCCAGGTCCTCAGGCAAAGCAGTCCAGTGCCTTATCCATCGTACTACCAGGGCGACGTGAAGAAGTTATAAACAGAAGAAATGTTAGAAAGGTGTGCCAAAAGAGTGGGAAATTAGAGTAAGAACTGCTCGACTTTGGTTATCGTAGCACGTCGCGTATCGTTCTTTAGGCACTGTGAAAGCAAACTTTCTCAATATATACAGATGCATTTCAATAGTTTCCGAAATACCTTAACCTGAATATGTGATTTTCTGAATCGGTGTATCCCGTCTGATATTCATATTTAATAAACCAATTTGTAAAAAACCAATTACAACAATCCAGTTCAAATAACCCAGTTAGGATAAACCCTTTTTTCGATAAACCAAATAGGATAATCGAAATTAGATAAACCGGCTTAAATTATTCAGTTTAAATAAATCATATTGAATAAACCAGTTTTAATAAAACAGTTATAACAAACCAGTTAGGAAAGACAAATTAAAATAAACCAATTAGATAATACAATTTGGATAAATCAGTTTAAATAAACAAGTTTTTCGATAAACCAGTTAGAATAAATCAGTTAGGATTAACTTGTTTAGGTAAACAAGTTACGATAAACCAGTTTGGGTAAACAAGTTACGATAAACCAGTTTGGGTAAACAAGTTACGATAAACCAGTTTGGGTAAACAAGTTACGATAAACCAGTTTGGGTAAACAAGTTACGATAAACCAGTTTGGGTAAACAAGTTAAATTAAACCAGTTTGTATTATTCATTTTGAATAAACCATTTTGCATAAACTAGTTTGAATAAACCAGTTAGAGCAAATCAGTTAGGGTAAACCAGTTAGTATTGGAATTTTGTTTATAAACCAATTAGAACAAACCATTTGCTATAAACAAGTTTATTTTAAACCAGATAGTATAAACCAGATAGGATAAACCTTTTACAATAAACCAAACCGAATTAACCGGTTTGGGTAAACCAAACCGAATTAACCTGTATGGATAAACCAGTTAGTATAAACCGGATAGGATAAACCTGTTACAATAAACCAGTTGGATAAATCATTTGGTTGGTTTCGTAAAATTGTATGCAAGGAATTCTGAGGTTGCGCGTAAAGTTAAAATATCTTTCCTAAAAAATCCTTTGTGTTGGTTTCTCCGTAGCAATTGTGTAACCATAACAAAAAAGCATGTACAGAAACCGAGAGGAAACACTGGAAAGCTCGCACAGCAGGCAAAATGGCGTACAATTATCCTAAACGTCTTAAACGAACACACACCATGTCATAGGAAATTTAATAATGTGATGGAATTGGCTGGTTAAAATGTTATGAAAAGACATAAAATATCGTAAGATTAAATAACTACGACAGTGTAAACGTGAAGCAGTCCCTTTTACGGAGTAATAAATAATAGGTGTCAAAATTTCGTGATTTCACTCTGCTTTATTTTGCCTCGCTTCTCCCAATTTTCCCGGAAAAACAGGATATCGTCAGATTAGAATGAAAACCAGCTACATTGAAACAACAAACTTAGAATAGGAAATTGCTTGGCGACGAACTCAGGCATTCGGATCACTCCTTGCTAAATAATTCCCTATTTAGAAATGAATCGCTTGGAATACGTCGCCAAGCAGCCTCCGATTAGGATTTAATGTATGTGGGCATTCCAGCTTAACGTACGTGTTCTACACTCCCCCCCCCCCCCCACTCCTCCCCAGAGACAATATTTTCAGCATATTTGTAATTATTTTGACTTTAAAACTACTACAATTTTTGAAACAACAAATTTGTATTTTTTACGTGCCAATTTTACAAAATTCCAATTTTTTAGGTACCAATTTTACGTTGCATGAATACAAAGATATAAATTTGAAATTTTACGTAAAGTGTGTGGCCATTTTTTACGACCATCTGAAGACATCAGCTACAAATAACAATTTGTTGTTTATAAAATTGCAGTTGTTTCAAATAATTATAAATGTGCCGGGAGGGAGGGGTTGTTTCACACATCAAGAGTTGGTTTTTATTATATGCCGAAGATAAAATATTGTTAAAGTGTGATATAGGAATCCTGCCTTTTTTACTACGTGCACCTTAATTACATTAATAATTTATTATGTCTGCCTTAATTAGTGGTAAATATTAATGATAAAATCTAATGAATGATATCATTAGTAAAGCAGATTGACCAACACTGCAAGAAAAATATAAGTATATAACCTCGAGCTCAATTGCGAAATATTTTTTTATTAGTGTCCTTCTAGAGATTCAATCCTACAATCCCTACCCTGGTGTAAGAAAGTAACCCCCCCCCCCCCTTTATCAGAGAAGAGGCCCTGTGCGAAGATATCGCACAGGGAGATATCGAAGGTTTGAAATAGATTTTAATGGTTGTATGTGAGATGTCATTTCAGCAGATAAAAGTGAGATGTATATGCACATGGTAACAGGTCGCCAACAGAAGGAAGAGAAACAAGTTTTTCGTCCACGGGTTCCTATATACACTCCGAATGAACACTGCTTTTTTTTCAAAAATGTATACTCCTCGGCTCTTAATTTCCTGTGGAACGAGGCCACATTTCTGTCAATCGTGCTAATTGTCACAGAGTTATAATGTTCGAATATAGATCATCCTGGCATTTATATTCTGACATTTATATACTTTATCCGTTTTATCCACCTAACTGCCTTTCCTGGTCAGTGTGGGGCCCCTACCAAAGCGCGAGGACCCAGTGAGAAAACACCTGTGGCACACCCCCAACGCAGCCCTGAGAGTATATTATTGTATTTCCCGCTCTATGCAAACTTTGTTTCAATATATGTGTAAATTCCCTAGTGACATTCCATTAGATTAGTTTTTTAAATAGGTAAATTTCTATAAATGATACTAATCGATTCTTAAACCTTTTAAAATCATAGATTTTGATGAAAAAGAATTAAACAACAGGTTTCTCAACAGAGAAAGTACTTTGGCATGAATTGATAGATGCTGGATTCATTTACCTTTAGTCTCGGGCATCGGGGACCCTTAACTGTACATAAATATTATAAAATTGGACAATACTTTGCAAATATTTTTGCATTGTTATTTTAAAAAATATATATTACATTAATTTTTAAACGATTAATGAACTTCAGGTGCGATGTTTCTATTTCCTCGAGACCATTTTTACGAGAGGAGCCTTTCACTCATGTTGAGCTTCTTATTCTTTCTTCACTGTTGAAAATGATAACTCAAATTTGATAATGAAAATTTAAAATAATTTAATTTACCGATTGAATTTTTTGTCAAACTTATGAAATTAACTTTTCTAAAATCACGAAATATATCAACATATTTGAGAAACTGATAAAGGAAACTTCGTCATTTTTGAAGAAAACATTTATTCGGGGCATATTAAACGAAGCTTTCGTTAAATTTGAATTAAAAATTGTATTTGTGTAACTCAGGCGGAGGCCAAAAGCCAGCAAAAGCATTGGACGTAGAAGCATGGAGGGCACAGGTGCGACAGAAAGAAGGCGGGGTGGGACTTCTGTGGTCCTGCCATCTGGTATCAGGATATGGCGGCCTAACCCAGAGACGCCACCGTCAACGGTAAGTATGTCAACTCTCCTTCTTTCGAACATTTACACTTTCTTTTCATTGACAGTTGGAGTGAATGACTACCGTACAATCAGCAGTACAAGTAGACGAAAGACACCACTGACATTCGGATGGGCACACAATGTTTTTTCAGTCTTTGTTCAAAAGGAACTTGAAAGAGCGGGAGTCTTGTGAGAGTGATTGTCGTAGTGGCCAGAAGTTGAAATTGTCCTCATTGGGATTGAAAGAGAAGAGAATAGTTTCACTTTGAGATGCCCCCCTCTCCCTTCGATGGAGGTCTTCCTTTTATGGATTCTGAGAAGACATTCCGAGAGTCAGTATCTCTTTCGATCCATTCAAAACTAACGGGACAACAGACTCAAGGTGAGAGGAAGAAAACGAAACCGAAAAGGGTGTGTGCGGGAAAAGAAATAACTGCAATAGTAATTGAAAAATAATTATTATCGGATATTACGCACCGATGCTTGCAATTTTGTACACTTATAGAAAAACCACTAACCTTGAAATATATTTCATTTTTTACTTGCATCGGCTTTAAAATAATTTATATTGAAAATTGGCATACAGAAGGAGGATGTAGATACACTATTATTCGGACCAATTGGGTTTAGATCCCAGATCCCATCCGGATAATTATATAATCCACAAAGAAAAGGTTATTTCATAGTACAAAAGTCGAATTTTGTTTTGGTATTATTGTAATTGAATGACTCTTACAAACAATAACTTTTACCGGTAAGAAACTTTTTAAATGTAGAATATGATAGGTTTTTTTTATTTCACCGAAGTGATCCGAATGCGGATAATGGCGATCCACTTTGTTCGATCCGGGTAAGTGGAGTTCGAATAATTAGGCGAATAATTTTCAGAAATATTGAAAGCGTTGGGTGCCAGGTGTTTCTTCGTCATCTGACCATGGCCTCCGTGGCCGAGCGGTTAAAGGCGTCAGCTGGGAATACGAAGATTCGTGGTTCGATGCCAGGCGATGGACTTGACAAAGAAAAGTAAAAAGTGGTGATCTTGTGATCGGAGGGTTGCCAGCTTCGCTACAAAATACTAGAAAAGTCGTCCAGAACATCCGCAAAAATTAACGGCGTGTATACGGGACTGGTGCACGATAAATCTGATCGGGGTCCAAAGTCCCGACGTCTATTGAAGGCGTTGGGTGCCAGTTCAGGTGTTTCCTCGTCATCTGACCATGGTTCTAAAAGAACGAGGTGCATGTATGACTGAATGTGTGTGTGATTGTGTATGTGTTCCCGGTTCTTTCCTTCGAGATAGACCCCGAACCGTCGCCAATAGCCCACTGTGCAGCTCTCGTGCGACGTTATTTACCAAAAAAAAAACCATTCCTTGAGCACACCTTTTTTTTTAACATTTCTTCTGTTTATTACTTCTTCACGTCGCTCTGGAAGTACGACGGATAAGTCACTGAACTGTGGCACCCTATGATCTGGATTCGATTCCCAGTAAGTCTTAGTTGTAATTGTTGATATTTATTAAAAGTTATTTTTGAAGGCAGCCTATGTAAGCAAGCAAATGCCCTTTTTTATTCATTTTCACTCATTTTTGTGTACATGTATTTTTCAAAATTGAAATTTATATATTCGGAGGTATGATAAGCATCGAATGTACTAAAAAATGAGTAAATTTTACTGATTTTTGATAACCTATTTTTAAGAGTGTAAGGTCTTTACTTTCACAGCATTATTGATTAATCAATACTGGGTTCATAGCTTTCAAAAATAATATAAAAATAACATTTGTGGGAACGTAACAAATTGAAATATAATTTCTTAGTATCTTCTATTTTTATTTTAGGAATTATAAGAATTTTTTCAGGCTGGCTCTAACATATAAAATATCCTTAAAAAGGTTAACACATTTTTTATAACACATCGCATACTTCCAGTTCATCCAGCATTGATAATTCTAATAAAGAGAAAAACTTAATTGAAACAATTGTTTCAAAAATTACAGTTAAGATATTAGAATTTCATCAAAAATAAAATCCCGAAGAATCAGAAGTTTTATAACCCCTATATTTACAGTAATCTTAAATTACTTCAAAACAACTAATTGTTATATATCAATTAATCACATTATAGGACTTTATTTAACAGGTTTCGTATATTCAGCATTATTACAGTTAAATCGTTTTCGTATTTTGCTCGGTTTTCCTATATACTTAGGCAGTGATCACACTCTCTCTTTGAGTATCTCTACACAAACTCCGACAAGGGTTTGAGGAAAGGGGGAGGGCCAGTTCCAACTTCCTGTTACAGGGGGTCAAGGTAAGGGGGGGGGGGGGGAGAGAGTGTCCTGCGTCGCCTATTGGTTGAACACGAATACCTGTGCAGAAGTACAAGCCACATTTCCTCTTTCTATACCATTTGCGTTCTGAAGTTGCTCGATTAGGGTGCACTGATATTTCTTCAATTTTCCACGTGTACTCAAAGTTTACCGTATTTCTTCTTCAAGGTTTATTTTACTTCAACAAGGTATGTTTCAGTATGCACTTTCTTTTGAACGTTATTGCAAAAATGTTGTCTTAATTTCATTACAAATTGTTAAATTGTGTTAACTACGTAAACAGTTTTAACTAAATTGTTTAATTGTGTTAATAGGTTAAAAAATAACGTTAATAAGGATCATGGTAATAAAAATATTAATCGTATTAAATTTAATTTTAAATTTATTCTGTGGCTTCTGTAATGCTTTCAATTAGGAAAAGAACCTTCAAACGGTTTATTGACGATTTTAAATATGAGTTTTGTACAATGGTTTACAGCTACGAGATTCTTATTTTGTGTTACTAATTATTATTCTTTGCTTTTTTCGGAATTTAGGTTTTACGTTAATTACGATGGAACGTTTTGCAAGGAACTCAACTTTACCAAGTATGTTATATATATATTTTTATTATTGGATATTTTTTTACTTTTAGTTTGGCTTGTTAATATATATTTCTTTTTTAAATGTTTATGCATAAAAATTCTAACTATTTTTCTAACTTATACTTTAACATCCTAATTTTTTTGTTGGCAAACATAGTCCATGTTGATATTTTTATATTGCGTTTTTATTATTTCATTTGAAATGTTTCAATTCCTTCTCAGTTTTGCAATATAATTATTTTTCTTAATTTCGATAATTCATTTACAGCTTAATTATTTATATCTAATTCAAAAACGTTTCTTTCTAAATCAAAATTCCGATTTATTTGTTTTCTATTGTAGAGTTTAATTCCAATTTAATCACTCATATTTTCCGATATTTAAAAAAGAAATTTGCCGGATTTAAGTATAGTTTATTTCGGTAGTAGCTGACTTGCAATGCATACCATTTGTTTATTCGTATCTAAAAGAAGAAATGTACCAATGATTATCTAACTTAAATTTTGATAAACACATTTGCTATGTGCGTAATTTACATAATGATAATAACACATTTATTTGGTTAATAGCATAATTAATACATAGCAGCCGATTTTTAAAACTTGTACGCTAGATTTGTTCTCCAGTATTTGAATTTTTTCAAACTTTGAGAATTAAACAAATGAGATATTATGATATACTAGCAAAAGTACCCTTTCTTCGCACGGGAGTAAATAAAATAACGACAAAAAACAGATACATTTCTTTTCCTCCCAGGGAAAATCGCATATACCAGTTTAGAAGTTCTCTTTAAAAAAGTTTTTTTTATAAATTAAAATTTAAGGTGTATTTATTTTTAATAAATTAGAAGTAAAAAAGTAAAAATATCTCTATACTACTTGGTTGCTAATACACCGATCTAATTTTTAAAGTAATATACTCTGTAAATTTCATAAAACCACGTTTTGTAGTTATGGAGTATTTCTTGTAAAGATCGGCATTCTAATTAATTTATAATTTAAAAACTTATTACTAATTAACGTTAAGATAATATGATAATTCAGATAAAAATATAAATATGATAATAAAATAAATATAATATGTTCATTTTTTAATATTAATTTGCTAATTTATTTCTGCTTTTGTGATAATCAGTTAATTTATTGAGATTTAATTAGTCAATTTTGAATTCAATATTTTTCTCAATCTTTTTATGTGTCATTTTAAAAATTTCATTTAAAAAATGTCAACTTTAAAATAGTTCGAATGTTTTTATAGTCAATAGTACTCTGATAATTATTATTAAATATTGTCTTACATAAAAAAAACTTTAAAATAACTGATCGAGATCAATTGTTTAGAATTTATATGGAGGTCTTTTTACCAGTATTCTACCAGTACTGTTTTAGGTATAGCTGAAACTTCGCAATCAGAATAGATCACATCTACTAAACGGCATTCAGTTAATACAGTAACTAAATAACTTTTTTTTATGAATAAAACTTGCTTTTTGTTTATTAAAGTCTTTTCAGGTAAGAGCCCCAGTTGCTCAGTTGGTAAGGCGTTCAGCTACTAATCAGAGGATTGGTGGTTCGAATCCGTGAGATGGACTTGACATAGAAAAGTAAAAAAGTAGTGATCTTGCGATCGGAGGGTTGCCAGCTTCGCTACAAAAATACTAGAAAGTCGTCCAGAATATCCAACAAATTATACTGGCGTGTATACGGGACTGGTGCACGATAAATCTGATCGGGGTCCAAAGTCCCGACGTCTATTGAAGGCGTTGAGTGCCAGTTCAGGTGTTTCCTCGTCATCTGACCATGGTTCTAAAATAACGAGGTGCATGTATGAATGTGTGTGTGAATGTGTATGTGTTCCCGGGTCTTTCCTTCGAGATTGACCCCGAACCGTCGCCAATAGCCCACTATGCAGCTCTAGTGCGACGTTATTTAACAAAACCAAACCATTTCAGGTACAATTACTTAAAATTTACATAACCACCACGTTAACATAAAGGAATTCATAGTAAATAATTATATTTTTCCGGTTTATCAAATAAATTGCTGAATTATAATTGTAGTTAAATAAATTTATTAATAATGAAAAGCAGAAGTACGCGAAATGTTATTTTTTAATTTTATGATTGCAAGCCATGAAATTTCATTTCCTTTCCAAAAAAATGTGCAGTCATTGGTTTTTTCAAGTTTACGCATTTTTCACTTTTCAATTTTTTTCACCTTCTTAATTCCATCTCTCAGCGATCCTTGTCTTTAGTGTGAATAACATCTGACTCATGCGCAGATTGATATTTTAATACTAGACAAGAAATGGACGCTTGTTCAATGGATTGTTGTATCACTGACATTGTTTATCTAAATTGGATTCATTTCAGGTGTGATGTATGTCAGCCCCTATTTTGACCCACGATGGTTGCCTATCACCCTAAGCACTTCATCTACGGAAGGCGACACCATTATTACAGGTATTATGGCATTTTATTTTTACATATGCAATTAAAGAAATATTATGGAATTTTACTTTTACATATGTAATTAAAGAATTATTATGGCATTATACATAAGATTTAAAGTCTGCGGTTGGCCTGAGTTTGTAGAATTCGGAATTACAATAGGAAGGTTGCGGTTCTAATCTCGACTTTGAGAGTGCAACAAGTTCGTAATTAGAGAATTGGCAGTTTCGTTCTTTGTCACTCACTAAAGACCTTTCGCCAACTAGAGTGCAGTGTGGTGCACGTTAAATCTGTCGTGAGTTACACTTCGCCACAGCAGTATTAGGTGCGTTGGGTGACAGCTCATTTATTGACTTTGTCATCTGATCGATTGAAAATTGCTGGGCAGTGTTCATTAGACTTTCCGGCAGGATAGACCCCGAACCGTCGCCAGTCTATAATGTAGCTCTAGTGCAACTTTGATTCAACGAACGATTTAATAGATTGATTTAGTGTGCCTATTATTCTATTAGTTAACCTGTTATATCTATAACTATGTTTTAGAGATCATGCATTTATACCATAAAAACAATTGTAAACGCAATGTGGAAATAAAATTGGTTTAACTGGATGGAATGAAGTTTTTTTTCCAGGCAAACGTTTTTTATTTCCACATTGGGTTTAGGGTTGATTTTATGGTAAAACTGCATCAATTTAATGTGAAGTATAAATGCTTTGGTATAGAATTCTAAAATTATCTAAAATAAAAAAAAATTATTCATAATCTATTTTAATTAAAAATTTATATATTTGCATTCTGGCATTTATGCTAGTAAATTTCCAATTCAGCCATGTAATATGTTGTATTTTTTTTCAATAAATTTTTAGAGTCGATTTTCACTGGCGTTGATTTTCTAAGGGAGAAACTAATCTTGGATTCTGGTATGTTTATTATTTGCTTTTCGAACTGAATTTTAGTTTTAAATATTTTTAATGTTTTTATTTCATTAAAAGTAAATCATTTAGCCATATTTTAATATAATGATAATTTTCTGTTCATTTGAATTAATTAATGTATTATTTTATTTACTTACTTCCATTTGAATTTACCTAATATACTCTTATATGCCGAGGAAGTAGATGTTTTGCGATAGACAGCCACTTTCTTTCATTATTATAGAAAATAAAGATATTCTATTGCGTTAACATTTCAAACTATTCAAACATTCTAAGTTATAACAGCTTATCAATAATTTTTTGATTAATTTATATTCAATCAACTTACTAATTTAGAAAATATTTAATAATCAGTTAATTTTATTATTATATATTTATAGTTTTATAAAATATTTTAAGTTTTTTTTTTGACAAAACAATACTTAATGGACTTTCGGTACTAAATCCTACACCACTGTCTTTTATTCTGCAAACTTCCCCCCCCCCTTCCCCCTCTAATTTATTCCACATGCCCTCTCTTACAGACAACACCGAATATAAGACCATTCCTCCCCCTCCCTACCCATGTGTCTACCCACCCTCCTACTCCCCACCAGAGCAACAGCAGCAGCAAAATGGGGCTTCACAGTGGGGTTTAGCCCCTCCACTAGGTCTGAACGTAAGCGGCGGAGCCATTGCCCCACCACCATACGAGGTCCCGCAAGGACAGACGAATCCCCCCGAGGAACAGCCCCTTCCTGATCAGCAGCAAGGGGGAGACCCTCAACAGCAGGATGGATGCGCCCCAAAACGTAAGATATTTTGTCTCTCTTTTGTCATTGTCTTTTAACGTGTTAGCAACGATTGTCTTGAGTCGTTCACAGTAATCTTATTTTTTCAAAATACAACATACAATAGAAGGTTGATATTTTGACAAAGCGCGATTGACCCACGAACTCAATTTAGTTCCGGATCCAACACTGACACTTCTCTGATATAACAGTATTTATCAGATGTTATTTTGTTCATTTGTTAATCTTAATTTTTTAATTTATTTCTTCCTTTGTGATAATCAGTTAATTTATTGAGATTTTATTAGTCAATTTTGGATTCAATATTTTTTCATGTACCATTTTAAGAATTTCCTTTAAATGATGTCCAGTTAAAATATATCAAATATTTTTATAGTCAATAGTACAGTGATAATTGTTATTAAATATTGTCTTATACAACAGAAAACATTAAAATAACTGATCGAGATCAAATGTTTAGAATTTATATGGAGGTCTTTTTATCAGTATTCTACCAGTACTGTTTTAGGTATAGCCGAAACTTCGAAATCTGCTAAAGAATAGATCACACCTACTAAATGGCCTTTAGATTAATACAGTAACTAAGTAACTTTTCTTTTTACAAAGAAAACTTTTTTTTTGTTTTTTAAAGTTATTTTAGGAAAAATAAAACAATTCCTTGAAATTTGCATGATTACCACGTTAACATAAAACAATTCCACTTCAAAAAAATTGTGTAGTCATTTATTTTTGCAAGTTTACACGTTTTCAATTTTCAAATTTTTTCATCTTCTTAATTCCATGTTTCAGCAATCCCTGTCTTTACTGTGAATAACATCTGAATCATGCGCAGATTCATATTTTAATACTAAACAAGAAATGTACGCTTGTTCATTGGATTGTTGTATTATTGACATAGTTTATCTAAATTGAATTCATTTCAGGTGTGATGTATGTCAGCCCCTATTTTGACCCACGATGGTTGCCTATCCCCCTCAGCACTTCATCTACGGAAGTCGACACCAGAATTGCAGGTATTATGACATTTTACATTTACATATGTAATTAAAGAATTATTATGGCATTTTACATAAGATTTAAAGCCTGTGTATAGCCCGGGCTTGTAGAATTGCGAATTTATAACAGGACGGTTGCGGTTCGAATCTCGACTTTAAAGGTGCAACGAGCTCGTAATCGCAGGATTGTCAGTTTCGTACTTTGTCGCCCACTAATGAACTTCTGTCATGTAGAGTGCAGTGGTGCACGTTAAATCTGTCTTGATCCACAATTCTTCACACGAGTAAAAAATTGCGTTGGGTGACAGGAAAGCTACTGACTTTGTCATCTGATCAATTGAAAATTTCTAGGCTGTGTTCATGGGACTTTCCGACAAGATAGACCCCGAACAGTCGCCAGTCTATAGTGTAGCTCTAGTGCGACTTTGATTCAACGAACGATTTAATAGATTGAATTAGTTAACCTATTATTCTATTAGTTGATCTTCTGAGGAAGATACTAATATTGGATGCCGGTATGTTTATTGTTTGTTTTTCGATCTGAATTTTAATGTTACATTTTTTAATGTTTTTATTTCTTTAAAAGTAAATCATTTAGCCATATTTTAATACAATGATAATTGTTTTTATGTTGAATTAATTAATCTATTTTTTATTTACTTCCTTTCATTTCAATTTAACTAATAGCCTTTTATATGCTGAGGAATTGAGAGTTTTGCGATTGGCAGACAGCCAATTTCTTTCATCATTATAGAAAAAAAGATATTCTAATGTACAAACGTTTCAAACTATTCAAAGACTCTAAATTATCAAAGCTTATCAATATTTTTTTGAATAATTTATATTCAATCAATTTACTAATTTAGAAAATATTTAATAATCAGTTAATTTTATGATATTATATTTTTATTTACAAAAAAAAATACGTAATCGACCTTCAGTACTAAATCCTACACCACTGTCTTTTATTATGGAAACTTCAGTCCACTCCCCACTCTAAATTAATTCCTCATGTCCTCTGTTACAGACAACACCGTATATGAAACCATCATGCCCCCTCCCTACCCACTTGTCTACCCACCCTCCTACTCCCCAACCGAGCAACAGCAGAATGGGGCTCCACGGGGTTTTGCGGCTCCACCAGCAGGTCTAAACGCAAGCGGCGGAGCCATTGAACCACCACAGTACGAGGTCCCTCAGGGGCAGGCGAATCCCCCCGAGGAACAGCCCTTTCCTGATGAGCAGCAAGGGGAAGACCCACAACAGCAGGACGGATGCGCCCCAAAACGTAAGATATTTTGTCTCCCTTTTGTTATTGTCTTTCAACGTGTTAGCAACGATTGTCTTGAGTTGTTAACAGTAAACTTATTTTTTCCAAATACAACATGCAATAGAAGGTTGTTATCTTGACAAATCCCGATTGACCCCCGAAAACCTTCTAGAATTAAACTTTTTCTGTAATCTAATAAATATAATAGTTTTTTTATTGTATTTCATAATGCAGTTACGATTAAAATAATCTTAATCTATTTATTTTTTTGTTAAACATATTCTTTAATGATGAAGCTAACGTTCTCGACTTTTTAATATACTTATATTATTTTATGTAACCTAATATTTGAAAACAACTAATGTTGAAATTTAATTTGAGCCAGCTGTTATGAATATTTCCTAATTTTGTGTCTAAGAAAAGGTTACAGAATTTAAAATTTGAGTAGGTCTCGAGTAGTATGGGTCTTGAAAGTAAATAGTTACTTCGAATAAATTTATATTTACAAATTACTTATTTGTAATAACAAAATAAAAATAAGTAAAAACTAATTTACGGTAAAATATTTTTTTTTTTTAAATATGGTAAAATAAATTTCCCTACGTGTATGCGAAATAATTTTCTTTCAAGCGCTCAGATTACTATGTACGATTCAATTGAAAACTCATAAACTTTTTTTTCCCTTTGTTATATAGTATAGTCACGTTACTTATATAAATATCTGCTTGAAACTAAACATACTTATGTAATACGAAGAATAATTCAGTATTTAGTTATTACTATCTAATACAATTTACTATCGAATATAATTTCATATTTAATTAGGCATGTGCAAAGTTATTTGAAACAAATATTTCAATAAAGAAGAATATTTATTTGAAGTAACAAAGTAGATACATTTTTTAAAAAATTAATATTTATATTTAAGAATTATTTTAAAATTGGTTAATAAAAATTGTAAACTTTTTTTCCGTTGTTCTATTGTAAAACCTCATTACTCATTTTCGACCCCTCTCTGCTTAAAACTAAACTTACTTACGTAATTCAAGAAACAGATTATTATTAAATTATTTCTAAATAATGCAATTTAATATCAAGAATTATTTCATATGAAATTAGGTAGGGGTAAAGATTGACATCGCGCATTTTTTTCTGCACTGTTCCATTCATTATGAAAACATCCCAAAATAATTTTAAACAATTATTTGGTGCTTCAAATTTAAAAATAACAACATAATAACATCACATATGAACTAGAACTTGTTTATTGGTGTTTTAAAATGTGAAATACAGGATTGTTTGCTGAATTTAATTCCAAACAATTTTAAAATTATTATAGGTTATTGGATTATTTTTTATGTTAAGTTCTAATTATCGTCTTTGAACTTATAGTGTATCTGTTATTTTTGGGGGAGGGTAATCTATAGAAACGTTTTTTGTTGGGGTTCTATTTTATTTCTAATTTGCTCGCCAAGATTTTTAATATGTTGGGTTATGCGACTGATGTCCCTTTTCTGTCATTCTGGTTACTGGTTCCCTGCATGTCCCTAAAGAACAGTTTGGGAAACGAGTAAAAATGGTTTAACACAACAATTTAAGCAACTAAAAGAAAATGAGGTTGCTATTTTTTTCCAAAGGGATGGGTTGGCTGCCAAGCATTGTTAATTCCAGACACAAGGATCCGATATCAGAGGGGATGATCAGAAAGACAGTCAAATACAAATTATAACAACAAATCACTGGCTCTTAGCCTTTTACAGTTCGTCCCGTTTAATGCATTCTAACAATCCCCCAATGCCGATCTTGTCTTTAAACTACCTACTCCTGTCAAATTAACTAAATCTTCAGGCAAACGATTAGGTTTATCTATTAAAAAAATAATGCTTCCTACCTTCTCTATTAAGCCGTGATTTATATAACCTCTAGTCCCACAGAATGTATTAAATTTTAATCATGATATTATTTAATAAATGTAAATAGTTGAATAAGCTCTGGTCCTCTTCTCGTTGAGTACTTAGATCTTTGAAGTTCTAAGCCTGTTGCCCTGTAGTTATTTCCCGAAGTACAAACAAAGGACGTAGATCTAACTGACTGTTATTTTAACACAGTGATATAGTTCATTTTCTGATTATTTGAACTGGCACCATTTGAGAGACAACAAGCAGAGGGTGTTCGGTTTCGCATCTGATATTTTTGCCAACTTTCACCCGCATGTAGACCGCCCAAATTTCAGAATTCGTTTTGTGAATGCGTTTTTGCTTTGTCTCTTGAAATGTGTGTCAATATGAATGATTTTGTTTATTTCTTCACAGAAACCGACCCCGATCCCCAACTCCTCGATGAGCAGCGAGCAGCAGAACTGATGGAACCCTACGAAGCAGCGGACTCGGTTACGTGGGCGAATGAGGAAAGTGTTCCGAAACCTGCATTTTTCTGGCTTCTCTTTGCAATCCTTATTTTAGAGACTCTTTTCACATTTTTTCATTTTTTTTTATCTAATGAATGATTCGTGAACTGTTTCAGTGGCACGATGTTTCGTGTCGCAGTCTTCAATTGGATGTCATCTATAATGGAATTGTGTACATTTTATAACATTGTTCACGCCTAATATTCTTAACATTAAATGTATAACACATGTAAACTAATAAAATTTAATCTTAAGTATTATTTAGAAAGCTTTTTTGTGTTGTCTTTAATGATTTTTATGCACATATAAGGATGAGTAGAATCCTTAAGAAGTAATCTGTATTTATCCTCAAGTGCGCCACGGGGTCAATCGACCCCGTACTCCTTTCTTAGTTAAAACGTATCCAGCACCCGGAAAATTTATAATTTGTGGGGAAAAAATTATATGTTTTTGTGCCAATTGGCGACTGAAGTCTATATATCCATCTTTGAACATAATTTCAGAAGAAAAAGATTTTTTTTTAAATTTATAACTGTTTACTCTGATGCAGTTTCAGAGATTCGTAAAGTATAATTTTAAATATTCCCGCGCCAATATTTACTGACAATATTTCTTTAAAAAAATATGATTTTTTTAATTTTAAGTTAAGGTACTATTTTTAGGAAATGTAATTTTAAAGTTGAAAAGTACAGGGATTTCACTAAAAAGTCAATAATGCATATTTTATTCACCGTGGACCAATAATGCAATTAATTCCTTTTAAGGAATTTTTCGTGCATCCAAACTGATATTGTTTAGGCTATTCATGTGCACGAGGCTGAATAATGTGGATATGGTACTTATTTTAATAAAATGTACATTTAAATTTGAAATGTACATGACATCCAATAATATCTTTAAAATGCATACTTGATCCGCCGGGCCTCAATAATGTAGTTATTTAGTTTATGGAATTTTTTTGGGGCCACTAAACTGATATTGAATTGGCTATGCATGTCCCGCACCTAAAAAAAAGTAGGTAAGGTACTTATTTTAATGAAATGTACAGGGATTTCACTAAAAAGTCAATAATGCATATTTGATCCACCGGGCACCAATAACGCAGTTAATTCTTTTGAGGATTTTTTTTTGCAGCCAAACTAACATTGTATTGGCTATTATTGGCCCGCGGCTGAATAAAAAAGATAAGATACTTATTTTAATAAAACATACATTTAAATTTGAAATGTACATGTACTACCGGAAAATCTAAAAAATGCGTACTTGATCCATCTGCCCCAAAAATGCAGTTAATTAGTTTATGGAGTTTTTTGCGTGCAGCCAAACTGATATTGGATCGGCTATTCATGCCCCACGCCAGATAATGTAGGTGAGGCACTTATTTTACGAAAATGTGCAATTAAATTTGAAATATACAGGGATTTTACGAAAAACGTAAAAATGCATATTTGATATAATATTGCATATTTGATATATTATAGCGTATAAAATAATTGAAAAACGTATTTATTTCTTTTAACGTTTAGCTGAGATTTTTTTTTCTTAGTTAAGAAACGAATAATATGCGAATTGAATATGAATAAAATAGGGTAATATATGAAATAAAATTACGTAAACTAAGCTATAAACAATTCGGATTCTCTAAAAATATAGTAGAACATTATTTTTAAATCAAACGGAACCCCTTAAAAAAGTACAATTTTTTTTATTAATATTTTCGGTTGGTAAAAAGAATTTTTCAACTGTATTCATGTTTAAATTATGAATTCATTATTGAGAATTATTTTAAATTTAAGGTCAAATGTATAGAAATGTTTAAGAATAATTTTATGTTTAAAAGTACTGAAACGCTTAATTGAATGAAAATTTACAATAATAATAAAGAAAACTGTAATTGCTTAAAATTTTCGCTTTAATTTTTATGTCAATATATAAAAAAAATTCTTTATTTTTAGTAGAGTAAATAAGTTTTTTTATGATTAATTTTAATTATTTCAACTAAATTTTATTTAAATATTTTTATGTTTTTAATGACGAATATTATGATAGTAAAAATCATAATAAAATAACAGTATTAGCATCCTAATGGCTTGTGTACATGAATTATTTCTATTTTCAATCTGAAAGAACTGCCATTCTTAGTGTTACAAAATCACTTTTTGTTTTAGAAAATTTTGCACTTTTGACTATTAGTAAAGAACACAATTCCATAAACGTCTCTTTACTAAAAACTAATATTGATGTCAAGAAAATAATATAATTTGTTTTAAAGTAATAAATAACAAAAAAAAAATTTGTTTAGAGCAAAGCTGGTTCATTGCGCATTTTTATAGCACACGGGTTGAGAAGCATTCTGCTCATGGCATGGCATAAGATCGAAAATTATAAATTATAAAATAAAATTATTAACTAAATTTCATAAGTAAATGTGAGTAATTACAATTAATAATTGCTGAATACTAAATTCTTATTGAATAACGTAAGTATGCTAAGTTTCAAGTCGATATATATATATATATATATATATATATATATATATATATATATATATATATATATATATATATATATATATATATATATATATATATATATATATATATATATATATATATATATATATATATATATATATATATATATATATATATATATATATATATATATATATATATATATGGAATGGTAATAAAATTGAGTTGCAAAATTTGAAGCTATAGGAACAACAGAGTTAGTTAAACAAAATAGTGCCAAACTAGAAGCAAGTTAAAAAAAACATAATTAGATCAATCAAAAAAATTTGTAAAAAATAATTCATTTTTTTTTAAACATTGTATTCCTTCAAATATTATTTATTTAAGGTTTGCATCTATTGCACAACAAGTTTGATTTTCTTTGGTGCAATATTACGTTTAAAAACGTAGTTAAAAATAAAAGTATTTTCCCTTTAAAATCTATCAGCAGCCAAAAAAGAGCACATTCCGAAAAGAAAGGGAAAAAAAAATTTCTTTAACAACATATAAAAAAAAGCATAACTAATAAACGGGTCTTTCCTTCGAGAAAGGCCCCGAACCGTCGCCAATAGCCCACTGTGCAGCTCTAGTGCGACGTTATTAAACAAACCAAACCATCACTAATAAACAAATCAATCTTCTACTGCTAAATCGACGTCTCCACCCGAGACAAAATAAAGGATTATGCCTCGAATATGCCGCTTACATGTGGCATATGTATGTCATAAATAAGCAAATACTATGTCAAAAATAGTAATATTCCATATTACTATGGAATACGGAGGTGTGCGTCATGTATTTGCCTCGCATATGACCAGGTATATGCCACATGCATGCGGATCGCATATTGTCCATTCTGAAGCTTACATGACGGCTTTTTCCCACGATGTTTAGATCGACTTTTTTAAAAAAAATTTCATTATTATTTTTATTTCACGTTTGGAGGATAGTATAATGCAAATTTCTTTCTTTTTTTTGGAAACAGTAATTACTTTAAATGTAATTATTCTTAAAAAAAAATTGTGGCATGAAATGTAATAAGAAAAAATACTCCCTAAATAAAAGGTACTTACAAGATTTAAAATAAAAATCTCAATGTATGACTTTATAATTTCATATGAATACAATTAGGAAATGTAGGATTCGGATTTTTAGTTTGCAAAACTAATTTTTCTTTTCTTTTAATTTAAAAATGACATTTCTTGAAAAATATTTCTTTGAAGATGAAACTTTTGCTTTAGTGAATATACTGTCCACTAAATGCGAAATAATAATTATATGTCTTGCAAAATCCAATCTAAACATCATGGAAAAAAGCGTCATGTAATCTTCACAAGATTTATACTGCCTTTAAAATCAGAAACCTGCTCCTTGGCTTTACATGAATAATAAATTTGTAATAGAAATATTTATCGTAGTATAAATTAAAATCCTCCATGTTGAGTCTCTTAAAATTTCTACACTATCAAAAATGACAACTCAAATTTGGTGAAGGAAATTAAAAATAAATTAGTCGATTCAATTTTTTCTGGTCAAACTTGAGAAATTAATTCGTCAAAATTCACAAAATACTCAACGTTTTTCAGAAACTGACAAACAAACTTTTGACTAAAAATTTAATCGGGGCGTATTCAAGAAAATTTTCGCCAAATTTGAATTAAAAATTTTAATACTGTAAACCATTCCCAGGCTAGAAGCTAGCAAAAGCAAAGGATTTAAAAGTATGGAGGGCACAGGTGCGACAGAAAGAAGGCGTGGCACAACCTCACTTTCAGCACATTCTTGACAACTATGGATTGGCCTAACGCGGTTAATTTTACAACAATAAATATGTCAACATTACCCCCTTCACACTTTCTTTGCATATGCAGTTTGAGTGAATGACAACCGTAGAATGAGCAGTACAAGTAGACAAAAGACTCCACTGACATTAGGATAGGCATGCATATATTTCTCAATCTTTCTTCAGAAGAATCTGCCTTGCGCCATAAAACCCCATACAACCAACCAACCATCAGAAGAATCTTGCAGAGGGGGGGGGGGGGGGGGGGGGGGGGTCTTGCGAGAATATCTGTCCTGGTGGCCGGTCTTCGTAATTGTTCTCATCGGGGTTTTAACGGAAGAGAATAGTTTCACTTTGAGATGTCCCTCCTCCCTTCCACGGGGGTCTTCCATTTCTGTATTTGTAGAAAACATTCCGAGTGTGAAGATCTCGTTTCATTTATTTAAATTTTGGTTTGGTTTGGCTATTGTCAACGGTTCGGGGTCTATCTCGAAGGAAAGACCCGGGAACGATGCCTCGTATTTTTGAACCATGGTCAGATGACGAGGTCAACACCTGAGCTCGCACCCAAAGCCTTCAATAGACGTCGGGACTTTGGACCCCGATCAGATTCCTCTTGCACCAGTCCCGTATACACGCCGTTATTTTTGTGGACGTTCTGGACGACATTCTAGTATTTTGGTAGCGAAGTTGGCAACCCTCCGATCGCAATATCACTACTTTTTACTATTCTTTAGTCTAGCCCATCGGAAGGTTTTGAACCGGGGACCCTTGGATTCCCAGCTGACGCCTAATCCACTCGGCCACGGAGGCCTCCATCTGTTTAAAACTAACGAGACAAGGAACTCAAGGTCGTAAAAAAGAAAGACCCACCGAAAAGGGTGTGCGCCGGAAAAGGAACAGCTGCAATAGTAAATATTACAATTGAATGTTGGACATCGATGCTTGTCATTTTGCACACTTACCGAAATACCTCTCACCTAGAAATAAGGCCTCCTTTTCCGAGTGGATTGGGGCGTCAGCCGAGAATCCAAGGGTCCCCGGTTCGAGCCTTTGCCCGGACTAGACTGAAGAATAGTAAAAGTAGTGATATTGCGATCGGAGGGTTGTCAACTTCGCTACCAAAATACTAGAATGTCGTCCAGAACATCCACAAAAATTAACGGCGTGTATACGGGACTGGTGCACGATAAATCTGATCGGGGTCCAATGTCCCGACGTCTATTGAAGGCGTTGGGTGCCAGCTCAGGTGTTGTCCTCGTCATCTGACCATGGTTCAAAAATACAAGGCATCATTTCCGGGTCTTTCCTTCGAGATAGGCCCTGAACCGTCGCCAATAGCCCACTGTGCAGCTCTAGTGCGACGTTATTAACCAAACCAAATCAACCGCACCTAGAAATATATTTCATTTTTACGTGAATCGTCTTTCAAATAAAATCATTTATATTTTAAATTAGGATACAATACAGAAGAAGGATGTAGATACAATTACTCTAATTATCCGAATCAATTGGTATCGGATCACATCCGAATAATTGGATAATCCACAAAGAATGTTATTTCTTAGTAAAAAAAATCGAATTTTGTTTTGGTATTATTGGAATTTAAGGACTATTACAAACAACGTCACTCACCGATAATAATTTTTTTTTATGTGGAATTCGCTGATTTCTTTTATGTTATCAAAACGATCCGGACATCAGGCGATCCGCTTTGTTCAATCCGGATAACTGAAGTTCGGATAATCGGATTTCTATACTCTAGGATATACAAACACTGTATCACAGTTTTTAGGTGATCTATTTCGACACTATAAGTCTGTGACAAATAGCCCGAATTACAAAAGTTTGTTCTAGTTCGATATACCGTATATACTCGCGTATAAGCCGATCCGCGTATAAGCCGACCCCCTAATTTTAGGCGTATAAGCCGAGTATAAGCCGAATATAACTCGCGTATAAGCCGAGTTGTATTTTCGTACATGAAAAATTCCAATTAAAATCGGCAAATCCTCGACGAAAGAGTGAAATTTTAACTAGAAAAATAAATATTTAAGCCTAGAAATTAAAAGTTTAAAGTAAGTGGCTAGAGAAGCGGCCTTCCTCGAAGTTCGTGACGATTCATCGGGCTTAAAAGTATGTACCACTTGCGATCTTCTGGTGTATCTCAAACCTCCATCGAACTTCTTAAATTAAATCTCCCTTATTATCAAATAAAATATTTTAAACCACAAACTTAAATACCAAAATGTGCAATTTCTAATCCTTAACATCGTTTTGTAAAGATTTAAAAATTTAGAAAACGTCAACTTTCTGTCAACATCGTTGACTACTGTCGCTATTCAATACGGATGAGCATTTTTTTTATCCATCTCGGAAGGAAATACTACTATTTTATGGATGAATATATACTTCTTATTAAAATATTTAGTTTTTAATTACGAGATATATGACGTAAAAGTAGAAATTGAATTCGCCGATTAGCAACCCCGATTTTACCACTTTAAGCCAATTAAATCCAAAATACTAATGAAACACCTATTAATATCTGTACATAATATTATTAAGGAATATAATCTGCATTGGGGAAATAAATTTTGTTTAATTATTGTAATCGATGCCATTCGCTACGCACGATGTCAACTTCTTAGTCTTCCATCCAAAATTCTATTAAAGTAGCGTTTACTAGCTTCATAAATTTTACAAACCAATTAAATATTTATCAAAATATATACTTTTTATTAAGTAAGACTGATTATTTATGGGAGTAGTTAAATTTTGCGTCACGATTACGACGCAGAACGGTCTTCAGTCAGCACGTGACGCACATTCTCGATCTCGAAATGTGTCGGCGTAATTTCAGAAGAATCCGCTAATTTCAACTTCTCTCCTTTTCCCATTTTAGGCAAATTATATTAGAAATTTTAATGACCCGCGTATAAGCCGACCCCCCTACTTTTTGATGAAAATTTTGTCTTAAATTTCTCGGCTTATACGCGAGTATATACGGTAAAAGTAACCGCCAATGCTTGAGGTAAAGAAAAGCACAAATGGGGCGTGGGAGAGGAAGCTTCAAATCAGACTTAACATCTGGCATACCTTCTGTTCTGTTTTCGTGGTTTTGTTGAGGACCAGTTCATTATTCCTATATTCAATTGAAATACAACGACATAACAAAACCCAACTTATTCCTTTATATTTCCATTGATAAGAACTTTAAAAATATATCAGTTCTAGAAGATAGTGTTAAAATCCTCTAACTTGTCGATTTCGTTTAATTTATCAATTTCTAGATTGAGAGCTCATGACCATTATTACCATTAGTAAGCACTCCCTTTGAAAACAATTAAAAAGTAACTAAAAGTTATAATTGCAATCAATTTTAAAATAACACATTCCTGTATTAAATCTTTCAGAGAGTCTCGTTTTATATTTTTAAGAAAGCGTTATATACACTAATAGTTAGTTTTAGTTATTATTTAATAAATTATATTAAAACTAAACAAAATAAAATTCGTATATATATGAAATAAATGGAGAGCTGTTGCAAAACTTAAAAAATATCGATAAAACTATTTTTCGATATTGTAAACGTTGTGTTGCATACTGCGGCTTTCAATACTCTATTAACAAAATTAAGACTTCGTTTTATAATAAGTATCATTTAAAAACAAACACGCAAACTGTCTTGTCGGCTTTTTTTATATATAAATATTAGTAATGACGACTAACAACAGACTAGAGTGAATTTTTTTCCCATTTGATTTACTTATTACAAGTATTTACAATAAAAAGCTAAATTTCAGGTTATCGAATAATTAACATGTCCTTTCCACTATATTCTGAGAATATAATTAGCGAGCTCAGCATAAATTAGCATATATATTTAGTGAGTTTAGCATAGAAGTAAATAAAGACATATAAATAACGACATAATTAACATTTAACTGTATAATTAACGTATAACTATATAATTAGCGATTTTAGATAAATGTAAATGCTGCATTATCATACATGTAAATAAGGACGACTAACCGGAGATTCGAGTTAACTTTTATTTAAAAATATATTTGTTTTTCCCATTTTTTTTTACTTTAATACAAATATTTACAATAAAAAATCTAAATGTCATGTTATCGAATAATTAGCATGATTAACAGGTTATCGAATAATTAACTTATAACTAATTCAGAACAAACAATTTGATCTTAATTTAACACAAGTGTTATTTTATTGCTCTAGACCTCTAAGTAAACAGTTACATTCGTTGTTGAGTGAGTTAATTAGTCAAAAACAAATTAACTCAAGTGAAAATGTAAAAAAAATACTGATAAAAAGATAACATTGTTTCTATATTTTTAGCGGACTTTTCATGTTATTTTCTATCGACAACAATATATATTGAGCAAGACGATATGATATCTTGAATTTTTGCCGCAATATATACCAGTGTAATCTGGAACAAAACACCATTTTGTTATTAACGACAACTGTAGAATATATGTAAACGATTAAGAACCACTCCTGCCTTTCCAATATTTCCTGAGAACTGCCCAAAGATTCTCACCTGTTCAAGAAAACATTTATTTTCTTCGGTTGTGTCGAACCCCCAATATATTTCCTAGAAGGTCCCCTCCCCCTCCACCAAACTGTCCAGGTAAACTGGTAAGCGTGAAATTGACAAGTTGACGTCCAACTTATGAATGAACACAGAACCAGATCTTTCCTTTAGATCCACGGAGGTCAGACAAAGGTCTCCGTGGTCTCACTCCCCCAGCCATCGCTTCAATTGATACCAGAAAATCTTACAGTGACAACTTTCCTAATATGCGCGCATGCGTAGTACTTATGAGATTTTTCGAACAAGCTCAGAAATGGGGGCCGGTTACAAATCATCGCGTGTATTAAACAGCCGAAGAATGCATTTCCTGTAGTTTTATAAGAAAAAATATTAATGGTCCGGGGCCGTGACAGAAAATAGAACTAAATATTTTCGAACCAGTTGCATTTATTTCATTTTGTATTTTTAGCTGTTCGAACACTTATTTAACTATTCAATATTGTTATACGGAGATATTTTTTGTAAATGTTTTGGCATCATTCGAACAAACTAGAGGGAGCAATAAAATGTATTTCAAATTAGGTTAATTTATTTAAATAAATTAATTGTTAATGAAGTATTTTAAACACATTGGACTGAATAAATAAATTATATTTAATAACATTTATTATTAACTATATAGAATTTGTTTATAAACAAATAATGGAATATAGTAAGGGTATTCTTTATTCGTAAATTCCTTTTCACCAAACAAAATATATATAGTCATGTCAATATACTCTATATTTCTAGTAACTTCTCAGCTAATTTTGTACAACACTATGAAATAAAGTTAGGGTTTAATTATTATCATTATCTGAGAGCGTTAATATACTATCTTCATTTTCACATAACTTCATTAAAAAAAGATGAAAAATACTTATTAAAAACTTTGATCGCTTTTCATTCAATTAAATTTTTTCACTTAATTTGAAATAAAATTATTTTTGGCCTCTAGTTTGTTCGAAATATACCAAAATATTTACATAAATACTATTCCATAATGAACAATTAGTCGTGTTTTCGAACAACAGCAACAACAAAAATGGCTTCTGATTTTAAAATATGTATTTCTAGTTTTTGTCACTGCCAACGACATTCATTTATCAGCAGTTAAGTACACACGGTGATTTGTATTCGACCCCTCCGACGAAGAGAAAGGGGAGTTGAAACGCGAATTTGTGCGAAGGAGTAGAACGTTGGGAGGGTCATTCCTTTCCTAATCGTGGCATCCAATTGGTTGATATATGTGCTACCAGCATCTGGCTGTAAATTGTTGTTTTGGCAACTTTTCATTAAAAGACATATCGCCAAATCTTGCGAAGAATCTTGTTAGCATGTAAAGCGAAGACTATGATCTGAAAAAAGCCCAATTGCAGAAATTTATGGCTCTTAAAAAATATAAATGAAAAATGAAAATGTGTATGTTTTAATGGCGTCATATTTGGCGTCTTTTGTCGTTACTTTTCCCGCCAAATTGTTTAAAACAACTTCATTCATAATACACTTTCTTATCTTTCCTTTCTTTTAGAGAGGAAAGATAAGAAGCTACTTCCCCGTCAAATTCAAGAGTTTTTGGACACCCACGATTTGCAGCTTTTTATTCATTACAGTTAATATTACGTCATCCGATGATTAACTACCAAAATACACAACATGTAAAAATAAAAACAGTATAATTTTTTAAATAGTATTAAGAATATTAAAATTCCATTTACAGTTTTATTGATCGTCCATTGCATTGCGTTATTTCTTTATTAACATAATATAAAATTATTAATTATAAAAGTGTAAACTTTAAAGAAGTTACAATAGCTGATCTATCAATATTTCAAATTAAGTCATACGTAGTAATCGTATACTAACGATTTTGTTTAATATTACAGGAGCATTTGTTATTCACGTTTCTAAACTAAAATAATTTGTATTACTATGACTTAAGGTTATATTACGCATAGTCGCCATTCTCACAAGAATCACTGAAATAATTTTGAGAGTAATTCACTAGCAATTAGAAATCTACATTAAAAAAACAATAAATAAATAAAAGGAATACATTTTTATTCTGGAATTGAAAACGACTTAAAACCAGCTTTTTATATAAGAAATAATGCAAAAAATACGCAGATACTTTCAGAATAATGATTATTAATGACATTATTTTATTTATTAGTCATGTTTCCAAAAAAAATATTATTTTTATTAGATTTTTATATGAAAATACAATTTGTCACATTAGAATTTTTATTACATTTGTTACTAATACACTGCTTCAATAAAATATAAACGTTAATTTTATGAATTAACGAAAATAAATGTGTAAATAAGAATCGCTAAATTGATTTTTATAAAGAAATAATATTTTTGGTATTCATACACCAGATAAAAATAATTCAATAATGCATTCCCAAAGCACAGCTAGCAATTTCGTGGAATTCTTTACACGCATGATTTGGCGTTATTCTGCTTCCAGTTGGCGACTTTCCGTCTCTTTCACTCGGCAACCCTGTGTGGAGTGTCCGAAACTGCTTTTCTCACTCTCGTTTCTACATTCGTTTCTTCCGTTGCTGGTGCGTTTTTCTTTAAAGAATAATTTTACTTTGGATAAAATTCCTGCTTCTCTTATATTAGGTGTGTATATTTTTACTTATTGAATTGAGCTACACGATTATATTATTTTCGATTATTCTGCAGTTTTTTAATTTATGTATTGACATTCTGTTTTTTAAACACGTGTTTCTGTTTGTTTCACTACAGGTTTCATTCCTGATTTGACAAAATGGATTCCTTTTCCGATGACGAAGGACTCTTCGAAGAGCTGAATGCTGGAATGAAAATAATTCGGAAGGAAGTCATCATGGATTTGGAAAGTGAGGAAAGCAATGAAGGTAAGTACCATTTATTTTGATCGAGCACTTTTGGAGGGATTGTTGAGTGATACTTATCACACTGTTAAAAATAGAGACGCTCAAATTTGATCGTTAAATATGCCCCTTCGGAACAATTTTTCGTAATAAAAATGAAATGTTTTATGATTTTTTGGGAAAAAAATGGAATCGGATCACATATTTACCCTTTTAGTGTATAGCATATATGCTAAACAACTTTAAAATGACCGCTAGTTGCATCTATTGACTTTTATACTAATTATTATAGTACTGTCACATAGGGAACCATGTGCCTAATTCTTATAACCGCCTCTAGGTCCCTTTATCTTTATAAAAAATATTGTAATTAAGGCAATCAGTTGCTTCGAGGTCTGTTGTTCTAAAACTGGTTCGTGTTGGTGAAGTTTTCGAACATTGTTTTATTACTTATAAGTATAATCTGGCTCTACAAAAAATCCTAACTCATATCAGATATATGTGTAGATTTCATTTAACTATATTTCATTTTTTTAAAAATGATTTTAGTAATTACACGTGTATGTGTTACACGTGTATGTATTACTAACCGCATGTACGCTACACAACGGTTTTCATTAAATAGGCACGTAGGATTTTTTTTGTATATTTTGTCAGCGATCCAGGGTAAAAAGAAATATTTCATTAAAAAATAGAAAAAATATGCATTAGAGGGTTAACGACACTTTCGATAAAATTGAGTTTCTATTTGTAACAGTGCACATTAATTATGGAGCGGTTATTTTAAAACCAGTTAAATGTCTTATTTTCGTTGAAAGGTATTTGAATTTTTTTTTTGTACTTCTTGGATACCTTTTAATAATACTCTAAACGAAAAAGTTTTCATCGCAATTGGTTCTCCAACAGTGTTTGACCACAGTTCACTGTCAGAAAGAATACTCATTTTTGTGAATTCTTTGATCGTCAAGGGTACTTTTGTCATGCTTGACTATCATTTCGTCATTGAATCACTTGATTTTTGTCGATACCAGATATCTTGAATTTTGAATGAACTGCATTTACTCAGATGCATTTTCGGCACTTTTCTTAGTCATCAGCTCATGTTTGGTTCTTACACTTATATTGTCGGAATTCAATCGAAACTTTTTGGTCGAGTGGATAGAGCGTAGGATTCAGGAAAGAAATATCTACGATTCGATTCCTATCGTCGTTATTAAATTATTGCATTATTTAGTATCGTCCTTATTTGTGATGAAATAAATTTCATTACAAAAACGATAAAATGAATTTTTTTAGTTTGTCGAAATTTTATAGTAGGCGTCCGTATAGTAATAGCATATACATATAGTAGGCGTCTGTTTTGTCAAAACTAACAACAGATTCGTACCTATATTATGAGAATGCATTTACAAAAATGGGGTCGAATTTTTCGCAAAATATGAAAAGAAATTATATTTAGTGGAAACTTCACTATATATACTTTCGCTAAAATTCGAAAGTCAGTTTCTAAAAAAAGAAATTTAATTAATTAAAAATCAAATTTTATTTAACGATTTCTAGGTAAACGAATTTTTTTTGGCATTCTTTTCTAGAGAATATTTCACCTTCTGCCTCTCTTCAAAATGTTAAGATTTTTTTTTAAACTAAAATTATTTCTGGGATTTTTTAATTTTAGCTAAAAATGTTTTCTAAACTGGTTTAAAAAAATTGGATTTTAGCTAAAATGCTAATATATTTCAGAAAATCACCTTACATACTGTCTTCCAATGATAATTATATAATTTTTATGATTAACTAAAATAATTAGCGATAGTGTAGTTTAATGCTGATTAATATTTTCTGAACAGTTCGTATCTAGAAGGAATGTTTTTAATGAAAAATGAAAGTATTATATTAAGAAAGAATTATTTTTCTTATTCACAAATTTTTTTGCATTCCATTGAAGTCAAACAGTATCTCAAAAACAACTTCAGTTAAACGTTAACATTTGCCTCCCTTGAAATATAAGTACTGTGACACACTTTTTTCTATTATTTTTCGCATTAAAAGTATACATAAATTTATTTCTAAAATAAAATATTTAGAAAGTCTGAATTTCGATTTTAACTTTCCATTATTATTTTTATTTATTGTAATAATTTTTTTTTTTTTTTTTTTTTTGCTACTGTCACCAATAAAATATATTTCATTTGTTGCTATGCGGTAAGTCTTTTTGGCATATTATTTTCTTGTAAAGATACGCATTGCATTTGTATTTGCAAAATAAGCATTAGTTTGTAAAATGGACTATTGACATGTTTTTACGTTACATTTGTAAGAGGCAGTGTTCCTGTGTCTTTTCTGCAGGATTGACCTCAAGCTGTCACCCATTGCTCATTGCGTAGCTCTAGTCTCTTTTTAAATTCATTCAACTATTTTCAAATTAAATTGCTAATTTTAATTCCTACAATGATTTTAATTCCTTCCAATGTTGATTTAAGATGCATTTATCTTAATAATTTATTACCAAATTATTAAATCAATACATATATATATAAGATTTCTCTGTCTGTTTCTGGATTCGAACAAAACCACTCATTTTGAGTTTTCTTCACGAATTAGGATACACTGATTCAGAAAATCACATTAATTTTTTTTTATCTGTCTCTGTCTGTTTGTCCGGATTTAACTATTGCACATATTTTTATGAAACTTGCACCATTTTTACAATATTTTCTCAGTTTAAAATATGCACTTTGTTTCATACGGATATGTGCAACCGTTTAAAATTTATAGATATTTTCCAATTTCAAAAGCATTATTCCTATGGGAAATTTACAAGTATATTTCTCCTTCATATCATTATAGTTAAAACCGTCAATTATTGCGATTTTTCATCAAAAACATATTTATTAGGGGCAGCATATTTCAGGAATCGGTCGTGAACTAAACCTCGCCAACCGAAGGAAAACAATAAACCAGCAGTTTCGTCTGACGCAAAGTGCTAATGCAAATCTTAACGTTCCACAAATAGGTGTGCTTGTAAAAAAAATCACTTACTAAAAGCTTATCAAAAAAACCACTCGATCTCTAGATTATACTAATAGTTTGAATTTTTTAAAAAAATTAATGATTTTCCCCAACATTGTTCATGTTTACGTGGGCACTAAGAACGTTGGGAAATACCTGTGGACTTGGCAAAATCGCAAGCCTAGTTGGCATACTTGTGAAACATTTGGCCTTTTTTCGGAGAGTCTTTAGAGACATAATTCATGCTGCTGAGTGGATATTTTTTTAAATGATGCAATTATACAAATACAATAAATTTTAATGTTATGGACCACACTCTATATAAAAAAATATAAATTTCTGCTTTCATGTTTACTTACTTACTTCTAATGATTATTTATGTTTTTAACTAACGTTAAGCTAAATATTCCCTTATTTAAGATTTAAAGTATTTTAACCCATTAAAGACGACTTTGAAATAGTGAAAAAAAAAAAACTTTTTATTCTATAACTATTCAATATACGAGTTAATACAGCTTCCAGCATTTAGTAAACGTTACTTGCGTTTTCTTACAAATCGCTTATTTTAGCCTTTTTTAAAGAGGTTTTTTTTCATACCATAACTATAAGAAGTGAAAAAACATAAAATAATCGGTTTTTTTACTATCATAACATGATTAATCAATACAGCATTTGTTGTTTCAAAAAAATAATCTTGAAGCAATGTTTGTGACAAAGTTTTAAATGGAAACTTAATTTATTGCTAACAGATTTTTTTTTCTTGGAATTGTTGTAGTTTTTTTAGGCTAGCTTTAACATGGTGAAATATACTTTAAAAAAATTAAAATATTCTTTAAAACATCGAATGCATCGTGTTCATACATTAATAATTCTAATAAAAAGAAAAACTTAATTGGAACACATGTTTAAAAAATTATAGTTAAGATAACGAAATGTCTTCAAAAATAAAATCACAAAAAAAAACAAATGTTTTATAACCCGAATATTTACAGTTATTTTAAATAACTTCAAAATAACAATATGTTAAATTTCAATTAATCACATTATTTAACTTTATTTAATGACTTTCAGAAATCCTGCATTATTGCAGATAAATCTTTTTCGTATTTTGCTCCGTTTTCTTTTATACTGCAGCTCTGCCTATTTCTGCACAGACCTCGAAAACGGATTGAGGGAAGGGGGGGGGGGGGGAGGGTAGAGAGTGTCATGCGTCGCCTATTGGAAGGACACGAATACCTGTTCGGAAGTAAACGCCACACTTCCTCTTTCTGTACCATTTGCGTCCTGAATTTCATCGATTTAAGTGCACTAATTTTTCTTAGTTTTCCCACGTGTTCTCAAACATTTCTGTATTTCTCTTGAAAGTTTATTTTACTCCAAGAAGGTATGTTTCAGTGTACACTTTCTTTTGGATGTTATTGCAAAAATGTTGTCTTAGATTCATTACAAATTGTTAATTTAGGCTAACTATGTAACTAGTTTAAACTAAATTACATAATAGTGTTAATAGTTTTAATGCTATAGTTAATAAGGATCACGGTAATAAAAATTTAATCGTGTTAAGATAATTTTAAATTTATTCTGTGAATTACATGTTGGATTCGATTAGGAAAAGATCCTTAAAACGGTTTATTGACGAATTTAAATATGAGTTTTGTACTAGGGTTTAAAACTAGGAGATTTTTATTTTGTGTTACTAATTATTATTCTTTGCTTTTTTCGGATTTTAGGTTATACATTAATTGCTATGGAAGGTTTCGCAAAGAACTCAACTTTACCAGGTATGTTAAATTTTTTTATTACTGGATTTTTCTTTTACTAACTTTTAGTTTAGTTTGTTAATATATATTTCTTTTAAAAATATTTATACAGTAAAACTTTAACTATTTTTGTAAATTATGCTTTATCGCCCTAAATTATTTTTGTTGGTAAACATAGTCCAGGTTGTTATTTTTTTACACTGGGTTTTTATTACTTTTATTTTAAATGTTTCAGTTCCTTCTCAGTTTTGCAATATAATTATTTTTCTTAATTTTGAAAATTCATTTACAACTTAATTATATCTCTCTAATTCAAAAACGTTTCTTTCTAAATCGAAATTTCGATTTATTTGTTTTCTGTTTAAGAGTTTAATTCCGATTTAATCGCTCATATTTTTCGATATTTTAAAAAAAAAGTTGCCTGATTTAAGTAGTTTATTTCGGTATTAGCTGGCTTGAAATGTATATTATTTGTTTCTTCGTACTTAAAGGAAGAAATGCACCAATGATTATTTTATTTAAATATTAATAAACACATTCATGAAAAAGATTTTTTTTAAGCATTACAATTAAAGCCTATTAAGTTTGATTTTCTTTAAAAATCTTTTTATAGATAAGTAGTTTAGAGATTCTAACTATGTCAAGTTTTGTTATTTTCGTATTTTACAAAATGTTTTTAAAACATTTATTTAGTTAATAGCATAATAAATTCTTACCAGCCTACATTTAAACTTGTATTCTAAATTAGTTCACCGGTAATTGCATTTATAAAATTCGTAAGAATTAAACAAATAAGTTATTTTAATATATCTAAGAACTCAAAATTTATATTAAGGTCTTTTTGTATTATTTTATTTCCTATTTATACCTGAATCACATTTAAAAATATCGTTTTTCTTAGGTATTCAAAAAAAAAGTTAAATATGGTAATTAGTCCAAATTTATTTCAATAGTAAATTTGAAACTACTATTTCTCGTTCTACTTTTAATATTAATTTGTTAATTTATTTCTGCTTATAGCATTAAAAAGTTAATTTATTAAGATTTAACGTATCGATTTTGAATTCAATAAATTTGTGAATCTTTTTTTTTGTGCTATTTAAAGAATTTAATTTGAAAATATCCACTTTAAAATAGTTCGAATATTTGCATAGTCAATATAGTACAATGATATTTTTATTCAATATTGTCTCACATTAAACAATTTAAATTTAAAATAACTTATCGAAATCAAATGTTTAGAAAATATATAGAGGTCTTAGTGTTTCTTATTCTATCGGTATTGTTTTAAGTATAGTTGAAACTTTGCAATCAGGTAAAGAATAGATCACACCTGTTAAATGGCAATTAGATTAATACATTAACTACTTAAAATGTAGGTGATTGTTTGGGACATTTAAGTAGTATTCAGCAGGTTTTTTTTATAGAATTTTGTGATATTCTTATAATTATATTTACTTAGTTATTAGTACCACAGTTTTCTCCTTATTTCTTGTTTTTTAAAGTCATTTCAGTTAAAAACAAATCCTCGTAAAATTTGCATGACTACCATGTTAACATAAAACAACACATAATTAAAAACTGTATTTTACCACTCTGTCAAATAAGTTGAAATAAAATGCTATATTATGTATGTAATTAAAATAACTTTATTAATAATTTAAGCAGAAATACTCGAAACGTAGTTTTTAAATTTTATTAATGTAAGGATACATTTTGGTAAACATGTGTCATGAAAATGAATTTCCCTTCCAAACAATTTATAGAAATTCTTTTTTTTTGTTGCAATTTTAAGCATTTTTCACTTTTGCAAAATTTTAACCTCCTTAATTCCTTCTCTCAGCTGTTGCAAGTTGATATTTTAAAAAACTAGACCAGAAATGTACGCTTGTTAACAGGACTATTGCATTATTATATTGTTTATTTAAATTATATTCATTTCAGATGAGAAATGGGTCAGCCCATTGTTTGACTCACGATGGTTGTCTTCCTTCCACTACCCTTCATCTTTGGAAGGCGAAACTAGCATTGCAGGTATTATGCCATTTTACTTTTACATATGTAATTAGAGAATTATTATGGCATTTTAATATGGCAATTGTTATGCCACGAAAATAATTCGAACTATGGCTAGACTTCTTTTCTTCCAGTAAAACTGTTTGTAATTCCACATTGCTTTTAGAGTTGATTTTTTGGTTCTAATGCACTATATTTTAATATTCAGTATGACTGCTTTGGTACAGTGCTATAATATTATTTATTATTATTTATACCTATAATATTAAAAAAAAGTTGATTATCTGTTTTTCAAAAGAAGTATATTGCGTGTTTGTGTTAGTAAATTTTCAATTTAAACACATAATTACATATTGTATTTTTTCAAATAAAATTTTAGAGTCGATCCTCACTGGCGTTGAACAACTGAGGACGAAACTACTCTTGGATTCTGGTATGTTTATTGTTTGTTTTTCAATCTCAATTTTAGTGTTAATTTTTTTTTTGTTCTTTTCAAATATTTTTATTCCATTAAAAGTAAATTATTTAACCGTATTGTAATAAAATAATAATTTTCTTTTTTTTTACACAATTAATTTTATTTTTAATTTACTTACTTCCATTTCAATTAAACTAACAGCCTCTTACAATCAGATGAAGTAGGTGTGACAGACAGTCACTTTCTTTTATTATCATAGACAGAAGATGGTATTCTAAAGTGTAAACATTTCAAACCATTCAACACTCTACATTATCACAGTTACACTGTTAAAAATTATTACGATCATGCACCAAAATTTGGTACCCATTTAACTGCAACCATTATTTGGTGCTTATAGTTTCACCATTTTATGGTGCTATTACAAATATCATTTAGTGATGAAATGTTGCACCAAAATTAATTTTATTTTAATATGTATAATTTATTTTGAAAACATTCATTCTAAATCGACCTTTATAGTACTAAATCCTACACCACTGTCTCATATTGTGCAACCTTCACTCCCCCTCCTAATTATTTCCTCACGTCTATTCCTACAGTCAACTGCGTATTTACGAGCGGCACGCCCCTTTCCTACAAATGGGTCTTCCCACAACAGCAGAATGGGGCTAAACGGGAGGATGCAGCCCCGGCATCGGATCTCAACGCAAGCAACGAAGCCACTGCCCCACCACCGGACAGGGACTCTCAGGAACAGCCCTATCCTGATCAGCAGCAAGAGGGTGACCCACAACAGCAGAATGGGGCTCAACAGGAGAATGCAGCCCCGGCACCCTATTTTACCTTAAGCAACGAAGCCACTGCCCCACCACCAGACGGGGACTCTCAGGAACAGCCCGATTCTGATCAGCAGCAAGAGGGAGGCAAACAGCAGAATGGACGTAAGTAACGTTGTGTATTTTCTCTGTCGTTTTTGTATTTCTACTTTTTAGCAATGCTTGTTTTGAGTTGTTTCTAACACTTTTACATTAATCTTATTATTAGTTTTTTAATTATACAACTTTATGTTAAAAACAAGTAAAATGCACTCATTTTCGTTTACATTTGATGCTTACATAGCTCTGAATACACAAGTTTCATTTTTGAAAAAGGTTTAAAGATGAAAGATTAAAAAAAAAAAAAATGTGTGTGTTCTAAAAAAGCATTTATTTTGACCTGCGTTTCGTTGGCCCCGCCCAGACACGCACTATTTTTCTTACTAGTACCAAATTTTAGTGCAAAAAAGGTGCGTCCAGAATCCGCAATCCAAAAAAATAGTGCGTCAATATTTTAGACTGTATTCACATTCCTTTCTGGGCGGGGCCGACGAAACGCTGGTCCCGCCCAGACGCGCACTATTTTTTTTATTGGTATCAAATTTTAGTGCAAAAAAGGTGCGTTCAGAATCCGCAATCCAGAAAAATAGTGCGTCATTATTTTGGCCGGTATTCACAGTTTGACCGATATTCACAGTTTATTAAGGTGCGGGGCTAGCATTTCGTTGGCCCCGCCCAGACGCGAACTATTTTGGTTATTGGTATCAAATTTTAGTGCAAAAAAGGTGCGTTCAGAATCCGCAATCCAGAAAAATAGTGCGTCATTATTTTGGCCGGTATTCACAGTTTGACCAATATTCACAGTTTATTAAGGTGCGGGGCTAGCGTTTCGTTGGCCCCGCCCAGACGCGCACTATTTTGGTTATTGGTATCAAATTTTAGTGCAAAAAGGTGCGTTCAGAATCAGCAATCCAAAAAAATAGTGCGTCAATATTTTGGTTTGTATTCACAGTCCTTCCTGGGAAAAGCCGAAGCAACGCTGGCCCACACAGACGCGCACTATTTTTGTTATTGGTATGAAATTTTAGTGCAAAAAAGGTGCTTTCAGAATCCGCAATCCATAAAAATAGTGCGTCAATATTTTGGTCTGTATTCACAGGTATGCCTGGGAAAAGCCAGAGCAACGCCGGCCCACACAGACGCGCACTATTTTTGTTATTGGTATCAAATTTTAGTGCAAAAAAGGTGCTTTCAGAATCCGCAATCCATAAAAATAGTGCGTCAATATTTTGGTCTGTATTCACAGTTATGCCTGGGAAAAGCCGAGGCGACGCTGGCCCACACAGACGCGCACTATTTTTGTTATTGGTATCATATTTTAGTGCAAAAAAGGTGCGTTCAGAATCCGCAATCCAAAAAAATAGTGCGTCAATATTTTGGTTTGTATTCACAGTCCTTCCTGGGAAAAGCCGAGGCAACGCTGGCTCACCCAGACCCGCACTATTTTTGGTTATTGGTATAAAATGTTAGAGCAAAAACGGTGCTTTCAGAATCCGCAATCCAGAAAAATAGTGCGTCAATATTTTGGCCTGTATTCACAGGTATGTCTGGGAAAAGCCAGGGCAACACCGGCCCACACAGACGCGCACTATTTTTGTTATTGGTATCAAATTTTAGTGTAGAAGAGGTGCGTTCAGAATCCGCAATTAAAAAAAATAGTGCGTAAATACTTTGGTCTGTATTCACAGTTGTTCCTGGGAAAAGCCGAGGCAACACTGGCCCACACAGACACGCACTATTTTTGTTATTGGTATCAAATTTTAGTACAAAAAAGGTATTCCCCCCCCCCCCCCCCCCCTAAAAAAAATATTTGAAACTGTGGCCCGATTAATATTTTTAATCGTGCTAAGAAAAGATAGCGCAGCTTTTTTCCGGGAGAAGGCTAGCTAGGGGGTGTGTAGGGTTGACCCCCTAGTGCTATTGTCTTGGTTGTTTTTTATATCACAACTTCTTTAGCCACAGTTTCGAAATTTTTTTTTAAAGTTTGGTGGAGCTTAGCTTTTTTTACTTTTCCAAAGTTGTTTTGGTGGGGATATCAGTCTTTTTTTAAAAACCACCTTTTGTAGAATGTCAGACCAATAACTATTTAAACTTTTTAATAATTACTACTGATTTTCTATGTCATATTATAATTTAATCCTATAGATGATAGTTCAAGGAATAATTAACCACACGAGCTGTATTAAAAATTAGGATTAAATTAACACGTTCTTTGCCAGTTACGAGATGCCTATATTAGCGCTCAAAGTGTGATAATATAATGCGAGCTTAGAGTAGGTATAAATGCTCTAAGAAAGAAAGCTGAAGGCAATCCTCTCCCGTTTTTCACCGTGCAGATTTTGTGACGTCACTCACTTTTACTAAGCAAGTAATGGTTGTCATGTATTTAATGGTTTTCTTTCTCCTGGGAAGCGAAGAAAGAACGGGGAAAATATTCAATAATGTTAATTATTTGAAATACTTCTATCATCATTAATTTGTCCAAGTGATATGATTTTTTTGGCATCGAATAAAGAGATTTTTTATCTTTCAGAAGGTATATTTTTTATTTTGTATAGCGTATTATTTACCGATAATTTTTACTTTTATTAAGCCGTTCCAAAACATAATATACTTTGGCGACCGGACAGTGGAAGAACTTCATATTTGGGTAGTTAATTAAAAAAAATCGCATTATATCTACATAACTTATCGGCATTATGGCCAGGATAACTCCTAGGCTGCACTCCGCTCACCAAAATTTGAATTAATTAAGAAGTTAGAAATTATGATCTCCTTTTTTTTTTAACTGGGCCTACAGTGAATAGAGGCGTTCAGCTAGTAATCAGAGGATTGCTAGTTCGAATCCATGCGATGAACTTGACAAAAAAAGTAAAAGTAGTGATCTTGAGATCGGAGAGTTGTCAACTTCGTGACAAAATACTAGGTTTGGTTTGTTTAATTAATGTCGAACTAGAGCTGCACAGTGGGCTATTGGCGACGGTTCGGGGCCTATCTCGAAGGAAAGACCCGGGAACGATGTCACGTATTTTGACAACGCCTCAGCTGGCACCCGATGCAACCGCAATAGGCGTCAGGACATTGGACCCCGATCAGATTTATCGTGCGCCAGTTCCGTATACACGCCGTTAATTTTTGCGGATTTCCTGGACGACTTTTCTAGTATTTTGCAGCGAAGATGGCAACCCTTCGATTACAAGATCACTACTTTTTTTTTACTTTTCTTTGTCAAGTCCATCCTAGGATCGAATCAGGAATCTTCGGATTCCCAGCTGACGCCTTTAACCGCTCAGCTACGGAGGCCTTGTATATTATCAGGAGAACTGTCGAAATTTCAAATCCCAACACATCAAAACGTTGTCTATTACTCGGGCAGGCAAATATAATTAACATACCCTACCATCTTCGAAAAATACATAAATCAATAATATGAAAGATAATAAAAAAATAACTCGTACTGAATTACTTGAAAAGACAATAGTAAAAAAAAATACTTGCCCTGAATTGCTTGAACATTTTTGTTTGGAAAAGTTGTCATGTTGTAGTGTTTTTCTACATGGCGACTGGTGACAGTGGGAAATCTTTTTTTGGCATTGATCTTTCGCTTAGCGAGATTTTCTATCTAATAATCCAATTACTGTTTTACCTAATTAACCATATATAACTAAATTATATTAAACTAAAACTAACATATGATCTTAGTGATGCCATACAGCTATCATATAAGCTATTAATCAGAAGAATCGGTTGAATAATGTAGTGTCTAGTTTTTTTAACAAATTTGGGCTTCATAATTTGAAAAACAGACAAATTGACTAACTTTACGCAAATTAAAAAACTCCGCATCTCCGTGGATTTTTAATTAAAAAAAATATTCTTGTATTAAATTAAAAGTTGCACTGATACGGTTCCACCAATACTGGTATTATTTTTTTACGAAATGTAGTTTGGGTTCTGGAATATATTTTACGGACGCGGCTTAACATTAGGAGTCGTGCAGAGTATATATAAGCTCTACAGGTCAGGCGTTCGTTTCTTGTTGGCTGCTTTGGCGAGCTGGTGTTATTTCTTCTTTTTTGGATTAGCGTTGCGAACCCGACCGGGTCTCTTGATATGACGTTGTTTTATTATTTACTTACGTCCCAAAATAAATAAAAACGAAGTAATTAAAAGAAAAAAGCTATTCGAATATCTCAAAAACAAATTTATAACTGTGTTAACTATTTCTACAAGAAATGTAAGTACAACATTTATATTATCAAAAACATATATATTCACAAAAATTTAAATAGATGTTTCTTGCATTAAATATACAAATGAATATGCATATCACAAAAAACTTATTCGCATATGTTTTTAACGCTAACTCCAGCTACATGTTTACTGCCTAAGGAAAATGCATGAACTCAATCTCCGGATTGCTTGTAAATCTGACGCAAAAACAATTTTCGAGCTTTATATATAAGTGTACCCTGCTATGCGGTGGTCTTTGATTTTTTGGTTTATCATTAGTACCAAAAAAAAAAAACACCGTGAGCTTGAAACATTTATTGGCAACAGGAAATTACTTGTTAAAAAGAAATGATTTTCGGTTGTTTTGAAGTGTGAATGGATAATAAATTCCGAATGCCTTAGTACCCACCCCCCAACCATTTGTTTATTTTCCGACCTGGAGGCGTGAAACGGTTTCATGGAAATACCGATTCCCCCCTTCCTCCTCTCTCCCTCCCGAATTCGAAGTGAAGAGTGATGCCTTACGTCCCCGTGTGGGTGGGTGGTAATCAGGACCACCCCCTACCGCTCATACCACCCATATTCGACTTTGATAGAGAAGAAAGGGGAGCATGAAGAAAATAAATGTATATATTTATTTACCTATATGTCTTTTGTTTTAAATATCTACTGTCTTTCAATATCAAGTATATATGCTTAGGTTGGGGCTACATAAACTTCTGCTAAATCGTTTTGGAAAACTATGGGAAAGATTTTGTGTGACCATGCAAATAATAATAAATTCAATTACTTTATATTCTGTGCATTATATGATCCACTAGTTTTTGAAATAAGGACATAACCAGAAATAAAAGTTTATTATTGACACTGATTCAATGATTAGCACTTTTATGCACAATCAAATTTATTTCAACAATATGCTCAGTAGCATAAAAATTTAACTTTGATAAAAACGAAAGTACAAACATTTCTCAGAATTAATTTCCTGGCGTAATTTAAAAACCTATCGCAATTTTTTTTTTTAAATAATTAACACAGTTATCAATTTGTTTTTGAGATATTCGAAAAACTTATTTCTTTTAATTACTTGGTTTTTATTTATTTTTAGACGTAAGTAAATAATAAAATAACGTCATATTTTTATTAAAATACTTAATTTCGTAGATACATAAATGTTGATTTTCAATTAATAGGGTGGAATGGGGTTAGTGCAGCCGAGTTTTTTCATTTTCAAAATGTTTTACTGTTGGATAAGTATAAAAAATATAGAAACAAAACTCAGAACGCGCTATTTGAAGAATATCTATAAAAAAAATTACAATTAGTTTATTTATATCATCCAAATGACAAACTAGTGATATTCTACAATTCATTTTCTTTTTTAATAATGTCCGATGGTTGCAATAGCCCCGAAAACACGGGACAAATGCAACCACGCCGGTCAAACTTCCATAGACGTGACATAAATAAAAATAATTTTATACCTTGAATTGAACTGATTCTGCCAGTATTTGCTTTGTATTTTTTTTTTATCTCAAACCGTTTGTGAGATAGAAATTTTTCGTGAGTAAAAATAGTGGAAACCAGGCATAACCGTGAATACAGACCAAAATATTAACGCACTATTCTTTTGGATTGCGGATTCTGAACCCACCTTTTTTGCACTAAAATTTGATACCAAGAACCAAAATAGTGTGCGTCTGGGCGGGGCCAACGAAACGCTAGCCCCGCACCTTAATAAACTGTGAATACCGGCCAAAATAATGACGCACTATTTTTCTGGATTGCGGATTCTGAACGCACCTTTTTTGCACTAAAATTTGATACCAATAACAAAAATAGTGCGCGTCTGTGTGGGCCGGCGTTGCTTTGGCTTTTCCCAGGCATACCTGTGAATACAGACCAAAATATTGACGCACTATTTTTATGGATTGCGGATTCTGAAAGCACCTTTTTTGCACTAAAATTTCATACCAATAACAAAAATAGTGCGCGTCTGTGTGGGCCGGCGTTGCTTTGGCTTTTCCCAGGCATACCTGTGAATACAGACCAAAATATTGACGCACTATTTTTATGGATTGCGGATTCTGAAAGCACCTTTTTTGCACTAAAATTTCATACCAATAACAAAAATAGTGCGCGTCTGTGTGGGCCAGCGTTGCTTCGGCTTTTCCCAGGAAGGACTGTGAATACAAACCAAAATATTGACGCACTATTTTTTTGGATTGCGGATTCTGAAAGCACCTTTTTTGCACTAAAATTTCATACCAATAACAAAAATAGTGCGCGTCTGTGTGGGCCGGCGTTGCTTTGGCTTTTCCCAGGCATACCTGTGAATACAGACCAAAATATTGACGCACTATTTTTATGGATTGCGGATTCTGAAAGCACCTTTTTTGCACTAAAATTTCATACCAATAACAAAAATAGTGCGCGTCTGTGTGGGCCAGCGTTGCTTCGGCTTTTCCCAGGAAGGACTGTGAATACAAACCAAAATATTGACGCACTATTTTTTTGGATTGCGGATTCTGAACGCACCTTTTTTGCACTAAAATTTGATACCAATAACCAAAATAGTGCGCGTCTGGGCGGGGCCAACGAAACGCTAGCCCCGCACCTTAATAAACTGTGAATATCGGTCAAACTGTGAATACCGGCCAAAATAATGACGCACTATTTTTCTGGATTGCGGATTCTGAACGCACCTTTTTTGCACTAAAATTTGATACCAATAAAAAAAATAGTGCGCGTCTGGGCGGGGCCAGCGTTTCGTTGGCCCCGCCCAGAAAGGAATGTGAATACAGTCTAAAATATTGACGCACTATTTTTTTGGATTGCGGATTCTGGACGCACCTTTTTTGCACTAAAATTTGGTACTAGTAAGAAAAATAGTGCGTGTCTGGGCGGGGCCAACGAAACGCAGGTTTTATTTTGGATAGAACCCATAAAGGTCATTGCAGAAATTTTCATTGCAATACTTTATGTTGAGTCTTAATTTGTTATTTATATTCCTTTTACTTTATTTCGAAACTTATTTTTTTTAAATTATCAATTTTCATTATTTATAAATATTAATTTTTTTTCAATAATTTAGGAAGTCCAAAGTACCAAATTAAGAAAAAATTGCTAATTTTTATTTTCTGCATAAATTTACGATATACATATTTTTTAAGGCATGTACAAAAATTCAAAGCAATATAAGAAAGTTAACATACGATATTTTTACATGTTTGTATACCACTTACCATCTACGCCTACTTCTCGTCTGCAACATCCGTTGTTTACTTAAAATAAATTCTTTGAATTTTGGTCGGGTAAAAATGCTAAGACTGTGAAAATTTACTTAAAACTAAACTGTTCATAGCTTTCAAAACTTTAGAATTTGTTTTATAAACGTATGAATAGCTTTTTAAAATTAAATTATAAATTATTTTTTACGAACTATAATGAACATAAAAATGGTGATATTTTACGAATTTAATATAAGTTTTGAAAAACAATTAAAGTTCAAATTTGCCAAAATATCTTCATACACATATAGTATATGCTTTGACGTTATTTAATCAATTATCTCTTTTAAGTATTAAAATTTGAAGGAGGAGGAGTGTTTTTTTTGAAAAAAACGCAAAAAATGACAAATAAATTTTGAAAATATTCTTCTTTTCGTTGATTATTGTTCAGAAACAGCTGATGTAAAATAAAATTGTATTTTTTAGTTTATTAATAAAAATATTAGGATTATTAGTAATTATAACAGTTTTTTTTTTTTTTAAATCCAGGCATGTCTGCAATTTTTTTTTTTACATTACTACAATTTTACTTTATTTTATCTAATACTATTAAACGAGCAATGTCACTATATTTGTTTGTTTGTTTGTTCGTTTGTTTGTTTGCACAATCTCCAAATCCGCTCTAACGATTTTCACGAAAATTTATGTACTACCAATTTTCGGGGTAAAAATTCGATTGGGACAGGTTTCATCTTCGAAAAATTTCATTTAGAGGGTGAAATAAGTAGATTAAAAGTTCCATTTAACTCTTTCTATTGCAAATTATTCATCGCGAATGAGTTAATAAGTTATATTGCAATAACCGTTAAACGTTATTTAATTCGTCATATGTTATTTTAATTTAAAACGTGTAAAATATTTTAATGAGATATTTTTATTTGAGTTTTTATTCTAAAATAGTATTATTTTTTTCATAAATAAACGAAGTTAACGTTATTTAATTCGTCATATCTAATTTTAATTTAAAACGTGTAAAATATTTTTATGAAATATTTTCATTTGAGTTTTATTCTAAAATAGTGTTATTTTTTTCTGATAAATAAACGAAGTAAACGTTATTTAATTCGTCATATCTTATTTTAATTTAAAACGTGTAAAATGTTTGATGAGAAATTTTCATTTTACTAATTATTCTAAAATAAAGTATTTTTTTTCTTATAAATAAACAAATGAAACATCAGTAAATTAAATTAGAATAGGAAAATCGTTTGCGTTTTCAAGTAAAGAAAAAACATATTCTAATAACGTGACTTTTTCGTCTACTAAATGACTTTTTCGTCTACTAAATGCTATAAGTTTTCTAATAAAATCGAAGTTTGAACATATTTAATCCTGTGCTTTTTTACTGTGTTTATGCGCGTGACGTCATAAGTGGAATACGCAAGAGCAAGTTTTTAAAATACCGTATAAGAAAATATCGTTAGGGAAACCATGTAGGTTTTATTTATATTCCATGTAAAATGGATTATGTATATCTACAAATAGAACATGGAATTTTCAATTTAAAATATGTTTGATTAGATGCAATTTCGTTTGTTTTGCTAAGTATTTATATTTTAATGGAATCAATTGAATTATGTTTTATTAAATTAATGTGTTACGTATTATTTATAAAATACATATTTATTTACTTTTAAAATTAAACTTTGTTCTACATTGTTAGTTGATAAATTCTATTTTACCAACTGTTTAAAAATACCTTTTTAAGCTTTTATATTCAAATGGAATTAACTAAAAGAAGTTTTATTAAATTAATTTTGCGCACTATTTATAAAGATAAAAAAATTATTTTATACATTTAAAAAACGGTTTTGTTCTATACATTATCGGTATTTGATATTTTTTATTTTCTCAATTGTTTATAAATACACCATTATAACTGATAGCATTAAACGAAAAACTGACATTTTTTTGTGAATTTAACAGTTTTGAAGATATGTTTTAAAAATTTTGAAAAATGAAACGTTTCCAAAAATTTGCGTTTGTTTACTGTGGACACTTTGCACTGCTTTCTGCTGTAATTAACATGACGTCTTTAAAGATATAAGAAACTTCATGCGCATATGTTATTGGTTGGTGGATCCCACGTAGTTTGTTATTCATCAATCACAGAGGCTAATCGACCATGCGTTTTTGTTAATTCGTCAAAATTTTAACCTTGAGACCATGTCATGCATAGTGTCAATAAAAATGGTTTGTTATTTATTCTACATTCTAATGAGTAAATAATTACTGAAAAAGTTAAATAGTTTGAAATGCTAATTTTTTTTTCTGGAAAAGTGATACCAGTAAATGTGTCACATTCTGAATGTAAAAGCAACATTCCTATTACCTAAGACCATTGCGTAGAAAAATTGCGCGAGGTCAATCCTTACCCTATCTAATTAAATATGAAATAGTTCTTGATATTGAATTGTATTAGTTAGTATTAATTTAATAATCAACTGTTTCACGAATTACGTAAGTAAGTTTAGTTACAAGCAGAGAGGGATTGAAAATGAGTAATGATATTTTACAATAAAACAACGGAAAAAGAGTTAAAATTTTTCATTAACAAAATTTAAAATCACTTTTAAATATAAATTTGACATTTACTATAAATGTGTTTTAAAATTGATTTACTTTGTTATTTCAAATAATTCTTCTTTTTTATTGAAATATTTTTTCGAAACCACCTGCCTAATTAAATATGAAATTGTTTTCGGCATTTTCTCGCATTCCGTAAGCATGTTTAGTTTCAAGCAGATATTTAGATGAGTAACGAGACTCTACAAAATAACAAAGGAAAAACAGTTTAAAAGTTTTCAATTAAAACGTACATAGTAATCTAAACCCTTGAAAGAAAAAGTTTTCATATACACACAGGGAAATTAATTTCATTTAAAACCATTTGTAAAAATAAACTGTAAATGTTTTTTTAATTATTTTAATCGTGTTACTATAAATAAGTATTTTGTTAATAAAAATGTGTTCGAAGTAACTATTTTTTTCAGGACCCATACTACTAGCCACCTACACAAATTTTATATTATAGAACCTTTTCTTCTGTAACCTCTTTAAAATTATGAAATATTCGTAACAACAGCCACAAATTTAATTTAACAAATTCAACAAATTAAATCAACAAATTTAATTTTTGTAATTGGTAAAATTAAATTATTTTTCACTAAATTAAAGATAAAACTGCTTTCGTCACTACGATCAATTCCGAATAATACATAAAATTACTCAAAATAAGTAAAAATCTTTATTATTGATTAAACGTTTAATAAGAATATAAAATGCTGTTTAAAGGTTGAATGAATACAAGTTGAAGATAAAAAAAAAATTACCGAAATAATTTTGCAGTAGCAAAAAATAATTTGATATCCGTTATAATAATCTTCTTATTAACAAAGAGTGCTTTACATCATTTAAAAATCCAGTAAGTTATTCCAGAGTTAGACAAAAGCAAATATCGTTACAAATTGTTACTTAAAATACTGAACAACAATAATATTGTCAGGGTTTAGCATGCAAACGAAAACATCTTTGTGCTACAATTGTGCGAATGGTTGTATTAGACGCTCAGGATAATTAAATATATTCATTTAAATTACTTTTGCAGAATTGATACGATATCTTTGCAATCTTGACACTTCTAACCAATCGTATGAGCATTTCAAAGAACTTATCTTATTTCGATAATTAAGACATTTTTAGATGATAAAATATATCATGAAACGTCTAACCATTGATATGGACATTTCAAAACATTTGCATTTGATTCGATTCATTAGAAATATTACTAAGTAATAAAATATGCAAACGAGCTGGGCTCGGTCCCCTGGTACTATAATATAATACCACATAAATAAAACTATATTATTTTAATGCCATTCAGGGGCAATGATTTTAGTCCATGTAAAAATTAGGTTGTATATTCCAGGTCAATTTGAGAGCGATGGGGCCCTCATTTAAATGCCAGGTACCCTTGCTTCAATGTCTTAATCGGGCCCTGTGCGTCTCCTGTAAAATCTATGAAAATGGATCTATCTGGTTTTGAAACTAGATGGCTCAGATGACAACTCGTCAGTAATTGCATTTCGTATTTTGCAAAGATCTAATCTCGTTTAAAAGTTTGATTAAATGCAACGCAAGTTATTTCATTGAATTTTAACCATTTAACGTTTGCAATCCTTAAAACTTACTTTGTTGCCCTTGCATGCCGCCACCTAAACCTGCAATAAAGTACAAAATAATGTAATACCCTATTGTGAATGGAACTAATAAATATATTTGGTAAGTTTTGTGAGATATTAAGAAGAACTAATTCATTGACGTATATATCGCCCGATATTTTTCAATACTTAGAATATTTCGATGTGCCCACCGTTAGTCGTAAGCACATCCAGGCAGTAAGATTTCCCAACCTTGTTTTGTGAAGCATTGAAGAATAGTATTGACGGCCGCTGTAATTTGACTTTTTATTCACCAACTTAAGCCCACCAACTAATACCAGAAAGCGAGCCAGGAAAAAGGCTATCGATTCGACTTTTTATGCGTGTTTGCGCATGATTTTTGTTTAATTCGTATATTTAGATTTTTCTGTTGAACCATACCTGTTCAATCAAATTACAGAATCCAGTACAATTGGACAGTGCTCAATAAAATTTTAAGGGTATTTTAAATATACTGTAAACCCTACTTTCAATCTTTTTTAAACTAAATTTGGTAAGATAGGTAAATTTACCCAAGCAATTTGTATTCCAATTTTTATAGTGTTTTCAGTAAAGCATTTTATGTGTAGTTGTCCCAAGTATAACAATGCGAGATTAAAACATTTTGGCGTTACTAACCCCATTTTAAATGAGTTACTTGGAAATGATCCGCATACTAACCTTTTCGAATTTTTATACGACACTGGTTTAATTAACCAAATTTAACTTTTTAAGATGCGTAATTCAGAGAACGTTTGGCGCAGCATAGCCAATCTTATGCCATAAAACCCAAACCAACCAACCAATTTTTATAAATGAAATTCAAATATTCTAAATAAGTTAAGTTTTGCACGCGCAAATTACCGTCGTTTAAATGATTAAACACCTGTTTACGTAGAAATAAAAGGAAGTACTATAGCAATGTTTTAGGTTTGTCATTAGTATCTATAGTAGTCATACAAGCCTCGTATAAGATGCATTTCACTTGGGATAACAGCAAATTACTCATGTTACACCGATATACCAAACAATATATAGAATATAAATATATATTTTATGAAGCAACATAACATGTAAGTACTATTTAAACGTGTTCGAATTCGGCAACTGCATTTCAAACTGTCCTTAAATTAATTGTAATGACTTTACATCCACAAACACGTTAATGAATTTAATGAAGTTTTACCATTTCATTTTAAAGAGTTGTTGACTTACCCCCTGCAGCTCCTTGCACTGAAATTATAAATTCATTACTCTTTGCACTGTTTGAAATAATTTAAGAAAAATACATACATGCAATTTTAGTGTAATATAGTTTAAAAGAAATTGTAATCTTAATTACTGCTTTAAGGACGCAAGTGTAGAATATTGCAAGATGAATGCATAGTATGTGGGTCTTGGTATAAATGCCCAGTCAATAAAATCGGTTTTCGAAAAAATATCGCATATCCCCTTTTTCAAATGTCGGTTTAAATGTTTGATACTGATAAAGTTTCATTGGTGTATTCCTAAAATAAAAAGTGTGGGAACGCTCCGACTGGTCGTTTTTTACTGATGCTAACCAACCTAAATTCTTAACTGTCCTGCCTATTTGAAGTAAGTTGACCAATAGCTTTGAATGTAGGTAGGCGAATTAAGACATTTATTTAAGAGCTGGTAAAGCATTGCTCAATCTAGAATATGTTCAATGATTATAAACTTATTGGAATAGCTTATTTGCGGATTTTTTATTAATATTGTGCAGATAATTAGAGTAAACTGTTCATCTGTATAAATATTAAAACTAGTCTTTATCACTGATCTCTAACTGTAACTTCTGAATTGGGTAAGGCAGTTTATTGACTAAGTCAATTAAAGGTTAAACTTTTCTTTTGACTTTTTTAATTTTTCCATTGAAACCCATTTTGAATGCATATTCTTTGACATTCATTTAACCAATAAATGGATAAGCAGCAATAAGAAAAATACACATTTTTAAAATATACAAACAATTATATATGTAGAAAATAAAATATCTAAGCGAATTTCAGTTTTATAACGGTTTGAGAAGGAAAAGACCCACAATCGCTTTTAAAAATGACTTGGGGAAGAGTATGGCAGCTTACAGTATGGCTTCAACTGCGCCCATAGAAGGAACTGGTTATGAGCGTTCCAGAAGTTGAAGTTCAATGGTCTGTATGTGATGCGAATACAGTTATTTATTTAACTCAAATCTCTGCTGAAACACGGAGCATCAGCAAGAAAGGGTTCTCTGTCCTAGTTCCGTGCTTAGTATCAACACAAATAGGTGTATATGGATCACTGTGAATTTTTAATTATCTGTCTCTAAGTCTTTTTAATCCCAAATCGGAATTGCGGTAAGATTATAATACATTCTTAAGTATAATTTCACTAATCGTAGCCGTCTTCCAGACTTGGTTTTGATGTTGTATCCATAAAAACGTTGTAATATTCAGATAATCTAGGAGATTTCGCCTCCTGCTCCGCTGATGCTCCGCCAAACCCCGGAGGATTGTTACGCAATCCTCATAGGTTTGCTTCGTTCGCTAAAAGGTAGGACACAATAACGGTGTCCTAGTAACAATACTTTTTTAATTATATTACTAAACTTAAAGTTGAAACTGTAAATTTATATTATAATTCATCTTGGCAGCAATAGTTTTTTGCCATGTAAATCAATATAAAATCATTTCAAATAATTTCATTTTAACTATAAATGGAAAACAATGGTACAACTGGCAAACCTACTATTATATATTTTCCACGTTATTTTCGTACCTTTCCTGCGTTTTAGTTTAATTTCTAAAATTTGTGGTAGTTGTTTTGGCCAACATTGACGTTAAGTTTGCCATAATCTTGCCTACCAGAAGTGTATAATTTACCGAGTTAATACGTCATAAAGATCATCGTAGGAATCTAGTTTACAAAATCGCCAACAGATGGCTCCACCTCAATTTTAAGCTCATTTAAATTTTCGATACGTTTTTACAAATTTCTATTTTTTAAATATAATAAAGTTTATATTCTTTCTAATTTAAGCCGAATTCCTTAAAATAATTTGAATTGAACGGGTTAATCGTCAAAATGGCTTGCATAATGGCAAAATAAAAATGCGGGCGCAACAGAATTTTGTAAACAAAATTTTGCCATTCCGTGTAGAGAAAAACAGCGTTTTTCAATCACCGCAAGATAATTATATAAAGATGTTACAAATATACTCAAACTTTTTATAACAGGGGATAATAAAGAAATTTGTAAAGCTGAAAAATAAATATTAAAAGCCATCTGAAAGACGGCATTTTCTCTTGTCTAAAATTATTCAAACTATAAATGTATTTACACTGTACTACAGTATTTACTTTTATTGTATTATATAAATTATATTATATAATCTTTGAAAGATTATACTTACACGCCTTTGTTACTGAATACTTTTACTAAATCGATGCACATGACATTAGTAGCATTAAATATGAATGTATTTTTAAAGTTAAGAATAAACTAAAATTATTTTCGACATAACTTAAATTCCATGTGTAATTTAAAATATTACATTTGTTAAATGAAACTTGCACTCTACAGTATCTTAGAATTTCAAATTTAACTTACTTTGTTGGCCTTGCATGGCTGTTAAATAAAAATAAAATATTTAAAAATTGCTGTTTTGACAATACAACAATGTTAAATGTTTAAGATGTTCAGAAAATAAGTATAAAATATGTCTAGTTGTAAACATTTTTATATAGTGATTTAAATCTTCGAATATTGTGTCGCACTTAGACTAGCGTCTCCCACCTAATCCGGCTGATGCAGGGAAGGCATCTTGGCGCACGATAATTTTGGCGATGAGTGGAAAAAGCGCCAAATGCTGCAATCTTGTATTGGTATTCCATCCCCCCCCCCCCTCCTCCCCGTTTTCAACAGCCGTCTCAGTTGTAGTGATGCTAATTTTATGTAAAATATACTGTTTTACCGTGTATATAAATAAAAAGCTATTTTTTCAATTATTTTCGCCCGGTGCCATACCGACTTCTAAGAGAGAATAAGTATCCCCCAAGCGACTGCTCGGAGGGGGTACCAGCTGTTGCTCGGATTAGCAAAGAATAAAAATAATTATACATTTTGGAATATTTAAAATAGATAAGCGATAAAGTGCATCATAATTAAGAATATATTTTCTATCGTTTATAAATATCGAATTTTTATCTTTTTGTTATTTTCTTCCTGTTCGTAGAACGTTTATTTTAGCAACATATTACATATAAAATACACTCTAAATATCTCGGATCATCATTACAGTTTAATATAAAAAAAAACTTGCTCCTATGCCATAATGTTAAAAAGTACCATTATCTCAACGTAGTCAGCCATTCCTACCAAAGAATTGCGAAATAGTCAATTTATCATTATCGCCAAAACTGGAACAATTATCGCGCCAAGATGCTTTCCTCCATCAACCTGATTACGTTAGACACTAGTCGCACTTAAAGTTATAGAGCAACAATCCTTACTGAAAACATCCGCGAACAGCACAATATCTAGTAAGAATAGCAGAAAACGACATGCATATAAAATTTAAAGTTTAATTCTTTTCCGCTGACCCAACTATTTAAATTAAAAATAACGTTTGAATTTAATTAAATAAGTTAATAAAAAAATAAGAACAGACTTATTATAGAACATTTGGCGCGGGTTTTTTCTTGGCGACGAAAGAATTTTGGAATTTAGTATCAAGTTTTATGCAACCGAAGCGATTAGACATTCCTGTTTAGAATTATTGACCGACACTTATAAGAGCACGTACCGTGCGCTAATGTCAGACTCGTACCTCGATCATGGCTCTGGGCAATTGTGGTCTCCGACTACTCTGGATCAAAGCTGGTACCCCCCTTCGAACAGTTAATTATGGTGATTACAAGGTTTCCTTCGAGCAGTTTATTATGGCGTCTAAATCCGAAAAAAGCTGACCCATAAAACTACAAAAAAGTTTCCTTTCCTACAACTATAGTATCTAGGAAAAATTAAAAACAATTATGTTCCATCAAATTTACTTAACTGACAAATAAAACTATATTTAAAATATATGCAGCACGATGACGTCATAAGGTTGCCAGATTGAATGACTTCGAAATTATTAAAAAAATACCGTCAAAGTCAGGTGATGTTGTTATAATATACATTTAAAGCCCCCAAAAAATGCGAAAACCCCGCGTCAAATGTCTAATAATACACGGATACTAAAAATACATGAGCGTTTTTTAATGAGTAATTTCAATAAAGTTTAAATATTTTTTAAATTATAAGTCTTAGTCGATTGGTATAAAAAAACATTGGTATTTTTGAATCCAAGTGCCTGTTGAAATTACTGTATGAAAATAAATAAGCAATTTGGTGTATTAGATATTATAAAACTAATACTAAAATATATTAATGAATAATTACCCGCTTGTCCAGCTGCAAAGAAACCTAAAGAATAACAATATATATTAAAGCTAAGATATGCAATTACTATTTAAGTTGCATAAAAATCATTTAGTCTTTTATATAATTGATTTATGAAATTAAATCTTCAAGTTGCAATCGTATTGCTTGTTCGATTAACAAACTTTTTTTATACCTTAACTATTGAATTTCAGTAAATAATTAGACATGGAAAAATAAACTTAAATCAAAATTATGCAAAATGATAAAATAAAGGCTTGCTATCAGGTCGAGGTTGCTATCATTAGATCCAGGTCAACGACTCTTCGTAGATTCTTTTAAAGGCTTTGAACTATCCACCTAAAATGTATAAAAATAAAGTTATTACAAAACTACGCTATATACAAAGTTATGACAAAACATATTCTTTGAATTTGTAGATGATTAAATGTCAATGGTTATGGAAGTAAGTATCGTTCACAACTTAAATTATCAAATGTACATAAAAATTTAAACTTTCTAGTTATTCAAAGAGAAATTTTAAATTGTAAACAGTTTTCTAGAACACTTTAAACATATTTTGAACAATTTTCTTGAACCAAATTTCCATATACTGAACTTTCCTTAGTCATCTGACATGGTTTAAAAATACGAATTCCCGAATCGTCGTCAATAGCCCACTGTGAAGCTTTAGTGCGACCTTAACAAACCCGGACTCTCCTTAACCAACGCTAAAAAAGACTGCATTTTTCCAGGGTTTTGTGGAAAGTCAGTCATTTTTCTTTAAATTTATTTTTTAATATATGTTGTCAATCGGTTTGGTACAGAAAAAAACTTAAATTTTGATTAACACAGCCTTTAATGTCATCTTCGAAAGAAAACCGAAAATAACTTAATGGTATTTTCTACAAAGCCCACTATATTCACTGTCAACAAAACGTAGAGAAATTAACCTAAACATAAGTTATACGATAACAATACAGTAGAACTATTATCCGGATCAATTAATCCAGATCTCATCCAAATAATTATTAACTCACAAAAAAGGTAATTTCTTATTAAATACAAAAGGAATTTTTCTTTAGAATATAATTTAATGACAATTAAAAAGTCATTGCCCGATAAACTTTTGAAAATGGATTTTGCAGCTTTTTTCACAAAGCGATCCGGATAATTGGCGACCCAATTTGTTTGATCCGGATAACCGGAGTTCGGATAATTGAAGAGTTCTACTGTACTTTTAAATATCCATATTATTTAGGATCATTATAAATATCCATAAAGTATGATAATGTTATAAACCCATGAGATTTAAGTGGCCTAAAAACATATTTAAAAAAAATGATATAAGTGCAGCAAATATGCAGTTTATGACCCGTGTTATCCTACTATTCATAATAATTTTACGATGCATGGCATGTTAAATGTTTGAAATTTTTCTGTTAAACTTTTGGTTAATATCCTAAATCTCTTGCGTTTACATAAAGATAATAAGAGTAAGTTTTTATAGCTTTAATAATTCCTCCTTTTCGCATAGTTGAAGTCTTCAAAATATCTTAATAAACATGTTTAAAAATAGTATTTTAGTTTGAAATTACATACAAAAAATTACCCATGTTCTTGTCACAATTTGTAACAAATATTTATTTTAAAATGATAAATATGATGATAAAATGGCTCGTAGCATTTAAACTGATTCTAATTCAATAATAGTTAAATGTCAAATTCAACTTCAGAGTATATTATGCGTTTTTATAATTTTAAATAGATTTTATGTTATGGCTTGTATAGTAGCTGCGTGAAGTAATATATGATAATGGAAAATAAAGTATGAAACTAAGTGTTAGATATTTAAGAATAAATGTAATATCCAAAAATTGGAAAAAATGATTGGATAGAAAACATTACTGTACTAACATTGTTTCTTTTTTGTCCATTTCATTTAAATACACGAAGTTAAAGTAAAAATTAAAAATATCGCAATTCATATTTGAGCAAGTTTTTAAACCGCCATTTAAATAACCATGTTAACTAACTACATGTTAAAATGTTATTATTAAATATAAAGAGCGTAAAAACATTACATAAAATAAAATCTTACGACTGATTTTAATATTATATTTTCTGAAAATTATGTTAATGAAATATCTTTTAAAAATTGCTGTTAAGGCTATTTCTAGTGCTGAAAACTTTAGTATAAAATTAAATTATTTAGTATTCAAAAGTTTTTAAAAAAATTAGTTTTATATTAAATTTTTTAATCTGCCTAAAATTAGTATCTGCTTTGAAATTACTGTTCTATGTTGACAAATTTTATTATCTGTGTTCATTTTTAAATTACTTATTCGAACATAACACCCATTCCAACAATTAATCCACAGTTCTAATTAAAAAACACACATAGGGTCCAGAGGAGTTTGGTTCACACAGCCGCACAACTTTATTCCTACAACTCCTTATTAAAGAAAAACCAGAATATATTTACAAAGATTTGCTTAAATCGTTTACAAGTATAAAATAAAAAATATATTTCCCTTCCACCATACGACAACTTGCCGATAATTTGGTTTGCTTAAACCACCAAATCCGGCTACGGATTTGGTGAGGTTCAATTGATTCCTTTCTTGACCGACCCTACAACAGAATGCAGTTTATACAATGTAATAAAATTATTTTAGTATCAAGATCAATTTGTTAAACTAAATAATAAAGTCGCAAATGATTTTACTGACAAGCGTTTGAACATTTTATATACAAATAAATCAAATGCAATTTATTTTCTTATTTTGGTATTTGATACTTTAAAACAACTGGTTATATAGCCTCGCAATAGTCAATATAACATGGCTGTATGAAATGTTTGGAAATCATTCTAAACTTTCTGGAGCTGCATCGCAATAGATGGCCAATAATTTTATCTAAGAAAGTTGCATTTGGGATCAACTTTCATAGCTGCAAAGTTTTTCCAAAAACAACCATTTGTTAAATAGTTTTCTAAATTTAATCGATTGCGATTAACCAAGATAGTTTTATTCTTTATCTAGAAGAGTTGGATTTTAAAGCTATAAAATATATCCTCCCACTAATCAATAACTTATCCCCATATGAAAATACAGAATTTCTAACCAAACTGTTGTAATGAAAAAAAAAAGCCCACACTTGTTTAAAATAATTTTCTAAACTTACTCAATTGCAAATAACCAAGATAATTTGATTTTTTTTTTATCTAGAATTGGATTTTAAAGCTACAAAATATATCCTCCTACTAAGCAATAACTTATCACCATATGTAAATACAGAATTTCTAACCAAACTATTGTAATAAAAAAAAATAAAAACCCAAACTTGTTTATTTTCTAATAAGTCACAACTTATGCAACTAAGAACTCACCGCCTATTAGCGAACCGAAACCTCCCTTGCCCGATCCCCGCAACGCCGGGCCGCACGTTCGCCTCCATCGTGACAGTCGGTATTGCGCGTATATCGACAAAAGAAAATGTAAACGATTGCAAGTCCTTTTTGACCTTTTTATAGACCTCTCCCGGGCCTTCCCGAAACTTGCGCAATCTTCCCGGAAACCGGATATAATTTCTGTTTAAATGTTTTCGCATAGCCGCTTGGGACGGTGGCGAAATGTCGCATCGCACACCACGAGCAGTTCATGAAATGAACGAGTAAAATCAGAAAGGTCTCGCGATTTGGCTAATTCTTAATACTTACACTTTACACTACCAGAAAAGTATTTTTCATGCCAAAGAAAAGTAAAAAAAAAGTAGTGATCTTGCGATCGGAGGGTTGCCAGCTTTGCTACAAAAATACTAGAAAGTAATCCAGAACGTCCAATAAAATATACTGTCGTGTATACGGGATTGGTGCACGATAAATCTGATCGTTGCCCAACGTCTATTGAGGTTGCGTCGGGTGCCAGCTCGGGTGTTGTCCTCGTCATCTGACCATGGTTCTAAAAATAACGAGGCGCATGTCTGAATGTGTGTGAATGTGTTCCCGGGTCTTTCCTTCGAGATAGACCCCGAACCGTCGCCAATAGCCACTGTGCAGCTCTAGTGCGATGTTAATTAAAAAAAAAAAAACTCGTCATCTGACTATGGTTCAAAAATACGAGGCGCCGTTTACGGGTCTTTCCTTCGAGATATGCCCCGATCCGTCCCCAATAGCCCACTGTGTCGCTCTAGTGCAACGTTAAGTAAATCCAACCAAACATGCCATTATTTTTTAAACATGAAAATATGTGTTTTCCAAACCCAGCATAGCCATGTTTAGTTTGCAAGTAGCCCTTAAGGTATCCGCACACGTTGAATAAGGTGATTTTGACTGAAATTACCAAATTTTTTTTATTTAAAAATATGATTTTCTGCACTTTTAAGTTTCCAAAACAGTTTTTACTTTAGTTGTACGTCAATTAGAACAAAAGTTATAGTAATTTAAAGTCCAAGTGGAAACGTATTAAATGGAACAGGAAGTAGCATTCTGAAACCGGAAATGAGGCAGAAACATCGTTTTTTTCTTAATTTTCAACCTTTTTTAATTGCAATATTTATTATTTTAATGTTGCTATAATCTAGCCACCAAATATTTTCATTTATATCACAAGTTTTTGTATTAAAAATGTCAACAACTTTACTCTCTTGTTTATTTCTTTACAAGCAGCAATGTTTATTTTTGTATAATCTGTTTAATCATTTTTTTTAAAGACCTAACTAAATTAACTCTTCAAATTTTCTTTCATATATGTTAAAACACCTTGGGGAATTCGAGAAACCAAAGTTTTATTCGTAAGAAAAAATTCCGAGGAAATAAATATGTATGTTCCACTGAAACTGATTCATCTGCGTCGAACAACGTGCCTACAGCAAGTGAAAAGAAGCTCACTATGACTTCTTATTTGGACAATTATTCTCGAACTGAAATAAGTGGAAATTAAATAATTAATATTCAAATTCTCTCCAATGTGATAAAGTGTTTGTGCTGCCCTGATTGCCTAAGCAGTAGACTGTGTCTTCTACAAGAGTCTGTATTTGGACTGGCATCAAATATGACGGTGAAATGTCAAAACTGCGAATACAAAAATACATTTTGCACCTCTGAAAAATCAAACAAATTGCGTTCTGTAAATATTTCATTTGTATTTGGGCTAAGACTCGTTGGGAAAGAGAATTCGGCTGCTAAAAAACTATGTTCTTCAATTGATATTGGCACACTGTCCAAGTCTGCATTCAGAACACTGGAGACAAAACTTGCCGATGCTGCTGAAATCCTAATTTACCTAATGTTAAAGTTGTCAGAAAAAAAATAGATTAGCTAAAAAAGGAAATTTGGCTAAAGATGAGCAAGAGGAGGGTATAACATATAAATTGGGGGAATTTTAAGTGTGTTGAAACTTTCTTAATGTTAATAATAGACAAATTTATACTTTAAACGCATTTTTCTCAGAATTGATTTTTATTCAAAAACATCAAATTTCAAAAATCATAACTCAAAATATTATTGTTATATTGTTTTTAAATTTTGTGTACATATTCAGTAGAGTGTATTCTAGTGCATGTACTAAAATTGTTTGAAAATCATTAATATATTTTTATTTATGGACTAAATTTTGAACTATAAGGTTGTGAAATTGTCAAAAATCTTATAATAAATTTTCGGTGTGTCACCAAAAATTTAATTTTTTATATATATGTTTAATTTTACTTGGAACACTAGATAATAACATGTAGTTTATTTTAAAAGTAAAATTTTCCATATAAACTGATTTGTATGTCTTGTATAAGTTCAAGTTTTTGAAAAAAAACGTAAAATTTTCAATGATTATTGAACTTTTTTTAATAATTAAAATAATAAAATTTAAATATTCATGATATATAATTAGTTTTAACTAACAAATAATCTAAAAATAGCATTAAATAGTTTTTATCTGACACATTTTAAAAAAAGTGCTTCGAACGTGTTCGGATACCTTAAGGAAATGCCCTAGTAATTGAGCTTTAACATTAAAGGGGACTAGTAGGAAGGTTTTATAGGTCACGTTGGCTAGGGTGGGTTAATTAAAATTAAACATTCCTGGTGATAGTAGGCTCAATGCGATTGCGATAAAGAGAAGGGAGCTCGAGTCGTTTTTTCAAAAACTCTTAACTTTCTAGATTTATTAGTGTAATATTGTAATATACAAACATATCGATCTATATACAAGACCAGGGACCAACTTCCAAGTTTAAGGGCCCAGGGAAAAATATTTCCCCCCGACATACTCCCTCAAGTTTTTTACTTTCTTTAAGTAAACGCGGGCTTCACAACCCCGAGGTACCCTAGTGATCTTTCCCTTTTTTTTTATACTAGTATTTTATATTTGCCGTTTTCTTCAAAAGATGGTTTATTAAATGTGTTTAGTTTTTACAGGTTTGAAATTTCCCAAATGTTGGGCGCAGCTTAGCCAAATCTGGCTCTTGCGCCATTAAACGCCAACCTATCACCCCGACGTACTTTAAAATAAAACTGATATAAATTTATGAATAAGCCCACAACCCAAAATAACAGTCTGCTTTAACAATCTGTACTTTGTTAAAAATAGGTACTCAAAAATAAGTAAAATGCACTCATTTTTGATTACATTCGATGCTTATCATAGCTCCCAATACACGAGTTGCATTTTTGAAAAAGATTTAATCAAAAATAATTACAATTAGTAAAAATGAATAAAGAGCAGTAGTTTGCCTACAAAAGCTGCCTTCATAAATCACTTTCAAAAAATATCGACAATTGCAGCCAATACTTACCGTGAATCGAACCCATATGCTCAGGCACCGCAGTCCAGTGCCTTATCCATTGTACTACCAGGGCGACGTGAAGAAGTAATAAATATAAGAAATGTTAAAAAGGTGTGCTAAATCAAATGGAAGACAATTGAGTTGTAATAACTCGGTTTTCATTTAAGCAATCGACATCAAATAATGTGGAAAACCATCTTCTGAACACCTATTTTAAGTGTGTCGGGTCGCTTTGCTAAGATGACTTGAACAGAAGCTGAAATTTGCAATATTAAATCAATATTTAGAAAGTACGGTTGCTTAAATTTGATTACGTCATCGCTCATTTATGGTGCAATTGTACTCTAAGACAAACGTATGTTCAGGTACTCATTTTTAATTACCTTCTCACAGTATTTACACTAGCATTAAAGCCGATTGATTCATGGCCAAGACAATAGACAAGCCGTTATAGTATAACCGTTGTTGATTTTTCCGTTCTTTTTCTTTTATAAATTTTCTGATGTGTACTTATTATGAACTAGCTGAAATGCCCGTTCTACGCACGGGAAGGAAATAAGTTACAAAATAGATACGAATACAATATTTATAAGCGAAATAAATAATATTAATTTGTCATTCATCAGGGGGAAACAGAGTATTAAAAGTTCGAATTTGTAACGAAATTTTATTAGCAAGGTCCCGCAAGAACTGGAAAGATTGATAATATGGAGATGTTGTCTATACAATAACGTAGATGTATGTTACTCCCGTTAATTAACATCCATATTTTAACCTTCAGTAACATCCCAAAGATTTAAAGAGGAACAACTCTTATAATTGTTAATAATGACTATCTCCAAAAAAACTTTAATTAGACACCTACGTCAACATTTGGCAGTTAGAGTTCGAATGAATTTTTAAAAATCCTTTCATAGTGCACCCGTAGGGCCGCAAAATGAATCTATATTCCAAATTTCAGCACATTTCTTTTGGATCTGTAGATTTCCAAACCAACGTCGCTACTAATATCGAAAAAGGGGTTTTACATCCCATTAAATACATTCGATCGCAACAAAAATAGCTTACTTTTCCTATTTAAGGTATAGGGAACAACTTTGCCAAATTTCTTCTTCATAGGTATACAGGAAGTCGGAGAATTAGTGATGAGTGAATGAGTGGGGTTTTTCGCGTTTTTATATATAGACTAGCTGAAATATCCGTTCTACGCACGGGAAGGAAATAAGTTACAAAATAGATACAAATACAATATTTATAAGCGAAATAAATAATATTCTTCATTTGCCACCCATCAGAGGGAAACGCAGTATTAAAAGTTACAATTTGTAACGAAATTTTATTGGCAAGTTCCCGCAAGATTGATAATATGGAGAAGATAGCTGTACCATAATGTGGATATACATACGATACTCCCGTTGATTAACATCCATATTTTAATAGATTCCCTGACTAACGTTGTTACCGCAGCAGTATTAACTATTTGGCTGCACTCGGTATCGAACTAAGGAACTTCTGTTTGTTACGCCGATACTCTGCCAATCTGGCTAAAGTGATCACACCAACCTAAGCGGGAGTATCGGGTATATGAAGTGAACCCCACACTACTAACATCGAAAAAGGGGTTTTACATCCCATTAAATACATTCGATCGCAACAAAAATAGCTTACTTTTCCTATTTAAGGTATAGGGAACAACTTTGCCAAATTTCTTCTTCATAGGTATACAGGAAGTCGGAGAATTAGTGATGAGTGAATGAGTGGGGGTTTTCGCGTTTATATATAAAGATTTGTTATAAAATAAGTAGAATATATCTTAACTGGCCCAACTAAAAGAAAACTATAAGAGAAAAAAGTACATAGTGAGAAGCGTATGAAGCTCTCTTGAAGTACTGCATCATTAACGTCAATTCAAATTCTTATATATTTAAAATTACTAATTTTTTCTTCTATGAATTCGAACTCCTGATGCGACGAGATAACTCCCATGACAGGCTGTCCCTGAAAATTGAAAATTTTTAGAAATATAATTTTAATGTTTTGTGCAGTCGTCAAATTTTTTTTCTGGACATTATAAAATCAGATTCCTGTTTCAATTGTTAACAGGATCAGAAATTATTTTTAAATCTAAAACTGTCTAATACAAATACAAATACAAATACAAATATTGACGACCAACAACAGGCTCAAGGCCCAACAAGGTTGGTCCATCTAGTACCTCTTAACTATCCCCCAATGCATATCTAACTTCTTCTTAAAATCCGTTACTCCTTTACAATTAACAATATTCACTGGCAAGTTGTTCCATTTGTCTATTACCCTATTATAGAAATAGTGTTTTCTCCCTTCCCGATTAAAATGGGATTTGTTTAACTTAAACCCATGACCTCTCGTTCTATCACTCATATTAAAATCTAAACCCTCCACATCTCCTTGTTTGATAAATTTGAATAGTTGAATCAAATCTCCCCTAACCCTTCTTTCTTCCAGAGTATACATATTCAAATTTCTTAATCTATCTTCATAATTCATGCCTGAGAACCCTTGAACCATTTTAGTAGCCCTGTGCTGAATTTTCTCTAACAATGCAATGTCTTTTTTAAGATATGGTGACCAGAACTGTACAGCATACTCAAGATGTGGCCTTACTAAACCTCTGTACAATGGCAAGATAATATCCTTAGATTTTGATGAAACACTTTTCCTGATGTACCCCAACATTCTATTAGCTTTTTTGCTAGCCACTGTACATTGATGACTCATTTTAAAATCCTCATTTACCAACACACCCAGATCGCTTACAATCTCACTATTTTTGATTTCTGCACCCTGTAAAACATATGCAGCCTTACTATTTTTGATACCCATGTGCAACACTTGACATTTACTGATATTAAAAGACATACCCCATTTAACAGCCCATTCTGATATTTTTGTTAAATCACCTTGTAATTGCTCTATTTGTTCCCCAGAATTCACAGTCCCCATAATTTTTAAATCATCTGCAAAGATGCTGACCTTGCTCCCAATCTCCCAACTGATATCATCAATAAAAATAATAAATAAAAGTGGACCTAACACAGAACCCTGTGGTACTCCACTTTTAACTTCTGCCCACTGAGAGTAATTACCTTTAATTTGCACCCGCTGACTCCTACCAATTAACCAATTCCTTATCCATTGTAAAATTTCACCCCCAATCCCTAACCTTTCCAACTTGAACAGCAATGTCTCGTGGGGAACTTTATCAAATGCTTTCTGGAAATCAATGTATACTACATCTACACTGTTCCTTTTATCTAATTCTTCAGTAACCCTATCGTAGAATTTTAAAAGATTTGTTGTACAAGATCTTCCTTTCCTAAATCCATACTGATTATCTGACAGCAAGCTCTCTGATTCCAAAAATGATATGATGCTGTTTTTCATTATTGTTTCAAAAATCTTGCATAACACTGATGTTAAACTAACCGGTCTGTAATTACCAGGTTCACATTTTGCCCCTTTTTTAAAAAGCGGAGTGACATTTGCTAATTTTCAGTCTATTGGTACATTACCCGAATTATACGTCGATTTGAAAATAGTTAGTACAACATCTCCCAGTTCTTCCGCACACTCCACAAGTACTTTTGGGTAAATTTCATCTGGTCCTGGTGCTTTAAAAGGTTTAATACTTCTTAAGTGATAAACTACTTCTTCTCTAGTAAAATTGCATTCCTTAATAACCGGACGCATATTATCCTCTATTTGCATGAAATCAGATTTGAAGTCCTTATTAAAAACTCCCATGAAAAATTCATTTAAAATTTTAGCCATTCCTACATCATCTTGAATTAAATTGCCTTGATAATCTTCGAGTGGTCCCAGATGATTATTTCCTTTATTGTTTCCACTGGCGTAAGCAAAAAATTCCTTTGGATTATTGTTGATATCCCTAGCAAGTTTTTCCTCCAATGCTAATTTCTGTTTTCTACTGATATACTTAAACTCCCTTCTAGCTTTTTTATACTCCTTACCATCAGTGTCCCTACCCGTTTCTTTAAATATTTTGTACGTCTTTTGTTTTAACTTAAGAGCTCGTTTTGTTTCCTTTGAAAACCACATAGGAGAAAGCTTTCGAACTACCTCTTTCTGCCTAAACGAAATATGCTTATTAAAATAACATGCATAAAGATTACTCTCCGTATACCTTAAGTGTTATATATTGCTGTTTTTTTTCCTACCTTATGAAAATTGTTTGTGTTCCTTTACAATTTTTGTTTAATTTAGGCGTTTAATCTTACGATATGGACTTTCAGTTAAAATGATTAAAATATAAACATTTTAATTTGCTCTTAAATCGCAAATAATTTTATATGTAACTTTTTATAATTTAAATATTGATGTATTTTCGCCAGTAAGTACTACGTCATGGTAAATTATAAGTGATATTTTAAATTAACGTAATAGTAGAATCGTACTGCAGGCCTTGACCTGTAACTTTTTTATGCCCAGGAAATTGGAAGACGAGTCCCAAACCGTCAAACTAGTTTAATTTGTAGTTGTATATAATTAGATATAAATAGATTAAAACATAGTTAATTTGTATAGGAACTTTTATTTGATATTATTAAATTTTCTCCACTCCCAAAAAGGTACGATTATCTATAATAAAACTATAAAAAATAGTCAAATTCTACATGAAAGAGCAAAACCAGCGCGAACTTCTCGATGATTCGAGAACTCATACCAAGTCGGCCTAAAACTTAAACATTTAACATTCAATGATCAAACTACGAAATATCATTAATTGTAAGCTATCTTTATCGTAAGGTTCATTCTACACTGGCGTGATAAACGTGCGCAAGCTTTTGCAGATGGCTATGTGATTGGTGGATATAAATCACGTGGTTTGTTCCAATCATTGAGCATTCGCACGTATATCTAGAATGGGCGTTGGGTGTCATCAAGGTATTTGAAAAATTTACATTTTGAAAAAAAAACAATTTTTTTTTTAGTAATCGTGTGTGCTTTTTAAATATTGCTCTCGTTTGTACAAGTTTTGACGAAGACCCGAAAATTCAATTACATGGCTCCGGTATGAAAATAAAATCCTGTATAAAGAATTGATAATAGCATCAATACACGTTACTTGAGATGGTAAAGGTTGCCCTTGAATAAACGACGAACACATCTGAACTGGAAAAGTAGACTGCAAGGACGGAGGAGCCTAGATCACATTGCCTTCTGATTGGACGGGGCAACTTGTTCCATTATCTTGTGAGCGCTGCAAAGAACTCGAACAGAGCCTGTAGTTTCTCGAACGAAGTAGTCTTCTCACAAATCTGTGAAATCGGTTCGTTGATTTCATCGTTATCTGAGAAGATCAGATAACTTTTAAGAGTTCAACAATGAATGAATTTAGACGAGGGTGTCGAAAAACTTGGCCCCGTAGGGGGCCATCTCCTCTATTATGGCAATACTATGGACATGGATTCTGCTTACTGCAACATCATATATTGGAAGACTATCATTTTATAATACAAATTCAACGTTAAAATACGCAATCCATGAAATCTGGACATGTTTCGGGAGATACATCTCCCTTCATTAGCAGAAAATGAAAAAGTCTTTGTGCATTAGAATAGAAATATACCCAGAATTGACAGTGTTGCCAAAGAACAAAAACAAACTCTCTCAATCGGTTGGAGTTAACTATTGTGTGCCAACAAGCGGGAAATACTGGGACCGTAAATGTTTCATTGACAATCGAATCAATATTGCTAAAAATATGAAACTCCTTCAGGAAGTCAAGTTCAACTGGAGATTTGGGTTTGCAAATTAAGTGTGGGTTAGAAAAATTAAATATATAACCATGTTCCCAATAGTGCTTGGCAATGGAGGATATCATTATTTCTTGCTTAACAGTATGTGCTTGGTGCTCCTTAATACGAAATCTTAATGCTCTCTTTGTTTGACAAATATATGACATGCCACATTGACATGAAAAACTGTATATGCCCCAGTTATTCAGATCGTCAATAGGGTCTGTAAGTTGTGTGAAGGTGATCTTATTGATAGGTGAAAAAAATGGAACGTATATCGAACCTATCGAGAATTTTAGAAATTGGATGGCAGATCTGGGGATAAAACAACCAAATCATTAGAGCGCTCAGAGAGACTAGAATTTTTAAGTTTATGTAGGGCCTTGTCAACGACATTGGGTGAAAAACCGCGATCCACGGCGACAGCTCTCAAATAATCAAGTTCAGCCTGGAGTGAATCGCGTTCTACACTCGAGAGCCGCTTGAGGTTGTAGACCACCGAGAGCCACTTGAGGTTGTGGACCAGGTCCGGGTCGGATGTGGGCCTGCCCGGTGAGGTGGGCAGCCGCGCTATACTTTTAGTGCCCTAGTGGATGCGTGTACTGCCAAAGTAAAATACAGATCTAACTAAACGTAACTAGTAACCTACTTTAAGTTTAAGTTATTACAACATTCTGTAAGACATAAAAGCAGACAGAGATCGACAATCGAATTGCCGCTGTATAAATAGCTATGGAATTTACATAATACTGAGGGTTACGGAAATATTCGGAATCTGTTCGGTTCACTGCTTTCCTTGCCAGCTAGGCCATCACTGGCACAGGCTCGGTACGATCCCATCCACTGGAGAAGGTGTATATACGAGTCTATTGTCATAAGTAATAAAACATTTAAAAAGTTATATTCAGCTTGTCATCAACGGAAGAAATTTATTTAGGTATGTTAAGGTCAACTGAATTAGCCAGCATAAGTTCCCTGGGCGGAAGCAATAATTTAAAATCAGACGGACAAGATTAAAACTGACAACAAAATTTATTTTTAAAAGAATTCAACTAAACTGAGAAAAAGACTTATTAGAATTACTCGTGCTTCAGCGGGACATCACCGCACTCCCCGATTCGGACTGAACAGCAGTCTTGTATAAGAAAAACGTTAACTAAATTAACATAATCAAAGAAAGGCGAACGGTATCTTCGGGCTGCCCCAGACGGCACAAAGGGCCAATCGTGAATGTGTATTCATGGAGGTCGTAGCGCTATGAATGGCTGAAACACATTGGGAAGTTAAGTACCGTCCGGATTAGGCCCGAACATCAACTGTTTATATCCAGTGCAACTTGTTCATATCACTTTTCATACAATGTACTAAATTCAGTAGAACTTCAGTTATCCGAACTCCATTTTTCCGGTTGAAACAAAGCGGTGTCCTAATGACGTGCTGTCGTGGACAGGTATCACCGGTTTCGGGATTACGGTTTGCCATTGCGAATCACAGGGTATGCTATACTTCAATATATCCAGTTCCAGCATGTACTGGCACCTCGTCTAAGAACTTCTGCAGCTTTTCTTCCTACCAGCAAAATACAGCTCTTTCAATATACGTATAAAGCAGAAAAGGAGGCGTCCTGTTGCTGGCCACGCGCGAGTTGGCTAGCTTCGATGGCCTGCATATAAAAAAAAAACTTTACTTGTACTTCAGACTTTTCAGCTTTTCCCATCGGGGTTCTAGGCAAAGTCTAAGATACTACCAATTATGTTCTCCTCCGTTGCGCTATAGTAATGGGGTTATCCCTGCAGCTGGATCGGCCAATTAGCCAAGCTTCCTTTGAGGATATTGTTGTTCTGCAGACAAGTTAGAGCTGAATGATCCGTAACTGCCACTGAAAAATAAGTTTTGAATTTCTCGCAAGCCCAAACATTGGCCAAGGCATTCTCTCTCAAAAATCGTGTAGTTGACCTCAGGTGATCTCAAAACTACTGGTGTAGGCCAAAGCTTGTTATTTTCTATCAACTATATGCTTCAGGAAGGCACCCAATCCAAGATCCGAGGCGTCTGTATACAATCTTAAAGGGACATCCTGTCTAAAGATCTCCTGCTTCGGGCACGAGTCCACTTCCAGGGGTGTAAGGGCTTGGTCATCTCGTAAAGCGGTTTAGCCTTCTCTGCACAAAATGGTATAAAAGCCTTCAACCAGCTGCACATACTTGAATCTATGCACGTTTCCTGGTATAAGTGGCCGCCGGGTAGCTTCAACCTTCGTTGCTTGAGGCATTAATCCTGCCCTGGTGAAGGTGACCTAAAAACTGTATCTTGGTTCTCCACGCTTAACGTGAGGGCAGAGCACTCTAAACTCTTCTCAGATGGTCTCTCTTCTCTTTGGTGAGTACGTCGCCACATATATTCCGCCATGTAGGAGTCTAACTCACCGTTACCTTGTGCGTACCCTTGAACACTCGTTTCGCGGCACTCCACGTGTACCCTCAATGGAGTTTGTGTGCGGCCGGTGACGGGATCCATGAAAGTGACGCTGTGATTCACCTTAAAGTGAACAAATCCCTCATTCTCCAGGCAATCATACGATTTCCAGCAATCGGAAACAATAACGGATCCAGGCAAAACGAACTGCTGCAAAACGTTGATTAAAGTTTCCGATTTCCGGTCGTCCACGGCAACCATGAAGCACTTGTTGGTACCGGATTCAATCCCTCCAAACACCCACTGGCCTTCCACACGCTTGCCCCGGTTGTACTTGCGTTTGCGAACTTCGACTCGTCAATCTCAACGACGACATGCTCTCCACCGATAGGAACAGGATTGTGAATGAACCAGTCCGTACATACCTCCCGGCAGAACATCATCCAGTCGGTTACTGTCTGTTTCGCCAGGCGCATTTGCTGCATAATGTATCCATGGTTCGATCCATAAACCCATTCCACGGTGAATTGCAGCACTGTTGAGATATCCAGCCTGCTGGTTTCATCCCAGGATCCCTTCTTGGTGGACACTTTGCAGTGGTGATCACGCTCTCCTTTGCCCTTCACCCGGCATACCCGGGTAAAGCCGTCGGACGCTTCCTTCCGTGGGGCCAGCTCCATGCACTTTCCGCAAATCTTACACGTTCGCTTGTTGGACAACAATCCGGCATCCATGCACCAATCAATCACGGCACGTTTGCCTTTCATCTAAATTCCCCAAAAATACCAGCGATTCAAATAAACATCGGCCGCGTGTACATCCATAGATAAGGAAAATCAAAAATACAACCACGCGATAAACTTTATCGCCTAATCATTTGTCGCCAAATCCCATTTAGCGAGGGCACCAAACACTAAGAATAAACCGTTTCAGAGAAATAAATTATCCAAATATCCCAGACGGCAAGAACAAAACGTGCTTCTAAACACCCAAGTGTAGAAGACAGTCAGCTAATCGGAAAATAACCAATTGTCTTGGAGCTTGGATGTCTTGGATCAAAGGGTTCTACTTAAAATATATAAACGGAATACAAGAAAAATTCAAGCAATTTAAAAAAGTCGAAACATTTTAAAAACTTAAGAAGCATAAAAAATATTGAAACATGGTCCAACTATTTCAGCCCAAAGAGTAGAAAATAAGGTTGTAACGGCCTGAATTTAACCCTCCGTTCACAAATTGCTGCCCTGGTGCTCGAGCAACCTGGTAAGTGACGTCTCTTGTCGGAGGGGGATACTGGGTCGAGCCTCTGGGGATCAAACGGCAAGGAGCGATTCACAACAAGGGAAGAGTTGTAACTCGTTTATAAGTGACTAATGAAAGTTTTACATACTGGTAAAGTTTTACAAAAAACAATTAAAATCTGTTTAAGATAGCTTCCTGATCTGGGATGCTAAAAATACAACAAGGAGCTAAGGGTGGACCCCAGTGCCATCTCGTGAACCGTATCTAGTGTTATTGGCAGTATAAATGCGCGAGCTAATGATTGGATTAGATTCCGAATCGCCTTCCTTCCGAATCTGATTCCTGGAATATATTATCCTGCCGCAATTTATATGTACTTAAATACGCAGGAACGGGAAACTTCTAGAATTATCTACAGCGTGCATCCATTATACAATCTGCGATTGACGATTGGCAGAACAGAAGTGAAGTACCGGATTATGAAGTTGGGTCTTCCACTTTTATAGCAACTTCCTTTATATAATAGGCTCAGTTATATGAAAGGATATATTTGCATATGATATAAAATTACGCAAGCATTTGCATAAAGTAAAACAAACTACGTTTACTCTATGCAATATTTAAGAGAAAGAAAATACTTCTAATGCTAACTAAATCTTGTATTAGATCAGAAAAAATAAATCCATTTTGATATGTGAAGATAGGAACCGATTTATTTGAAGTAAAGTGAGGAGGGCTCTGATTTGTTTACGATTCAAAAATACCACGGCGATAATTCAAAACCATACGAACATCATAGGAAAAATTAATATAGAAAAACGGGCGAAGTAAACTAATTTTGATATGTTCTACCCAACAGCAGCGATGCCCCAAATTTTGCAACATGCTTCTGAATAACGTTTACAATTTTGGGGTCGAACCTTTTTATTGGTCCCCTTTATTCCTGATAACGTTATTTCCTAGTGTCTCTGTGCTATGATAAACAGTGTCCCACATACTTCGAGTAATTTGATGTTCTGCACATCGACAATTTTTCTTTAGGAACCATTGTTCCACTACCCAAATTCTGAAAATCTGTAGAAATTGAAGATTATATATATATATATATATATATATATATATATGGGCCTCCAGTGGATAAGTGGCGTTCAGATAGTAATTGGAGGATTCTAGTTCGAATCCGTGTGATGGACTTGAAAAAGAAAAGTGAAAAAAAGTAGTGATCTTGCGATCGAAGGGTTCCCAGATTATCCAAAACATCCGACAAATTACACTGGCATGCGTTTGGGACTGGTGTACGAAAAATCTGATCGGTGTCCAATGTTCTCACTTCTAGTAAGGTTGCTTTTAGTGCCACCTCGGGCGTTGTTGTTGGCATCTGGCCATAGTCCGAAAACAGAGGTATCGTTCCCGGATCTTTCCTGCAAGATAGGCCACGAACCGTCGCCAATATCCCACTGTGCAGCTCTAGTGCGACGTTATTTAATCAAACTTATATTTTATATTTAATCATCTTCTCTTGGCTCCGAAAAACTTTTCGACGAATGCAACTATATTAATATTAACTATTATCACCTATCTTATTTCTCTTGCGCACTTTCTAACATTTACACTAAGAGTGTGTAAACAAAATAACAAACATAGCATATCAATTCATGCTAAGAAAACTACTCAATACCCTTTCTATCACAACCAAATACCAAAACTAAAATTTTGTGATAATTATGCCAAAATTTGTATATAGGAACTCAACACCTAAGCTTTGCAGAAATACGTAAATTGTGTGTCGTTTACTTGACACAAAATTGGATTGCACTACGTAAAACAAAATATCACTAAATAATACTGTATTACTATATATATATATAAGTATATATCACTGATTTCACAAACAAAAATAACACAATGCAATATCAAAAGAAAAATAGAAAATGAGATATACTGACTTCACAACAATTTGTCATCAACACTTTAGTGTGATTATTGCACAAACCATTTTGAGAGAACACATTTGGCATTTTGTCATTAATACACACATTTTGAAAATTGTATACCATTATGTTGGACTATACAAGACGAGAGATTCAGTGTGATTTGTTTACATACCACTATAACAAATTGAAGATTATTTGACAAAAATATTATTCTCGGTGATTGTATCACTGTGGTTGAATGTTCGCAATATATCTATATATATGTCTAATCGACATCACTGAAAGAGTTCTCATAGTAATGTGCGATTGTATGTAGAACAGTCTGGTTCACACACAAAGATAGAGTTCACAAATAGACATTTACAATATTATATTTTACAGAAATCTTCACAATTTGTACTAGACATGTTGGTATACCCTATTTTTACTTCATATGTGAATCCCATATTAATGCTTTATATGAAAGTGCTCAACAAAATTGACTTGTGCCATTTACTTTTACCTCTCATGACTCATAGAAGTGAATAAACTCAGGGAGTAGTGGTAAGGTAATCTATTCCTATTTGCCATCCAGAAACATGTGCCTACACTCACTATTCATGTACCAAAAAACAAGATGAGTTAAAAAAAACGAAGCAGTTATACAGAATAATCAACGAGTAGATACCATCAGAGAATAAGATCACAACCAAGAGATTACAATAATGGAAAAAAATAATGACTTCCAACGGAAAGATAGATAAGGAACAATACGAATTTTTAGTTCAGATAAAGAAATAATACGTGTTAGATTAGATTCATGGAGTGCTCAAGCGAACTGCGGAGCTTTTCAACAACAAACTATCCTATGTTGTACAAGACGTCTACAGGGTTTTGTGAACAAAACAAAGCTTAATATCTACGAAGCTATTTGTTACCGTTGCTCAAAAGTTGTCTACAAATATTGTATTATGTAATAGTCACATTGTGAAAGGGGAAGAAATAATGTCCTAACGTTGATAACTTCCCTGCAGAAGAAGTCGGGTTAAAATATCAAATATTTTTATAACCAAGTCAACAGGACGATTTCACAACGACAATGTGATATTCTGGAAACTAAATATTACCTCTCGAGTACAACCAAACTTTAAGAAACTAAAATAATACGAATACATTTATATAAGAAGGATACAATACATATTTTTATGTATACTCAGCATTGAATTAAGAACTTACACCAGAGTAATTGATTAAAAAGATAGCCAAACCTTGAGGTGTACTAAAGAGTCAAAGAAGAACGAGAAAGAATTTTGCAGATTTCCATCACAAGACTTCGACACAAATGTAATAACAGTGTGTGTATACTTAGAACGAATTCTCGCACTGACAGTCATGGCCAGCACGAAGGACTACAAAAGTGAGAAGAACAAGATTAGTACATCAGATGCTATATATATTGTTTTAACCAATCCTATCCTATACAAGGATAAGGAATACCTAGGGAAAAAAATTATTACTTACAAAAGTAAACAACTGGTGATGATATATATTATATATCTTAGTTTGGATTTTATATACGATTTCGAAGATTATACTGATGCTGAGGGTTTTGTACTTGCGTAGGTGGTTGAATAGGTTGTACAAGATAAGTATTACGAGGAGGAGCTTTACGAAGGCGATCAATATGAACTTTGACCGACACAGCTGAAGTATTGTTCAGGAGACGAATGGTGTAATTCACATCAGAATTACACTCTATAATTGAGTAAGGACCTGAAAACCTAGGTTTGAAATTTTGATTCGAATTGAGATAAACAATGTCTCCAACTTTAAGTTTACGAAGAGATGCATGAGCCTCTTGTCTTACATTCTGCTTCGCTCCAAGTTAGAATAGGCTTTTTCATATGTAATATTTAATTGTTTTAACAAATCTGAAAGAAAATGAGATTTATCAAGAAACACTGGTTGTATAGATGGATTGTACGTATCGAAAAACATGGAATGTTCCCTTCCATAATGAAGCAAATTAGGGGAGAAACCTGACGAAGATTGTTTCGCACCATTGTACAGTTGTTGATGCAGAAGAATAGCTGTTCGAAAATTTCCTCCATTGTCAGTAAGAATTAATATAGACTATTTTATTGACGCATTAATGCGTTCAGATTGCCCGTTCGATTGAGGATGTCTGGTAGTGCTGTGTACAAGTTTAATACCTAAAGATTTATTAACCAGAGAAAATACTTCAGACGTGAATTGAGTGCCGAGATCAGACAGAATGACACTCGGTCTACCGAGATTGGATATGTAATTGACAAAGTGCTTTGTAACAGATTCAGCTTTTATACTATTTAAAGGATATAGGATCATGTACTTAGAGAAGTGATCCAAGAAAGTTGGAATATAACCATGGTCTTTTATGGGACCAAGAATATCTGTGGAAATGAGGTCACCTGGGGTTTTCGGGATACGTAAGGATCCGAAAGGAGCATGAACTGGGGTGAAGGGTTTGTTCTTTATACATTCTTCACAAGATAACACAAAATTACTAGTATCAACATACATTCCCTTCCAAAAATACCTTTGTGTCACTTCCCAGTGACCCCAGGTTATATTAGATGAGTGATTATGCCGCAATAATAACATAACTAAGAATAGAACTGATGTAGACTTTAATCAACAATTTCCTTGAATACACTTAATTCAGTACACGTCAAAACCATTAAAACAAGTTAAATTGGGTGGCAAAAAGGGAGGAAGTCTTACCCGGATTTGTGCATTCCATCGCAACTCTCGTCATTCCCTCTCGGGCCTGGCGTTATAACAAACTCCCCTGCATTCCATCTCCTGGCATCCGTTCACTATCGCTCTCTGGTCTTCTCTAAAAAAAACCTCTCGCAAAACCCCCAGTCAACAACTTCATAAATACACCCCCTAGATCGCCATACGCTAAGATGTCCGAATGCTTTAGTGGGCACTCAGGCCTCCGATTTGTTTAACCCGAAGTCATTCACTCCATTGGTCAAAAGTCCCCCCTGGAGAATAGCCACGCCTAAGACTATGCAAATTTCTGCACGCTTCTTCCCCGCTCTTGGGGTCGTCTCCAAGTTTACAAGAGGCAGGGTACCTCCCCTCATTGCATTAGGGAAAAGCATAGGTCACGAATGTGACACTTTGAACCACAACATCATACGTTTTATTCACTCCATAATGTAGAGCGTGACAAATTTTTAATACCTTAGCTCTTAATTTTAATGGAACAACAGTTACCTCAGGATAAGCAATATTATTGGTTCGATACATTAAAACACCCGTGTCCTGATGAATAAAGAATTTTTCTACATTTTTAGCAGTTTCGGGAGTTGGTTCAGTGATCATGTCTATGAGTTCACCAGTATAACAATCGTTTATCTGTTCCCAAAGAAATGTGGAGGTATCTATTTCAAATTCCGGTTCATTTTGAACTAAGAAATTAACGAGTGGATCAGATAATGGAGAAAGAGAGTCTAGAAATGGAAGAATGATTTCATCTTCTTTTTTATCACCAAGAGAAACATTGTCTCTGTGTTCAGGTTCAGGCATACGAGAGATATAGTCGGCTAAAATATTTATTTTGCCTGGAATATGTTGGAACTCGTAAGAATATTCAGACAGTTCAAGTAACCAACGAGTAGTTATATCTGCTGGAGAAGAAGTCTTTTTGTAATGCAACAAAGGCTTGCTGTTAGTCAGGATAGTAAACTTACGGTTATAGAGATAAGATTTAAAAGAAGTAACAGCTTTAAAGATTGCATAAAGTTCAAGTTTGATGGCAGGATAGTTTCTTTCAGAGAGGGAGAGTGCTCTACTGTAATAAGAAACTGGATGAAGTTTACCCCCTGATTCTTGCATGAGAACTGCAGATATGGCAGTGCCACTGGCATCAGTGTTCAGTACGAATGGTTTGTCCCATTGAGGAAGTTTTACAAAAGGAACAGAAAAGAATACTTGCTGCAACTGATCAAAATCAGACTGATGTTTAGGAGTCCATTTAAATGATACGTTTTTAGATGTAAGCTGATACATTGCATCAGTGAGTTGAGAGAACTGGGGTATTAAGTGCCGATAAAAACTGCACAATCCTAGGAATTTCTTTACCTGTCTAGGAGTTTTTGGTGGTTGAAAGCTAGCCACTTTCTGAACATTGGATAAGATGGGCTTAATGAAAGTATGAGAAATATTGAATCCCAAATAATCAATAGAAGTTTTGAAAAAGACACATTTTGATGGTGAGAGAGTTATATTATACTTTGTTAAGATTTTGAGAACACCTTTAACTTTGTACACCATTTCATGAAAATTTAATGCACCTATCAGAATATCATCCTGATATGCATGAATACCAGTAATATTGTCAATACGCAAATCGTCTATTAGAGTATCAACAAGAGCTTGGAACGTGCTTGCTGCTGTTTTTGAACCAAATACCATACGTTTATTTGCGAAAGTACCAAAAGGTGTAGTGAACGTGAGGACATCTTGTAGTTCCTCGGGTACGAGAATTTGCCAGTAAACATTTTTGAGATATAGAACAGAATAGTACTTATAGCCAGAAATTTCATTTATTAAGTTACTTATTTTAGGAAGAGGATAAGTTGATGCTTCAATAATGTTATTGAGCAAACGAAGATCAAGTGCCACACGAAATTTGGGAGGTGCACTTGGATTATTAGGATCTGGTTTTTTTTTTACCAGTAACATGGGACAAGCCCAATCAGCAATATTTCGATGAATTAAACCTGCTTCCTGTAGTTCCTGCAACTCCTATTTTGCATTGGCTTGGAGAGCATGTGGAATAGGAAAAGGCAGTGTTTTTATTAGATTATTTGAACGAAAAGATAACTGTGGAAATACTTTATCAATACATCAAAGTGTTTTCAACGATTTAGAGAAATCAGCATAATTGTCCATTAGAATTGGAGTCGAGATTTGTTTATGTTCAGAATTAGATGATCCAGATCAAAATCTGATAGAGTTAATTCTTGCTTTCTTAATTCAAGGGTTTTGGTAGAGGGAGAAATGAGATTACAAAAATGTGACTCAGTCGAGTCAGACTGTAAGGAGTTATTACACTTTGGTTTACTTACCTCTGGAATGTCAACATTGTATGAGTACTGACCCATAACAAGATGTTTGTTTAGATGAATTTGTTTCCTCCCAAGATTTCTAACAACAATGGCGATATTATCACTCTGTACAGTGTGTATCGAAGGATGGATTTCAAGATTATGGTCACTATAGGTAGGTTCAAATAGAATGTATCTTTTTGTTTACTACATCTAGGTGTAGTTGGACCTGTGCAGATTCCTGCGATTGAAGTATTAACTTACGTGACAGATGCATTGGATACATTACAAGAAGAAATGGCATTTGTATGTTTGGAAGGAAGATTATTTAACTTAATTTCAAAGTTCTCAAACTTTGCACTACCAGACTTAGGATTAAGCAAGACAATATGTCTGCTCAGGAAATCATAGCCTAATATACCATCAAAGCTATCGTGACAAATATCTGTAACGTAAAAGGAAAGTCGAAAAAAATGTCCCCCAACTTTGAAAGAAACCTCTATACAACACAAAAAGTTTAGTGTTGAATTAACTGTCTTTATGGCGACATTACTGGATAGGATTCGAACCTTTAGAAATTGTTTAATATGATAATAACATTTCCTAGATAATAAAGAAACTGAGCTGCCAGAGTCGAGTAACATAGATTGTTGCATGTTATCAAAATTTATGGTTATAATTGGCAAGGCAGTACTAGCAATTGCATTGAAAATGTAAACATTATTGTGTTTACCTTTTGTACTTGACTCTTTTGGTGTCGGTTTACTCAGGAATTCACGAAGAGACATATGTGGAGACACATTATGCATATTCTGATCTAAAAAATTGTCAACAGACAAGTTACCAAAAAGAGAGTTCATGTAATGAATGTGAGGTTAACAGATTCATGGATTCAGCAGATGATAGATACCCACCATCTATCGTCCCCTGTTGAAGTTTAACTGAAACCGATCTCTACCTTCCCTGTCATGAGGTAAACGTTTGTCAGAATATCTATTTGTTCCAAAGGAATTACGAGGGTTACCATAATATTCCCTATTGAATGACCGAGGGTTCTTGTATCTATTATTACTGTGATCAACACCTCTGTATTGGTTCTGTCCTCTAACAGAGTACACTGGTCTGTAAGAATATTGTTCACGATTGACATACGGAACTCGATTTCGACTGTTATAATAAGACTGAGAGGGATTCATGCTTTTGTTGTACTGAAAACAGTATCTTAAGATATGACCCTTTTTGTTACAAAATTGACAGACAATGGGATTATACCTTTCATTGTTTTGTGACACAATGTTGTATTATGTGGGATTAGGATTCCCTGATTTAATTACCTCGACTTTAAGATTTCCCATATTAAATGACAGTTTGAATTCATCACAGTGTCTGAGTAAATGGTCACCCATACAAAAAGAACAAGACAGTTTGTTCTGTGTTACAGTGTGAGAATTAGTTTCTCCAAAACTAATCTCTTGACTCAATAAGGCAAATTGAGATGTTTGTTCGATAAGCTTCTTCAGATTAGATTTGTCCTCGAACATTATCTTCTCTTTTAATTTAGAGGGAAGAGCATTGACAAAGTGAAATATTTGAATTTGTTCTAGGGCCTGGATGTCTTTTATAGTATTATACGTTTTATTCGTTAGAGTTTTTATACGATGAGTAAGATTTCTAATGGTTTCTCCAGGTAGTAATTTGATGCCTTGGAGACTAGCCGAGAGTAGATTAACTGTAGAAAAGAATTCTCTAATCTTGTCACAAGCGGTTGTGAAAGATGTCTATACACGACGGAGAAGTGGAGAAAAACTCTTAGGCTGCCCCAGATATTTTACTTTTTAAGTAAAGGATTGCTGCATTGTCAGACCAAGTATTAATTTTAGCGAGATCTACAACATGTCTTATAAACCAATCTACCTTTTCAGGGTCACCTGTAAATTTCTCGATCTCAAGGTGTAGATTCTTACTACTATTACTATTTGCCATGATTATGGGTGTTACTTCGTTTACCCTGTAATCTCTATTGCGCGTTACAACCATTTAATACAAATACAAATACAAATAAAGTTACTATTGACACTGTGCTCAATAAGAGATGTATAAAAGAATAACAATTCTACTACAAGAAAGACACATATCAATTCCAAAAAAAATAATACTATATTAAATGACTGAGCACAATTAAGCATTCCGAAGTGGTACGGTGTGGTCACGGACAATGTTGCAAAGGGGACTATGGTTGTGTTTTGCATGGTATGGGACTGGACCCATGGAGCGGCACCATGTTGTAATGGTAATGATTTTTGATTTTGGTGTGTGTATTAAATCGAGTGAGAGGAGATGTACCTGAGTACATGTGAGGAGAGATCCAGAGCTGTGGGATCCTCATTAAGATTATACCTATGGTTTCTGCCATATGCAGGAAAGAAGACAAGAACATATTTAAAACCCATTGTCACACACCATATACGAGACATACATTATTTTGAAGAGGCCAAATGATGAATAGTAAGTATACATACTAGCGATTGTGGCACCCACCTGACTTGGAAATGCTTAATATTAAATTTAACAAGAACTTAAATATTGTAATGACTACCAATGAAAGAATACCCATTATGGGTAAGATCAAAGAGATGTAACCTAGTATCATACAATATTAAATAGGATTCTGATACCTATTAAAACACACAATTCCGATGTGTTTGTTTTACTTATATATATTTTTAACATACTACTAAAAACGATAAAAAGATAATATTAACTACTTAGCTATTAGAAGATACCAGTTTAGGTTGGATTCAGAGCTGGATACTCGTATGTTTATTATAAGCTTCTTGGTAATGGGTAGATGATTTCCAGTCCAGAGTCATTTGCTATGGGAGGTCATTGGTCGGTGGAACTGCACGGATATGGGCTTTTACTTGGAGTGAGGACCTATCGGGATGTGCGGATGATTGCCGAGGATTGCGGCTCATCCTGCCACGTGCAAGTTGACTGAGATTTCTCCACTCATGGATGAAGGAAGAGGGAATCTGTTGGGAGTCCTGGTAAGTACCTCAGAACTGGATTCGGAATTCTTGTGCGGTCAACCTCCACCGGAGGCTGATTGCTTATGTAGAAGCTTCTATGGCGGACTCGTCACTCGGAGAACAGGTGAACGCTTGTCTCCTCCAGAGACACGATATATGCATCATCGGAATTATCGCTCAGCAGGACTATGTCAGAATATTATTTGGAATGTTCTTGTTTTTTATATCCATAAACAATTAGTGCAGTCGGAGATCATGTTGGATACAGTTCGTCAGATTGGAAACTGTTCATGGATGGGGTTAGGGTTAGGATCTATTGTTCGTGACTATGCTCGAGATTTGATTTCTCAGCACTAAGGAAACAATGATTTTAAAGATCATCCTATGATGAATAGCCACTCTTGGCTAACAACGATATTTACGAAACATATTTACCGAGACATTTTCCGATCCTTTGATGAATTCTGATTGTAAAAATAGACGCTGACACCGCATGGCGCTTGCCATTTTCTTTTCATCTCGAGAGCCTTTCAAAAACCCCACCGCTCACGCCAACGCCAAATCAAAAAGTGTAGTGACGCTACCCAAACGTTGCCACTCCTCAAAAACTCATCTCGCTGGCTACGACAAACTTTGCGCTGCCATAACTCGTTTATGCTACTCACTTCCGGAGTGCGGACAGATGGAACGGAACACGTCACAGTATGGATTGCGCTGGCTAACCTTGGTAGGCACTAAGTGTTCGGATTTGAAATATGATGGTGCGGAACCACTTGAGTTTACTACACGCAATGTCGTAATGAGTTATCATTATGACATCCAGCCTGCTGGTTTCAAACCAGGATCCCTTCCTGGTGGACACCTTGCAGTGGCGATCACGCTCTCCTTCACCCGGCATATCCAGGTAATGCCGTCGGACGCTTCCTTCCGCGGGGCCAGCTTCAAGCACCTTCCGCAAATCTTGCACGTTCGCTTGTTGGACAACAATCCGGTACCATACACCAATCAATCACGGCACTTTTGCCTTTCATCTAAATTCCCCAAAAATCCAGCTATTCAAATAAACGTCGTCCGCGTGTACATCCATAGCTAAGGAAAATCAAAAACACAACCACGCGATAAACTTTATCTCCCAATCATTTGTCACCAAATCCCATTTGGCGAGGGCACCGGACACTAGGAATAAACCGCTTCAGGGAAATAAATTATCAAAATTTCCCAGACGGCAAGAAGAACAAAACGTGCTTCTAGACACCCAAGTGTAGAAGATATTCAGCTAATTGGAAAATAACCAATTATCTTGAATGTCTTGGATCAAAGGGTTCTACTTGAAAGATATAAACGGAATACAAGAAAAATTCAAGCAATTTAAAAGTCAAAACATTTTAAAATCTTAAGAAGCATAAAAAATATTGAAACATGGTCCAACTATTTCAGCCCAAAGAGTAGAAATTAAAGTTGTAATGGCCAGAAAACCACCCTCCGTTCACAAATTGCTGCCCTGGTGCTCGAGCAACCTGGTAAGTGACGTCGTGCCTCTGGGGATCAAACGGCAAGGAGTGATTCGCAACAAGTGAAGAATTGCAACTCGTTTATAAGTGACTAAAGAAGACTCGTGCAATAAATCAATCTTCGGTCTGCACTTGAAGTCTAAGTTATCTTGGCGCTTACATAAATGGGATGAGAGTGGTATGACCATGTCAAACGAAGGAAAGGATCGAAGAATTTTATTTTGGAGAATTTGAAATTTAGTAATTTTTCCGAATACATAAACCGAAGGAAATCCTTACACTCCTAAAATTTAAAACAAATCCTTGAAGTAGTATGTATAAAACCGAAATCGAAATCTGAAGCGTTTTTAACAGCAACATCAGAACTAAATTTATTCACTTTAATATTTCATTTACAAACTAAAGATTTAAGTTGAATCCTACAACCAATTTAATAAATTATACAATATAACGATTTCACTTGAATGGCGCACACTCTAGTAAGCGTATAACCAACGACTGTGCTCGCTAGCAGAAAGTCAACAGTCTTAAATAAGTGAGGTGGGCACTGCGCATGCGTTTAATTTCTGTTCAACTCCTAACGATACCGAGTAGTCTGACCGCCGAAGCACCTTGATTCAAATCCTTCCTCTGCCGAGTTTTCTAACCGCCGCAAATCTTTTAATTATATTAATAATAAGCAAATGTTTCATGCGTAAACGTTTGCTCATTACAAAAGTAAATGCGTATGCATCCAAATTACCTTTTACTCGTTACAAGGAAATGCTTCAAAAGCAATGCAACTAGTCTAGTTGTGACTCAACTGCAAAGAGGTTGTGTTTGTGCAGTGGCGAACATTATTTACATGCTGAACGTGACTTAAAAATAACACGTTCAAACCTACGCTACGCACCGAGGACTGAAAAGTTTGTTTATGTTGGAAGACAATCGGAATTAACTTTACCGGAGGTCCTTATACCTTCATCTAAATAAGTCTAATAAATTAAATGACGTTAAGTGATTTTAAGTATTTAACTATGAAGTTACTAAATTAAATGTTGGGGGTGGAGGCCCTAAGGCTAAGCGCGAACTTGTCGTAATTTTGACCTGAAAAAGAACTACGGGATTAGGTGTGTATGAAATAAGTAGACAACAAATGCTTTTTATTGCATGTTTTATTATTATAAAGTAAGCAACAAAGGGGACGTTTACATAACCTGGCCACTTGCAAAGGATCAGCTGTCGGGAAGTATACAAGTCGATGTGACTTGCATGCCTGAAATAAACCTAAGTGGGGGTCGTGGTGAATAGTTCTGGGTCGCTTGTATTCCTGGTCTAGTGCTGTTGTCTTGCGACCTTTCAAAGCACTATATAAAACCTTCTTAAAAATTTATTAAAATTGAACATTAAAAATTTTGACTTAGAAACGATGATTGACTTAAAGACAATGCAAATATTTTTACGAAAATATAGTTTAATTTTATATACAAGAATTATTTACATGTTAGATTATTCTTATTTTTACATTTGATTGCCGAAAAACGTTAGGCAGTCGAAGAAGCCTATGGTTACGTTCGCTCCGCGTCCGAACTGATCTGTCTGCTAGAGCTCCGGATTCTTCTTTTATATATAGTTGCGGTGTGTTCTATTTGCATACACCGCAGTTTGGAACCCGGTGTGGTAAGCGGCATCCTACTTGATTTGGTTTGATAATATGACGTCGCACTAGAGCTGCACTGTGGGCTATTGGCGACGGGCGTCTCGTGCTCTAGAGCTGCACAGTGGGCTATTGGCGACGGGCGTCTTAGCTTGCAATTTTGCGTTACTGTGGTTGTAGCGCCGCTACACCTGGCTTACCTCGTGGTCGTATCTGGTTATTTCTTTGAGATGTTGAAAGTCTGAGTTGTCAATGGCCATGTTGTAATTGTTTGGAAGACACTATTCTGCGGTTATATGTTCCTAGGAGAATCCGTGAAATATCACGGTGATGCACCATCTTCATTATAATAAAAACGTCTATCTTTTTGACCCGGAGTACCAAAAAGGCATCGACAAGAAGTTGGAGGTGGATTAAATACCATCTCGTGATTTGTGTCTCGTTATTGGCTGTATAGTTGCGCAAGATAATATTTGGATTAAATTTCCAACTATTACCATTGAAATATTTGAAACTATACCCAATGATAAATCAAATTCCATTTTCCAACGGCGATTGGCGTAGTAGACTGTATTCATATAGCAACTCGGAAACTAGTCATTGGTGAGAAGTACGCTAACTGGAAAGGTAACTAACTACTATAGATGTAAAGGAAACTTCCAACGCTAAACATATCTTTCTTCTCAAGCGTTGTAAGTTGGCCTGGGTCCGTGCATGATACTCGCATCCGGAAAAATTCGCTAGTTAGAGAATCTTTATCCATAACGCACAACACTTATTATTACTGACGATGGATACTGATACGAAAGTGAACTAATATCGCGATCCTGACAATGCTTTAAAAGAAGATGGAACAGATGTATTATGGACATTTGGTGCGAGTTTTTTTCTTGGCAACGAAAGTGCCAAAACGGTTTTTCGATTTGCGCTGATGAATTTTGGAAATTAATATCAAGTTTTATGCAACAGAAGCGGTTATTACTTTTTGTGTTTATAATTATTTACCGACACTCTTCAGCGCACGCATCGTGCGCTAATGTAAAACTCTTGCATAGATCATGGCTCCGGGCGATTGTGGTCTCCGGTTACTCGGGATCTAAACTGGTACCCTCTTCGAGCAGTTTATTATGGTGCTTCAAGGCAATCATTCGAGTAGTTGCTTATGGAGAATAAATCCGATAAAAACTAACCCATAAAACAACTTCTGACTTATTTGTCTTCGATGTTAGCTTCATATCTCCATTACACTTCCCACACTTCATAACACTCTTAATCAACCCAGCTTCCATCAAAAATCCCCAAAAAATGTATCGTAGGCCGAATGAATAACGAAGAATCTATTAGCCACTCCAGGACTACAAACTAGGTCCTTTTATTCGAAAAGTGCAATTCAAAACTGCTTCCCATCTTAGTCTATAACTTCTCAATCACACTTAATACAATAGGCATAACTGACATTGCACAAGTTATCCAGTTATACTGAAAAGTAATCTATCAAAGCACTAACCTGACACTTGACACGTGTTCTTTTTTAAGCTTCTATTCGAAATTGCCGCTAAAAATAGTTCCGGGACCTATCCGTCTGATCTCATTTGTATCCAGGGTTCAAATTTAGTTTGGTTTCTAAAATAAAATAAAAATTACGTCATGTAGTGTATTACAATCTCAAAAGTAATGAGTATGTGGATCGTAAAAGCACTACTTCCTCTTCTGCGTATAAAAGGATAAAATATTTATATAAGTACTATTCATCTTCAAGATTTGCACCTGAGGCTCTTATTTGTAAAATTCCGGTTAGTGTTTTTAAAATGATTTTAGCAATTTTACAAATAGTGCATAAAGAAACGTCTTCAAACATTTCCGTAAGGCGGAACGTGCAATTGTAGCTTACTCGGTAGTTCGCAGGGAATTTGGAACAATAGGTCATGGGTTCGAGTCCCGATGGGAGCCACTCAATTTTTTTTTTATGCCTTAACGGGTTCCCCAGCAATGCTGAGCCAAACAGATTCTATTTCTGTGGTTTGTTTCTTTAGCAACTTCAGTGTGTATATCCTAGAGAAAATAATTAACTCGTATTCCAACAAACAGATTACTTAATGCTTGCTTGTCCGTCTACATTTAGGCCCCTTTTACATTTAACGACACGACACCGATAAATCGTGAACGATCGTGAAGGGACGACACAACGTTTTATCGTATCGTCTGATGGTCAGTTTTTCATTGCACCGATATGTTCGCCAAAAACGACAATTTTTACATTCAGTTCGTGTTCGTCTGTTGCCGAGAGCACGTCTATTCTCGATGTGGCGCATTGCAACAAATTACATTATAACAAACTGCGATTGTTGTATTTGCTGTATTTAAGGAGAAAGATATCAATAACAAAACGCTTCTGGGTGCATGATATCATCAAAGCAAGACATGTTGAAGGAGAATTTTATGTTTTATTTGAACGTCTACAAAAAGCTAGAGCTAGAGCTAACCACTAGAGCTGCACAGTGGGCTGTTGGCGACGGTTTGACTAAATATTGCTTCCCATGCCTTTTCTCGAACAATCTTGTTCTTGTAAAATTCTTCTCGCTTATCCCAAATACAGGTCTTTATACTTCCACTAATTCACACAAGTTCACAATATCGAACTCAAAAGCTATATTGATAATATAAATAAGAAAAAACACAGTATACTATAGCAGACGGCAACAAGTTTTTCGGAAACAAACTCAAAATGTCGTCACGATGAAGTAGGGAAGGCGCGTGCCCACGATAAAACGTTCCGATAAATTGTATCGTCTGATCGGCAACGACAATATCGTTATCGTATCGGCTAGTGAAAAAGCGCCCGGCTTCGTATGTGTATTTTGCGTACCCCGAAATCGTGCCGCTGAAATCTTATACGTGTCGTGTCGTGTCGTTAAATGTAAAAGCGGCCTTGTACTTGCATAATACTACGTTATATAAATATTCATTCGTTTAGCTGTTCATTTATCTTTTTCTTGGCAAAGATGTTTTAGAACGAGTAATATAATTGAGGAGCAGACATTCAAAACGTGTTTCATCCAAATCTTTTATTACTCGGAAACGTCCTCGGCTAAGATTTTTCTGAAAAAAAATCTTCACAAAATATCTTTATTTGGGACTGAAGATTAATTTCTACAGAAAATTTGCATATTTCGTATTTGAAAAATCTATAGATTTTTTTCTTCGGTCCCGAATAACTACAGATTTCTACAGAAAATTGGCAAATATTTTCTTCATATAATCTGCAGATATTTTGCGGATTTCTGTACATTTCCTAAAAATATAACTTTAACCTTCTTGCACTTTAGATTATAATGAGTGCATCTATATATTTTTTTCAAATAGTAAAGCAACCTTAATAACAAACAGTTATATCGCAGTCATATTTTAAATTTAATATCAAAACAATATTTACTTTTTTACAAATAATATTTATTTTGCAACACAATATTTACTTTGCGACTATTTGGATTTTTAACCGACCATTAGCATTTAAAATGTGTACCTTAGTAGCAGAGCGTAACTTTTAATATAAAGTTAAAAGAAATAAATTAAGAAATTATAACAAACTTTTATCATCCAGCACAATAATTTAAAAATTAAAACTGACAAATAAAATGGAAATGACCACGACACGTGACTGAACATTCTTGCGCAGAAAAGAGAAGCTATAAGCTTCTAGAACATTCTAGAATATTCTAGAATTATCTGTAGAGTGCATCCATTACACAAATCGGCGATAAACGATTGACAGAGCAGATGTGAAGTTCCAGATGGTTATGAAGTTGGGTCTGTCACTTTTGCAGCAACTTCATTTGCATAATAGGCTCGGCTATACAAAAAAAATGGATATATTTGCAGATGATAAAAAAAAAATTGCAGAAGTATTTGCATAAAGTAAAACAAATTACATTTACTTTATGTAATGTTTAAGCGATAGAAAATACTTCTAATACTACTAAATAAAACTTGTATTGGATCAGAAAAATAAATCCATTTTGATCCTTGAAGATCGGAATAGATTTGTTTGAAGAAAGGTGAAGTAGGCTCTGGTTTGTTTACAATTCAAAAATAGCACGGCGATAATCCAAAACCATACGAACGTCATAGCAAAAATATATATAGAAAAACGGGCTAAGTAAACTAATTTTGATATGTTTTTCCTGACAGCAACGATGCCCCAAATTTTGAAACATGCTTCTAAATAACGTTTGCAATTTTGGGGTCGAACCTTTTTATTGGTCCCCTTTATTCCTGATAACGTTATTTCCTAGTGTCTCTGTGCTATGATAAACAGTGTCCCACATACTTCGAGTAATTTGATGTTATACTTTTATATTTAATCATCTTCTCTTGGTTCTGAAAAACTTGGACTTGGAAAATGAAAAGTAAAAAAAGTAATGATCTTGCGATCGAAGGGTTACCATATTATCCAAAACATCCGACAAATTACACTGGCATGCGTTTGGGACTGGTGTACGAAAAATCTGATCGGTGTCCAATGTTCTGACTTTTATTAAGGTTTCTTCTGGTGCCAGCTCGGGCGTTGTCGTTGGCATCTGGCCATGATCCAAAAATAGAGGTATTGTTCCCGGGTCTTTCCTTCGAGATAGGCTCCTAACCGTCGCCTATATCCCACTTGCAGCTCTAGTGCAACGTTTTTAATCAAACCAAACCTATATTTTATATTTAATCCTCTTCTCTTGGCACTGAAAAACTTCCGTTTGCAGTTGAGCTATAAGCGCATTGCTGTCTATCTGCTCGCCCTTGTACTTATCCAGGTCTTGACATTTTTAGCATTCCTTCTTTAAATTTATGTTGGCACTTGCTAAAATATGGTTTTGTGCCGCCAAATTAATTTTTTGTTTAGTAGGAAGCGTTTTAAAGGTGAAATGATAAGTAAAAATCTTTTGAGACACAATAGCAAAAAAAGATGGTTGATGCTAGTTGTCAGATATCCGCTGTGGGAACTAATTGATAAAACAGAAAAAGGAATCTAATGAGATTTTACGTATTTATGTATCTAGTTCCTGTATAAATCGAAGTGTCCTTTCTCTCAAACTCCCATTTTTTTTTAACACAATCTTTCTGAAATTAGATTAATCAGGGGAACTCCTGTAAGTAGATTTTTGTCCAAGTTAGAAGCTGTTCTGTAGCTCTTTAGTATTTTAGATAGGAAGACCCTCTGTTCAGATGCTAGTTTACGGTGGCCGTGGCTATTCATGAGGTTGTAGTACGTTTGGATTGCATAGAGGATTTTTGGTTCTATGACAGTGTTGTATCAGGTTTTTATTAGTGCTATTGTTTGTCCCCGGCAGAAACTCATCTGATTAGTATTTAGTGCTATAGCTGTAACTCTTCGTGGAAGACATCTACGTGAGGAATGAAATGGAGAGTTCTGTCTATTGTCAGGCCAAGGATCTTTGTATTTTCTACTATTTTTATAGGTGTGTTATCTGGACTCTATACCGGATATCGCGCATTCAGGCTTTTGCCCAATAGCATACAGTCTTATTCTTTGAGAGTTGTAATCCCTGTGAGCGGCAGATATCGCTGAATCTCTTTATCTGTGGGGATTTTGTTTTCAAATAATTTGTGGATTTGGAAAACCGATTGGGGTACTAACCCTAAAGGTTGCTGGCATAGCACATAGCCTGGCTTTGGTTCACCATCTGAGTAAAACTGACAGCCATCCAACAGGAACCACGAGGAGTTCGCCTACAGCCTAACTAGAGCTCTCTAAGGAACGGGTCCTATTACGGGTCCTATTACGGGTCCTATCCCCATTAAATTATTTTATTGAATCATTATTTGAACGTGAATACAGAAACAACCGCCCACAGCAGCGGCAATGACGGTGAACAACAAAAAACTTTCATAAGACGGGCATCCCCAGTAGTGGCCACAAATGAAGACACTTTGGAGCGGCCGTTGACATTGCGAGGAAATGTCCAGGCACGCCTTGTTGATCTGGAAAAGAAGTTGAATGCGACCAGACCGCCGATGATAACCCGGGTGGATAGGACATATCTCATTTCTTGATGAAACCGGCAGATATTAGGCCTTAAACCAGTTGAGGGTAGGCGAGTAGTAGTGCGCCTCGTAGACGTTAAACAATGAGTGATGACTGGCGTTAGGTCTGTATATTTATTAATTTTCCCTTGCATGACTTCGGTGTGGAGGGTTCCTCATCAGTCACCACCTTGGCGTCGATGACACGAGTCGTGCGGTCATTTTTTTTTTGCTCCTTAGTGGAGGAACAAAATTCATTTGGCCTTTAACGGTTAAGCCTAATCCAGGGGGATGTCTTGGCTTACATAATCAGCCCACCCCTTCCTTCACTGCGGGGCTGCCGCAGGTCATCTTCTGATGCTTTTTCCAGATTCTTGCACTTTGGTCCAGGGTCTTGATGGAGAGGATCTTCATTTCTTTCTTCGTCATTAACTTCCAGCCGAGCATGTTGCGGGAGGAGGAATTGCAGATGGCTCCTAGCCAGTTGCCAGTAACTGAAGTGAATCTTAAATCCGCACGTAGATTTTTAAGCAGAGGTTGCAAAGGCAACTTGTATTTGTCGATTTTATTATTATTCGCTATTTCCATATCAAATTGGTCATTTATAACTTGAATATCTATGACCGTAGTTGCATCGACAGAGTACGCAACTACATCCGGTTTCAGCACACCAACTTCCGTGTCGAAGTGGGGCTCAAGATGTACCGTATGGCCTCTGTGCTCGACGCATCTGCATACGTACTTCACTATCGCATCATGCCGCTCTACCCGAGCTGCATGTGTAGAGTAACACTGCTGCAACATATGGTTGAGCGTTTCGGGCATTTTACAGCCCCGGCTACATGTATGAGGGGTGCACCTTCCCCTTGTTACTCTCGATTTGTTATATAAGACATTATAACGAACATGAATAGCCGTGATGTAGTCCCGGCCACTCATCAACCCTGTAACGTCAAGGATCCAAGAGTGGGCACTGGGTGTGGCCGATGATTGAGCTAGGCCTTTCCCATCACCCATTGAGTGCAGGCGCGTACGCCACATCGCTTGCATCGAATTTTTAGTTTTAAGTAGCTTGCCATTGTACAATAGGAGTTCCCGTACGCCTGTTTCTCCTCTTTTATACGCCAGCCGGGGGACGGTCCAGCGCAGGGAGGTCAACCCCATGCCACCGTCTTGAGTGCGGGATAAAATGCTGGCGTGGGCATATCATTGGGGAGGTACAGAATCCTCCGTATGGCTGATCTAACCATTATGTCCAGTTTCTTTAATGTACCAAGATACATTCGGGAAAAAGTCAACTGATGGAGAAAACTGGGCAAAAGAAAGGCGTGGAGAAGGAAAATCTTCTGCTGAGGCTTAAGCGGGCACTTAAGGAGAGTGGTTAGTCTTGCTCTCAGATCAATATTTATTTTAGATCTCACCTTGGTGGTAAAGTATATACCCAAATACTTAGTCATCGTTGACGTCGATAGACTTAAGAACCATGTTATTCACATTCAGGAATGGCCGGTGGTCAAAGATGGTTCTTTTGTTCTTACCATCGACCAACCATGAGAAGGTAAAGGACTTCTCTCTATTTACATTCAGACCACAGCTGTCTGCCACTGGTAAAATATTACTAATAATATTTTGCAGGCCACACTGGCTATCAGCGATTATGATCAAATCGTCGGCATAAGCCAGATGATTGATTCTTTCATTCAACATAACGCCCTCGTTTGATGGAATAGCCTTCAGTATGTCATCAAACACCAGTAGGAACAGAATTGGTGATAGGGGGTCGCCTTGACGAACTCCCTTGCTGGGCAGAATAGAGTTCGACATTTCTTTACCAAAGCTGAGCTTGGTAGTAGCGTTCTCATACATATAACTCAAGTATTGAATAAACTCTGACGGAATCATAAGTCGTGCTAGAGTGTAGAAGATATAGTTATGATTAACAGAGTCGAACGCTTTGTGCAGATCAAAGACCCCAACATGGGTACTCTGCAAAGAGTTTTGACACTTTCTGAGAATCGAGTCAAAGTTGCTGACAGCCATGGCTGTGCCGTCGAGGCCGGAATCCGTAATGGTAGCTATCCAGCCCCGGACCCACAATTTTCATCAACCGTTTAGCCAGGATTTTATGTAGATGTCGCATAACGACTGAGCCTATAGAGATGGAGCGAACATCCGCCGGGCTTGTAACTCCAAGCTTCTTCGGCACGAAAATTGTTTTTGACATGGTGAGGAAGGTGGGCAATTTCCTCAGTATCAACCAAAAGGTGAAAATTTTGCACATGGCGCGGGCTGGGACTTTGTGCCAGCCTTTCACGGTAATCCCATCTGGTCCCATGCTAGAGGTAAAAGAGAGGCACGAGCTCTTGACCTCTTTTGGCATGATGGGACCCATAAGCCCCGAGGGGTCATTATTGCAGGCTGGAACACTCGGCGCAACAAAAGTGTGACCAACACTTTCCTTTAGCAAATGTGTCCAAAAAAGAAACACTGTTGACGCCGAGAGTTCGTCCGAGAAGGAAGCTGCCCGAAAGAGATCCTGATAACAGGCACTTCGGTTCTTCCTGTACTTCCTTTGAAGGGTGTTAAGCAATTCCTTCTTTTGTTTCCGCAAGGAAGTTTTAGAGACACTAGAGACATTCCCAGAGTCATCTATCTTCTTCTTCGTTTTGCTCTTATCAACGGGTTTCTTTCCAATATTTTTGTCACCGACTCTATTAGTATCGGAGGTCGTGACAGTGGTCATAATATATTTTATGACCAGGTCCTCTGCCAGGCAGGGATCAATAGCAATGATTGCAAGTGCAACGTTTAGAGTGCTGAGTTCAAAAGCACTCGGAGAGGGTCTCAATTCCGAATTATCATTGAGATCTCGCAGATAGTCCTCATAGTCGTGGTAGACGAGAGTCATGTCCTCGATGAGCCCACTATTTTGCTCAGATAGTGGCTCTGATGGAGTTGAACTGAGAAAACCCCATTCAGGAGAGGAGGGAGGAGAGGCTGGCGAAGCCACTAGACAGGCCCCCCCTAAGGCGAGCTAGCTCCTCCTTTACTTTCAGTTTATAATCGGGTGACCTACGTTTACCCTTGATGGCCTCAAGGGCCCTATTTCTGAGCAGCTATAATCTGGTTGAGGTTGGCTGATGGAAACTGCACTATTGTTTCCGTTCGGAAGATCTCCGGCTCAGACCATCGAGCTTTGGTCTGGCCGAAGGCTGCTAATTTCTCGCGATGGAACTCTTCCGAATGGGCCGAACGTCGGTGGACACCGAGTCCTCTTTTAGTAGCAAAGAATCTCCCACAAGCAGAACACAAGAATCCGGCATCAGTAGGGTTAGGAACATCAGTAACCAAGACAGGATTCAACGGGGGACCGCCGTCAACAGTCCCCCCTAAATTATTAGGTTTTTCTGTAGTGTGAGTTGAAGTAGCAACCGATGGGGGTACTAACCCCAAGGGTTGTTGGCGTAGCACGTTGCCCGTACTTGGTTCGCTTCCTGAGCGAACTCAGAAGGTTATCCAGCAGGACCCACGAGGAGGGCACGGGTCACCTACAGCCTAACCAGAGCCCAAGTAAGGAGACCGATCGGTCCCTTAAGAGCGTCATAGTTACTCCCGCCTACTTAAGAGAATCATAGTTGCCCCCGTCCATCATCGAAGCAATAGCATTAGGTGTATTCTTAAATATCTGGCGTGGTCTTAATCTCCGTGTTAAAGACTTCAAAATTGGTGTTGTAAGGTGCTAAAGTGTCGTGGCTGCGAAATAGTACCGATACAATTTTTGTGCATTAATTTTGATACGTCAGTCTTCAAATCATGTTGCTACAATATTAATTTCGTAAGAAGAAAATATAATATTTATACACATTTAATATTTCTACAATGCTATGGCATTAAACGCCACTAAATCACTTTACAAAAATTTCGGGGATTCAGTATGGCTACATCTACATTGGCTTCAACGCGCCCATAGAGGGAACATGTTACGGGGCTTCTAGAAGTTACAGTTAGAGTTCAGTGGTAAGAATCAGGCGGCCCCAGTTTTCAAAACTGCTCAATTCTTGCATCACGTAATTCAAAAGTACAGCTCCTTTATATTTCTTTAGCCATTGCTTAGAGCTTTCTTGTTCTTATACATACGTCTTCAATTGTATAATCTTTCTTCATGTATCTGTTAATTTATCTTATTCTTCGCAAGGTGTCCAAAACAATATAGTAAATTGAGGCAAACAAAACTTGTTTTGCCAAATTTCTAAGTTGTACTATTTCGTCACTGAGTTAGCTTCAAATTTTCAATTTAAAGAAACTATTTATTCGTCCCAAGAAAGTTTTGTCCCGTTGAAAATAACTTCTAAAAAAATAACTTGTATTGCAATTTTTATACGAATAAATATGTCAAGGAAAAAATTATTTTCGTTTTCCTACAAATTCCCTTAATGTGCCTTAACTCGTTTAAAATGTTTGGTCTTCAATTGTAAATGTTTCAATAAGGAAAAAAAAGTTCAAAATTTAAAAATCTAATCCCAACGTCAACTGTTTAAAACTAATTTTAGTTGCGATTTTTAACTAGGGTGTTTAGGTCATAATATGTAAATAGATTTATTGTTCTTAAAGTTGAGGTTTTCAGTATTGGAACTTTTTTTAATATTTTCCCCATCGGAATCTTTTAAACAGCAACTTCTGTAGACTAAATGCTACAGAAAATTTGCAGATTTGTCTTCGAAAAATCTACAGATTTTTTTTTCAGTCCCAAATAACAGATTCTACAGAAAATGGGCAAATATTTTTTTCAAATAATCTGATATTTTGCAGATTTCTATACATTCTTACAAAATAACTTTAACCCTCCTATACTTTTGATTATAAAAAGAGTGCATCAATAATTTTTTTTCAAATCGTAAAGCAACCTTAATAACCATCAGTATGTGGCAGTAATATTTTCAATTTAAAATAAAAATATTTACATTACTCACTTTGCAGTGAGAATTAAAATAAGATGTATATATTTGCAGCATTCCGATTCAGAATAAAAATTACTTTTTAATTTGTCAAATAAAAAGTAATCTTATAAAAGTCTAATAGTCTAAGGAAGCCTTATAAGAAAAACGGAAATATTACTAGAAATATTTTTACAAATTTCATTTAGTTATAAAATAGAATTTTGAAACAGGCCAACATTTATACCAAGAACTTTTTACAAACTACGCATAAAATTTTCAAAGGAAAAAATGTATACAAATTAAGTTATTTATCAATATTAAACAAATTAAAAATGTTAGATTCCTGGAATATAAAATCCTATCAATTTTTATATACTTCCGCACCCAGACCCGCACCAACTTTGCAACCCCCTCCGCCCGACAAGGAAAGCACACGGCGACTCCGCAAAGCAGAATGCACGCGGCCCCAGACAACATTTATTAAAAAATTTCTTTGTTATATACAGAGCCTCTGGGGGTTTATATACCACCCCCAGGAAAGTGAGTAAAATAATCAAGACAAGTCACAAAACGTATTTACAAAATAGGGACACAAGCCGTCCCAAATCGACACTGCTTTTATACACATATCAACTGAACAAAAGTGACATATAAATCAATAAATATTACCATTTTGAGATATAAAGGAGTGGTATTTACATAATAATAAAAAAATGTCATGCCTCACGCAACCGGTGACCTCCTGAATGTGTAGGTAAAACCCAAAAATTTTAGTTCGAGCTGGGACACACATATACTTAAATTATACATAATCAATACAATAAAAAGGATATCCTCCTTCACCTTTCCGTCAGTATTTCCAGGTATTCCGTAAATCTTCCTTTCCTTCTGGTTTCTAATTGTTGGGCTTTGTCTCTAAATATAGTCCGTGGATCTTTTGGTCAGTTGAATTTGTCTGTAGTAATTGCCACAGATTTTTATCCCGAGCTGAATGGTCGGGTCGGGTCTAGCTTATGCCCGTAGAAGAAATTTGAATAGTCACAATTCAAACAATTATTGGAGCACGGTTCGGAGTGGGGATCTTTACCACACTTTAGACATAGTTTTGGATTTTTACATTGTTTAGTTGAGTGGCCAAATCTTCCGCAATTCGGGCACTGCTTAACGCTAATAAATTCGTTATGTTTAATCCCTGCCAGTCCAGAGTACACTCCAAGGCCAGCCGCTAATTGGTTGTATAAATCAGGATTTACAGATACAATCCAATGCTTAGTTTTTCGTTGGGTTGCGATGGAACAGAAAACTCGACTTTATAATTATTTGATTTGAATAAAGTATTTTTATTAACTAGGTCTTTAATTAAATCTTCCCGTCTCATTTCTTCGTCTATGTTCAGAATTATTATTTGAGGTGGACGCAACTTCGGTTTGTTTATTGTAAAGTATTTAAATGCACTGTCTTGTTTAGCAATTTGGGAGAATTCTTTAGGCTGTTCTTCACTTGCTATCTCTGTTAATGATGCACCGTCCTTGAGATCCTTTATTCTGTTTACATTTATTTTGCTGTTTTTTATAGATTCGCTATCGTGTATTAGTTTTGTAGTAAATTCCTTTTCCTTGCTATCAGGGGGTTTAACAATCAAGGTTGTCGTCTTATCACTGGGGTGAGTTTCCGACTGGACATTAGAAATCTCTTTTCCTATATGATTGAGGGTCATCTCCTTAAGATATTTATTTTCCCGATGGTATGCAACTGAAAGGATTTTAAATTCATTTAAATGGAATACTGTTATATCTATAAGTTTGTTCTCAAACATTATTCTATTTTGATCTAAGTTTATCTGGTGAGATGTTTTCAATTCCTTGATTCTTTTACTATTTTTAGCCTCGATCTCTTCGATCTTGGTTTCCATTTCTAATTTAATATAGGATATTGAATAGTGAAAACTTGCCTTCTGCAATGATTCCTGGTTGGCATCTGTCACCTTCTGCAATAGTTCACTAAATTGAGCGGCGTGTTGAATATTAGAAGTGACCAGCAATTATATATATACTTAAAGCTATTCTTGCATGTTTTTATATTTATTTGTAATTTTTTATGTTTATAACACATTCAATTCCTGAATTATGGCAGCACGCACACTTTGCAATCATGCCCCAAATTTTGTAACAACATGCTTATGAATGTCGTTTACAATTTTGGGGGTCAAGAACCTTTTTATTGGTCCCCTTTATTCCTCGGATGACTCTATCTCCTAGTGTATCTGTGCTAAACAGAACGTCCATAAGGTCTCCCACATACTTCGAGTAATTTGATGTTATACTTTTATATTTAATCATCTTCTCTTGGTTCTGAAAAACTTGGACTTGGAAAATGAAAAGTAAAAAAAAAGTAATGATCTTGCGATCGAAGGGTTACCATATTATCCAAAACATCCTACGAATTACACTGGCATGTGTTTGGGACTGGTGTACGAAAAATCTGATCTGTGTCCAATGTTCTGACTTCTAGTAAGGTTGCGTCTGGTGCCTGCTCGGGCGTTGTCGTTAGCATCTGCCCATAGTCCAAAAATAGAGGCATCGTTCCCGGGTCTTTCCTTCGAGATAACCCCCAAACCATCACCAATATCCCACTTGCAGCTCTAGTGCGACGTCATTTAATCAAACCAAACATATTTTATATATAACCATCTTCTGTTAGCTCTGAAAAACTTCTGTTTGAAGTTGAGCAATAAGCTCATTGCTGTCTATGGGCTCACCCTTGCACTTACTTATCCAGGTCTTGGCATCTTTAGCACGCCTTCAACTTTTTGTTGGGACTTTCTAAAGTATGGTTTTTGGCGACAAATTAATTTTTGGTTTAGTAGGAAGCGTTTTAAATTTGAAATGATGTGTGACAAGAATCTTATGAGATATAATAAAAAAAAAATTATATTCATATTATATGCCCAAAAATTCTACACATTTGGTAAATCAACTGTATTTTTATTTTCATAAATTTAAATTGACTTATTTACAAGTTCAATTGATTTCCTTTACACACATAATATAACTCATTAGTTACACTAACAATTTAATTTTTGAGTATATTGTAATGTTATTTTCAGTACAGAAGACTTCTGTTATTGAGGATATTACGGATTTTAAGTGTATGAGCATGTTAAGGGAGTTTAGAATTTCATAAAGTTTGTGTCAATTTAAGTGGTCGAAGGCTGATTTGATATCTATTGTGATTAGTATTGAGAAGTTGTGTTGGGTCTTAAGTTTTGTGATTTGATTCGCCATACTTAAGAGTACCAACTCGCAGCTCTTTATCTCCTGAAATCCGTATTGTAGAGAGTGCAAAATTTTGTTATCGGTAATCCATTTTGTAATTCTATTTGTAATTATCCTTTCAAGTGTTTTTCCTAATGTGGGGGTAATAGACATATGGGGTGACAGGCAGATAATGTAGATTTGTTATAAGTTGATTGCAGAGCTTCTATTGAAGAGCGGCTGTAACTGAATATGTTAATTTTTTTGTTAAAATGAATGGCCCAACTGATCGAAATATTAATTGCGACCAGTTCGGACAGAAAAACTGAGTTAAATTTAGGTCATTTGAAAGCGTAAATCTTTAGGATTCTTTTGGTTGTACTATTGATAATACACACCGACAGCCCCACGTCATCATCCATTTTGGAGCCATTGGTATCGAATGTAGGCCGACCTACCCGAAGGCATAAGGCAAAAACTAATGATTTAGTCGCCACGGTGCAACCACACCAGTCTTCGAGAGGTGTGACACGCAGGCCCGGCATCCATTATCACAATGTGACACCGCAACCCGCACCGAACACACTTCGCCATGTGCCGAAAATCTCCAACTGCCCCGGGCACCGATCCGAATGCTCGCATTAGCTCAACCGCCCCTGCTAATACTGGGCCACATCTCCCTTCTTTCCACTCTGTCGGCCCCGCCAACGGTATTTCTTGACCTCAATCAGGTCATTTATAACTATTTATATATGTATACAATTTCAGAAGCAAATCTGAATAAACACAATAATTTGAAGAGTCAAACAATAAGTTTCTTCTTTCAGTTTTCGACCTGGAACGTCCAACAACACTTCACAATCCATGACTTTAGATTTGTGAAGAAGATCAATATCTGTCAAGCAACTAGAAAAGATAAACAATTTTATAATATAAATCAAAAAGAGTCTTCAATTTGAGTTGAGTCGAAAGCTTTCTTTCTTCAGAAACAATTTGGTAGACTCCATTCAGCTTCTCAAGTTGGAGAAACATCACCCCAAAGTAGATTAACTATTTTATCTACTAGAAATAAAAGAAACATATATACATGAATTTATTTACATTAAAGCTCTAAATGAACAAAAAAGTCGAGCCTTCACTGTTTCGGGACACAACTACAATCCTTCCATATACAATTTTAGGTTGTTATGTAAAAGTTCAATAACAACTTTCTTATAGCTGCGGGATTTTATTATAGTTTTTATGTCCCAAGAAGTGTTCATGAAGATATTTCCTCTAATATCTTCTCCCTTTTTGCACTTGAAAAGGATATGGTCAATCGATGCCTCTTCTCCACAATCGCAGATTGCTGCTTTCCCAAATAGTCTAGTTTGGTGGGTTCCTATTGCTCCATGTCCCGAATATATTTGATTCAAATAGAAGTTTCCTTCTAGTCTGTTCAAGGATACTTTTGGGAAGAAACCATGAGTTATTCGTCCCTTGTCAGCTTCGTCCCATCTTGTCTGCCAATCCCGGATAATCTGTTTTACAAGAGTCTTTATTTGGATTTTAGACAGTGGAAAACTAACATCTATGGTGTCTTTCGTTGTCGCTTCCTTCGCCAAAGCGTCAGCTTTTTCATTCTTGGCGTGGCCCACATGGACTTAGAAACACTACATTTGTTTTCTTTAGCAAGATTTATATCTTTCTTTAATTCTTCTACCAGTTGGTTTGAATACCTATTGCTTGATAGGGCCTCCAATGACTATCTTGAGTCCGTATATTGGAGCAATTGGTATCGAATGTAAGCCGACCCGCCCGAAGGCATACGGCAAAAACTGATGATTCAGTCACCACGATGCAACCGCACCGGTCTTAAAAGGTGAAACGCGCAGGTCCGGCATCCAATTGCCACAACGTGACACCGAGACTCACACCAATCACAATGTACCAAAATCTCCAACTGCCTCAGGCACCAGCCCTAGCGCCCGCATTAACTCAACCACCCTACAACACACCGAGCCACATCCCCCTCCCTTCGAGATGCTGGCCCCGTCAACGCCATTTTTGACCTCAAGCAGGTCTTTAATTACAAAATATACATATTTACAATCATCCTCAGTTACAGTTCTGAGGGCAAAGGAACAAAATAACGGAAAACAGAACAATGGTATTCATTTTTTCTTTAATCAGGGTCTTTCAACAGGACTGTGTTGAATCTTTTCCGGGTCGGAACTGCCCTCTAGAAAGCCAGAAACGGCTTCAGCCAATCATCTAAAAGATAGACAGAACAATTTAATATAATGAAATAAGCGTTATGAGAATGATCAAAAACAGAGCTAACAGAACATATATACAATGAGACTCTAGACAATATATTCGGGTCAGTTGAACCATGTTTTACACTTCATTAATCTTCCAAATATAGTTGTAAGTTGTTATGAAAAAGTTCGATAACAACCTTTTTGAAGATGTGGGATTTAAGGAGAGTCTTTATATCTCTCGAAGAATTTGCGAAAGTGTTTTTTCTTATGGCGTCCCCTTTTTTACATCTAAAGAGGATATGCTCAACATCTGCTTCTTCCACTTCACATTTACAGGTTGGAGTTTTCCCAAAGAGTCTTTCTTGATGGGTCCCTGTTGCTCCGTTTCCTGTGTAGAGTTGGTTGATGAAGAAGTTCCCTTCTAAACGCTTGAGTGTAACCTTGGGAAAATAGGCGTAGGTTGTACGTCCCTTTTCAGTCTCTTCCCATCTTGCTTGCCATTTCTTCATAATTTGCTGTCTCGATAAAGTTTTAATCTGTATCTTTGTCCAAGGATAGTTAACATCCACATGGTCTTTTGTTGTCCCTTCTTTGACCAGCTTATCAGCATGTTCATTTTTAGCGTACCCTACATAGGCCCTTATCCAGTGCAAAACAATATTACCCTTGGCTGTCTCTGCGTTTTTAATATCTTGCTTAATTCCTTCAACAAGGTTATTTAAGAACCTATTACTGGACATGGCCTCCGAGTAAATGTGTAACTCTTTTATGTTACTGTTGAGTGCCAGCTGAACAGCCCTCTTGATGGCAAAGAGTTCAGCGCTGTAGACTGTTGAATTGTCATTTAGTCTGTACCTTTCTTCTTTTATAAGGACTCCATTTCTGTTGATAGCCAATCCGCTGCCCACTTGGTCATTTAGCTTAGAGCCATCAGTATAAATACTGAAGGCGTTATGATCCGTTGTTTCGTAATCCCATTTAGTTTTAAATCTTTTCCAAGGTTTGATGAGTGGGCTTTTGATGTCTTCCACATTGGCTTTGTAGAATTTCATATCTCCGATTTCTACTTCATCTCCCCAATGTAGAACTATGTAGGTCTTGACCTCCTCCTTTATTTTAATGTCGAGAGGAGCACATCCAGAGAGTACATTTAAAGCCTCGTTAGAGACAGTAGAATAACACTTAGTAATGCTAAGCAGGGCCATTCTTTGAGCTTGAATAATCTTCCAATTTATATGTTGAAAATCTCGGTACCAGGCTGGAGCGCCGTATGAAATCATTTTCTCGGTTGCGCCTATATAGATTTTCTTCACGATTTCAGGGTGGAGGCCCCATGTTGCTTTAGCCAGTCTCTTCAGTTTGAAGTGAAAACTGACTGCTTTTTCTCTAACATAGTTGAGGTGCGTTGTGAATTTAGGACCTATGTCGAAAGTAATACCCAAATATAGTATTTCTTGTTTTTGGGCTATCTTTTCATTATTTATTCTAAGTCTTGGTTCGTATAGAGCCGTTGGTATATATATCATAACCTGCTTGAAAGTTAAAATGGTTAGGAGGAATGTAAACTTTTTGTTCTGGATCAATGCTATTATACGGAGAACGAGTGTCCATCAACTCTAGAGACGGAAGAAATTCTGGTTTTAGATTTATATTTTTGATTGTAAAATTAAATTTAAAATATTCATATTTAAGCGTTAAATGGATGGGGGGGGGGAATACCAAGCAGGACATTAAGTGTCTGTAGGTGTGTGTTTAAAGGTTTGGCTTATTTTTAATAAAAATTTTCGCTGGAGTGAGGACAGTCGAATAATTTGTTCTTTAGTAAGATTACCTGCCCACACTCCATTTGCTTATGTTATTATCTTTCCTATAACTGTATTGATTGTTGCCTGTTGCGCACTTATTTGTTGTAGATCTTTCTGTCTCACAGAAAGTTTCTTAGGAGCTGCAGGTATAGATTCACTTCTCTCCTGTTCGCCTTGGATTTTTTCTATGTTACCCAATATATTCTCCTCTGGTAGCTCTATATCTTTAGGTTTGCTAAGCGGAATCTTAATTGATGATCTTGAGGATGTGGATATTTCTAGGGTTTTATCTCGCGGATAGTCTATCTTCTTTTTTATTGTGAAGTTTATTATTTTTCGTAGTAAGGTTTGTCCGTTTGTTTATCTTTACTTGTTAGTGAGTTGGTTGGAGGCATGGTGATTTTTTCCATCTTGAATTTCTTTTAATTGACGAACAGATTCATTAAGTTCAACCTTCTCTGAATCCGAGCAACTACTGTATCGCACTAGAACTCTACCACACCTCGTACAGATTATTTCACACCTCTCACAAAATATTTTCAGTATTTCCAATAAAATATTTCACAGTAACTCAAATGGTCACTCACACACACTTTAAATCTGTAAGATTTCATCCATGCGCTAAGAATCAATCTGTTCCGGCGTAGATATTTACTTTGTCTCCTTTTCCGGCAAACATCAGGCGCTCAGTCACGTGATGGCTCACAGCCAATGGGCGGTCGTCTTCCCGACCGAAGATAGTGAGAATTTTTTTCTTGATGGTAACTTAAAGAACCACTTATTACTGCTTTAATAATTAATATTTAAGAAATTTTTACATAGAAAGACTATTACAGACCTGGCCCTTATGATGCTGAACTTAAATTTGATTAATTCATTGAAAATTTACAATTTTAAGTTGATCGAAAACGAGCTCGTTAAACTCGCGTCGTGTCTCACTGGCCACCTGGCGGGGAAGGGATCTATAATGTATGAGCGAAGCGTTTGGAGTACCTGGGGGCTTAGCCCCCCTAACCTCCTGTGTGACTTTTAATGAATAAGACATGACTTGAGAGATAATATAAATGGCATGTATATAAAAAATACAAGTAATGTCGTTACGTGGACAGAACAGCAAAAAAAATACACAGCAAAAAATAAACAGTGGAAAATTGGCCTGACAGCCATAGTATGTCATATATTGGGTAAAGTACATGGAAATAATAATAAAATGATCCGGGACAAATGTTTATATACAGTGGGGATTGGCCTAGAGGCCAGTAAGACAGAGTACAAAAATACATGGCATTGAAACCATGTTCTGTGGACTTTACATATCAAGTTTATACAGGAGTTTGGCTAGAGCCAGTCAAAAGCAATACATGGGAAAATAGTTGTTTTCCAAATAATCCTGGGGACGTTTACATGCTAAATTATCTTAGCCAAAGGACAAAACAATAGAATAGTCATGTCTGGGTGAAACCGTGCTGCTACTGTAATCCTCCCGGTGCTACCCACAGAGTTTCAATTAGGCTCTGGGTCGTCGTCTGTTTTTGAACAGAGTGTAATCGTACTCTTCGAGCAACTGAAGCTCAGAGTTGTCGATAAAGGGTATCTTGGCATAGAAGTTTGTTGCCAATTCTCCCATGAACGCAGTCAGTGGGGGAATGTCGTTTGCCTCGCGAATATCCCGGATTCTTATGAACCAGGGAACCCTGGCTATATTGTATTTGACAAATGGAGGATTGGATTCTTTCCAATTCGGCCAGTCTGGTCTTATATGCTGAGGCCCAGATTGGGGCAGCATATGTTATGATGGGTCTTATCATGGACTTGTAGATTAAGAGTTTATTTTTAACGTTGAGTGGCGATCTTCTGTTAATAAGGGGGCCAAGGGAGGCTTTAGCATTATTTACTTTGTCCTTGATGTAATTGACGAGAGATTTCCAGATGAGGTGTTTATCCAAGATAACACCTAGGTATTTGGTTTGGTCAAGCCATGGAAGTTGGGTATTAAACATGGTTAGGAATATGTTATCAGGTATTATGTGCCTGTTTGTGAATAGGATCGCTTGGCTTTTTTCTACGTTAATTTGAATTTTCCAGTTAGTGAGCCATATTTCGAGTAAATAAATGTGTGATTGGAGTCTTGCCATGATTGCAGTGTCGTCTGCGAAAAGTGCCAACATGGTGTCTGGGAATAGGGGGATATCGTTTATGAAAATGTTGAAAAGCAGGGGCCCAAGGACAGAACCTTGGGGGGGTTCTTGCTTTAGCTAGTCTGGGTGTTGAATTAGTTCTACGTACGTCGACGACAAACGTTCTTTCAGTAAGGTATGAATAAATTAAGTGAGTAAAGTTGGATGGAATTGAGAGGTAATAAATTTGTAAATTAGGCCCTTGATCTAGACACGATCAAAGGCCTTTGCTACATCAAGCAATAGCGCAGCCGCGCTTTCCTTTTTAATTAAGCTATTAGATATGTAGTCTGTAACTCGGAGTTGGTGGGTCGTGGAAAGTTCCTTCGTGAATCCAAATTGTTGGGGTATAAGTTTATTATTGGTTACAAGGAAATTCATGATTCCATCCCTGATGGTAGTTTCAGCTATTTTTCCCAGAATGGGTAGGAGAGAGATGGGACGATATGATGAAGGGTCATTTAGTTTCTTCCCCGGTTTGGGGATTGGAACAATCTTGGCACTTTTCCACTCGACAGGGAAATGGCAGAGGTGGAGCATGGTATTAAGTAAGAGAGTGAAATATGAGATAAAATTAAGGGGGAGTTTCTTAACCATTTTATTGGTAATGGGGTTCCTGGGGCTTTCTTAATTTTGAGCTTATGGATAATGTCCGTGATTTCCTTTGTTTTGACAGGTTCGTAAGTTTGGCTTGGGGTATTTAGAAGGAAGTTGTCGACCGATTATGAGATATAGGTATTGAACTGATGGTTTATAGTTGGATTTTCCTCGAATTGAGTTTCATAAGTGTTAGCCAAGACATTAGCTTTGTCAACATTTGTGAGGGCTACTGAACTTCCATTAACGAGTGGGGGGATGGGCTTATGTTGGTTTTTAAGTGTTTTGTAGCTCTCCAAAGGGAGCCATTTTCCACCTCGAGTGAGGTCAGGTGATCAAGCCAATCATTTTGTATGATAAGGTGCGTTGCGCTTTTAATCTCCCCTTGGAGTTTACGCATAATCGATCTGTCCAGTGGGTCTCTGAACTCCTGCCAGTTTCTTCTGGCGTGATTTTTTCCTTTTAATAAGGTTTTTTATATGATTAGGGATGTGAATTCCCTTGACTCGGGTTTCCTATTTAGAGTTACTAAGATGAGTTTGAATAATACTGTCAGTGAGGTTCTTAACTGCCTCGTCCAGGTCAGAACTGGATAGGGGTGCAGTGGGAGGAGCCGTGGTGCCTTACTTATCCTGACTAACAGTCCCTACCACTGGAAAGTAATCAACCACTTCAGCCTGAGGGACCCGTAAAGCGGAATCCGAAGTGGATGGGGAAAGAGGAGAGGACATGACTATTTACCAAGAGCCAAGCCTAGGTTGAAAAAGCGACTAATGCCAGGTAAACAGTAAGCGTACCAAACCACCCTTCGCGGAATTGGCAGCTGATGACAGTTTCACCTAAGAAACGGGGAACCGCTCTGTAGAGTTACGCTACCCTCGGAAACCTCGGACTTACGATTGTTAAAAAGATTTAGATCTTGCACTTGATCAGCTATAACGTCTGCTTCTCGCTAGTCTAAATGTACCACCAATCGCGTAAGATTAGCTTTGAAAAAGCTGCAAACCAGTGTCATACGAATAAAGCAACTCTGGATCGCCGGCGGGACACATCAGAGTGCGGGCACTTGGGAACTCGAACACGGGAACTGGACAGGGAAACACGACCTCACTTCACGAGGTCTGGACTGGAACTGTTGAGAGAGGCTGGAGATCCTCAAGGATATTTTTATATCCCGATGTTTTTTCTTCAGATTTGATTGACTCAAGGGTCCGATCGGAGAACTATTGGGACAGAATTATATTAACCTCGGCGGACTGCGAACCAGAAGCAGCAAATAAGTAACTACGCAGCCGCCAAGAGCCGGACCTCCTCCGAGATCCAACGGTTTCTCACACGTTCGGTCACAATCGAATCGCTGTATTCGGCAAGATGAGCTCTTTTCATATGTATGCCCAACTCACGCTTGTCGGAGAAAACTCTTCTACAAAGCGCATACGCACCTTCCTCCATGACACCACCGCAGCTGCCGATCCGAAGGCAGATGCCAACAGAAGACTTCAGAATAAGAAAGGTTCAAACAAGAAGTGAAAACGAGCAGCCCCGAAAGACAGGACGACGACGAGTTGCCCGTGGTGAACGGTATTAGCACTCTGTGCGGCAGAGCGAATCCTACACCGCAGATCGTAAGTCCAGAGAGTTCCCAGTGGCAACCCCCTTTAGAAGGGTCCCTTCGCAGAGTGGTCGGGTACTCACACAGGAATACACTACATCCCCCCCGCCACGGCTGAGCCTCGTAGCTCCAACCCACGGACAGCATAGTTGACTATAACGTCATAGCGCTTGTAGTATATGAGCCTGGTCTTTGTTGCGGTTGCAACCAGCACGGCAAAGACGGCCATGGCCCCGGGTGTACCTAGAACGGGAAGGCAAGACAATAAATCCAAGTTTATCACTATTAATGAAATCCTTACCAGTTAAAAATAGGTGTGTACGATCGGGATGGGAAAACCAGAAGGTCTGGATCCCCCCCCCCCCCCCCCCGTCGCTAATATTAAAGTGAAAAATGGCATTTGATGCATCGTGTGGGAGGTTGAGGTGCCGCTGCAGGAAGTTCCTGAGAATGTGGTCGTTTTTTACCCAGGACACCCGACTGGATCCGAGATAACAGACAGGTGCGTGAGTTTAGGTAAAAGGTATTGTCTGAATAAGAAAAATCTTTGTTGGGGTTTCAAGGGTACGATTGCCAGGCACCCCCAGCCAATCTCGGAGCTGCTCAACCGGTGAGAAGAAAAGCAGACTATCAGGTCTGAAATACACCCCTAGGTATTTGAATGCATCACCGGGCATAAGTGCTTTTAGTGGCACTCCTTTGACATCGAACCTAGAGTTCACTACTTTTAGCCTTTTATTTTTACCATCCACCAAAAGAGATCTAGAAAAGGATTTAGATGCATTCACTCTCAAATTACAAGCGTCAAGGATGTCAATCGTCTTGTTCAACTAGATTTGTAACCCCAATTTGGTATTTGCAAAGAAGATATCGTTGGCAAAGGCCGAAATGGGCAGGAGAACTCCATCGACACCCACCCCTGTGAAATATCTTAGCCTGCTCGTCAAAAATTCAATTACCAAGTTAACAGAGAATCTTCGACATAGAATCTTCCTGACGAACACCACAAGAGGGGTGGAAGGGAATGCCAGTTTCGCCGAGAAATTGCATTATAGTGACACTCCCTTGATGTAAACTAGTCAAATACTCGGAAAACACAGCTGGGAGACCCACCGCACGCACCTCCTAATAAATAGCTTTGTGACAGTCGAAAGCCTTAATCAAATCCACAGATGCAATATAGGACTCGGTCAGTTTCATTTACGCATGCTGTAGAACTATATCTAAGCGAAACGTTTTGAGAAACTCCGTCGGGCTCACGGAAGGCTTTCTGTTCCTCCGATAGATTTAAACATTTCGCCATTCTCTTGCCTCTGTCTCCCTTTCGCAGTTTTGACAAATATTTTTAGAAATTGGAGCACGGTTATTAATCTGGTCTTTATTATTAAGGTCGTTGATCAGCCATTGCTCCCCAAGTTTCTCTTCGGGTTTTTTGATATGATAGTTTGCTGTGAGCAGGCGCTCGAAAACAGTGGTCCGGGGTCCTTATACCTGTGTTACATGGACAATCCTGTTTGTGACTTTGAATCTTGCTAGGTGGCTAAGAAATGGACCATGTAATTATTGTTTATCATTAAATTTGATTTAGGTTTTTAAAAAAAAATTCAATATTTTCTATCCGTGTAAGATAGCGTCCACTGATTGGTCCATACTTGGTTTAAGTTTGTCTTTAAAAGGCGGGTGATTGCTGAATGGGTATAATAAGCAGAGGTCGAATAGTAGCCCCTTCCTTGGCGAAACCGTCTGCGGTTCCAAGCCCGGATGAGAAATAGGGAGGACATTCGACAGGAATCAGCCGACTGTCCCAGAGATGGTAATTTGGGGAAGAGGGAGGGGAGAAATTAGACTTTTTATCGCTCCCTTTCCTCCTATTTTTATCAAAAAATTCTCGATAAGTTGTTGTCCTTTTTGGACTTGGGAACAATTTTATTGGTTAAGCATCATGAACTTAACTTAAATTTATTTAGTTGGACAAATGTACTTAAATAGTAATTGATAGATGGGTATTATACAAAAGTATAATAGATTGTTGATTAATAAACTCTAAGTTTTAATTAAAATTGGAACTTTTAAGTTTAATCCAGTTTGGGATAATAGGCTCTTTTGGACTTAGAGTATTTTTATTGGTTAAGTTAGATGAACTTAACTTAGATTTATTAGTTGGACAAATATACTTAAATAGTAATTAATAGATCGATATTATACAGGAGTATAATAGATTGTTGATTAATAAGCTCTATGTTTTAAATACGCTTTTTGGACTTAGAATATTTTTATTGGTTAAGTTAGATGAACTTAGAGTCAATTTATTAATTGAATAAATAAACTTAAAGAATAGTTGATAAATTAGTATTACGCAATAGTTTAATTGATTATTGATTAATAAATTTTAAGTTTCATCTGGAATTTGTACTTACAAGTTTAAACCAATCTGGGAAATTGAACTTTTATTTATATTATTGATTAGGTTCAATTTGGAGAACAACCGATCGAAATCGGAGATACGTGGCATTAATGAGGCATCCCACGGAGTCGACACCCACCGGCCCCCCAATGGACAAAACAAAAGGATACACTCCGGTTATACGTAAATTATTTAATTATAAACATAAAGTAGTTAAATTATTTTTCTCTGAACATGGAGACACTTTAACACATTCATATTCAAAATTATCAACAGTAAACTACATAATTATACTACTATATTAATATGAGAATAGGGTTAATTACAAAATGCTTGACACAACATACATGTACTTCAATTTTCTATCCCCCAATCCTATGTTAGTTATCCTATTTCCAAGATATTTCAGTATCGATTCGTTTAATTCGAATCATTTGATCCCGTAAAAATTTCTTCCTCTGAGCATGAAATAGCATTAGTTTCCAAGGTCCAAGGTCACAGGTTTACGTACATCCATACATATTTCCTTGGATTTATCAACAATTTTTATAATTATCTGCACTGAACCTTGATTTTTAAGGATATTTTTAACAACTGCTCCCTCAACTCTATGCTGGGATTTGTTAAATGATACACAGCCGTGAGTGGACACTCTGAGAGATAGTGGTCAGGGTACCCGATTCCCTTTTTGTAGGGGCAGAGCTGGGAGTCAGAGACCTTAAACCTATGCAGGTGTTTTATAAATGGGCCATGACCTGTTAAAAAGTATATTAGTTTATTGTTTGTAATTTGAAATTATTTGTTTGGTGTTTTAATGAAGTCAAAGGTCCTTCTCCCTGTAGAAGAGTTGGACCATTGTTCTGTCCAAGTTTTAATTAAGTAAGTTTTTAAAGTTGTAGTTATTGAGGCTATTGAATAGGGTATATGAAGGTGCGGGCCGATGATTGCACCAGCTTTGGCGAAGCCATCGGCTAGTTCATTCCCCATCAGCCCCACATGGGCCTTAACCCAGTGGAGGCCGATGAGGTGTTGGTTTTGTATGTTCTTTTTAACCACAAATAATAATGTGGATTTATTGAAAGATGATTGTAACGCCTCTATGGATGATTTGCGGTCTGTATAAATATTGGCTTTAACATTATTTTTTGATGCATATTTAATGGCAAGGTCGATGGCCATCAGCTCTGCTTGGAAGACTGTATTATACTTACTCAATTTATAAGCCATAATATGTAGAATTATTTTAGTTTTTGAGTCGATAATACACACCGACAGCCCCACATCATCTTCCATTTTGGAGCTGTCGGTGTTATATATCAACTTCCGGAGTAAATGTATTAATGTTTAATGGGGTGTAAATTTTATAATTTGATACAATTGAGTGAAAGGGAGACCTGAAGTCGACTAATTCTGGAGGGGGCAACTTTTTATTTTCCGTTAGATCCTTCTTATAGTTGATAAAATAAAATTTTAAGTATTCATATTTAAGAGTAAGGTTTATTGGTGGGATACACTGATCTCTAACTGTAACTTCTGGATAGGGCAAGACATTTTGTTGACTTGAAGCCGATATGGAGGCCGCCATGATGGGGCACACTTTTCTTGATACCGCAATATTTCGCATATTTTTCATGTTAAAATACGCCGACATATATTATTTTTGGGTTATTTTTTTTCATTTTCTTTTTAAACCCATTTTAAATGTAATTTGCTATTAAAATAGTAAGTCATTTGCAAGTCAAAGTAGAAGTAGTTAAAAAGCAAGAGCAAAAACTATCTGTTTGGCTATATAAAAATTAATTCTAAAAGAAGAAAATATAATATTTATATATATTTAATACTTCTACAATCCTTTGGTAATAAAAAACACCACTAAATCATTTTTAAAAAAATGTTGGGACACAGTATGGCAGCTTTCAATTGGTTTCAACGCGCCCGTAGAGGAAACAAAGTTTGAGCCTTCCAGCAGTTACAGTTAGAGTTCAGTGGTGGGATACCCAGCAGGACTTGTAAAGAGTCAGTTGGCGTATGTTTATATGCTCCGCTAATTTTCAACATAAATTTCCTTTGAAGTGATAAAAGATTAGTTATTTGTTATTTCTTTAGGTTACTTGACCACACAGCTGCTCCATAAGTGATGATTTTTTCTATTGTGGTTGTGTACCAAATTTTGAGTATAGTCCTGCTGGTACCCCAATTAGTGCCTATTACATTATTTAGACTATTGTTATATTATAATAAGCATTTGTTGTTAAGATTTAAGATATAGGGGGACCAAGTGAGATTGTCGTCAACAACGACCCCCAATAGACTAAGGTTACGGACTATTAAAATTTTTGTTTGATTAAGTTTAAAGATTGGGTCTCTTGCAAGGGGTCCATTAGGGTCGTTGTTGACTCTTTTCAACCTGATCCCCTTTTTAATAAAGAATAATGCTTTAGTTTTGTTTGGGACCACCTTCAGGTCCATCGACTCCAAGGTCTCACCCACTAACTGTAAGAGTCTATTAGTATTTATTTCGACTTGCGTGTTTTCCAATGGGTGAACACCGCAAGGTCGTCGGCAAATGCCTGTAAGTAAAATTTATCGTTATTGAGTTCTAATATTTTATTAAAGTAGAGGAGCCACAGCAGGGGTGCAAGCACTGATCCCTGAGGGGCTCCTTTTTGAATAGTTTTATATATAGTGTGGTCACATTCATTACAAAAGATTTTACGGTTGCTGAGGTAACTCGAAATTATTGTTTTTAAATAAGTAGGTATTTCTAATTCGTCTAGTGTGTTAAATAGAATATTCCAATTTAAGTTATCGAATGCCGCACATATATCGATGGTAATAAACTATGTTAAATTGTGGATATTTTTCGATTGTTGCTTGTGCAGAATATTGTTTGTATTAACCCAGTGGGTTGGACGGTTAACAATTATTCTTTCCAAGATTTTCCCCAAAGTTGGGAAGCAGATTGGTCTGTAAGATGACAGCACCGAGGCGTCTCTTCCCGATTTCAGTAGAAAGTATACTCTGCCCGTTATGAGGGCGTTAGGGAAAAAACCAAATTTAATGCACAAGTTAAATGTATCCAACATTAATTTACTATGATTTTCGATGATATTTTTCCAATTATAATCAATGAGATCCGGACCGGGGACCTTACCAGATTTCAGACTTTTGATTACTACTTTTATTTCTTTTAAGATTAATGGATTGCCTGTTTGTAATATATTGTAAAGGGGAAGTTGGGTGGTTTCATTATCACCGAAGTTATGTGTCATTAAGTTCTAGTTTTTGTTCAAATGAGAGATTAGGGTTTAATGGATCATGAATGAGAAGGTCCTGATTCCTTTTTAATTTTTTAAAGGCTACTTTGAAGACTGTTCCATATTTGTCTTGAGTTTGGGTGCAAAAATCCTGCCAGGCTTTGTTTTTAGATTTATTTATTAGTTGTTTATAAATTGCTCTTTTTTTTTATATGCAAGGGCCGCCAGCCGGATCTCATTGGGTGAATCAGTGATTTTTTAATGATTTTAACTTTTTATAAAGTGCTGTAATATAATTCCTCTAAATTTTCAATTCCATTGTCCACCAATTAAATTTTTTCAGTTTTTTAGGCTTTTTTTTAATTGTTTTAAATGCGCAATTACTTGTAATTTCACTTAGTTCTATGATATGTTTTTCAAGGTCAGATGTATTAGCGGCCGCCCCGATGCTGGCATATAAGTTATGGCATTTCTTATTAAATTCTCTTTGGAATTTATACAGAGAATGTTTAGTTTTAAAATAGAATTCCGTAAGATTTTTCCTTGAGTTCCAGGCAAATATACTTATGGTCACTGCCCGTTTCCGTGGCTTGTATGTTCCAGTTATTAATAGTAGAGATTAAATTAGTAGTACAGATTGCTAAATCGGGGTTTCCATTCCCCGAATGCGAGGTAAAAGATGAACCCTTTTCTTTAATATTATGTATGTTTAGATTATTTGTATTAATAAAGTTGATGAGATGACGACCTCGGGTGTCCTCAATGTCGTATCCCCACAATGGAGAATGACAATTGTTCAGATTATTGAGTTCGTGAATTTGTATTTCGATATTTTCGCGAGGGCGGAAGTAAATTGAACCCAAAATTATAATTTTATTGTTGAAAACCAGGTCTATAAAGATTGACTAATTAGTTTTTGTTCTAAAGTTAATTTTAATTTCATCATTATTTATTATGAATCATGCCCCCCCCCCCTTTATCTGTAATGAATAATTTTAGTCTATGGGGCATTCTAGTTGTAGAGTTTATTGATCTGGGAGGATCCTGAAAGAAAATAATATCAATATTATCGGTTAGGGCAGTGACCAACAGTAGGTTAAAAGCAGACATAGAATGGTTAAGATTAATTTGAATTATATTTAACGATGCCATTGTTGATTTTACATAGTGAGGAGCAGTGGTGGGACAAAAGCAGTAGAGTTATAAGCAGGGGCCCAATCTATATCCCCAAATTTATAAAAATTATCTCTATATGCTACGATATCATATATATGAAGCAGGATGCGACTCAGACGATGTGACTCTTAGTTTATATATACACAAAGATAATATTATATACAACTATTATTTAGAGTCGAGTACTTCACACTCCCAAACCAACCCTATCTATTACACTTCAACAACAAAAACCCACAAATAGATTAGACTCGGCTTGAGTCAATATTTACGCTCCAATAACAAAGATCCACAATCAGACTCAACTCGAGTCGACACATAATATAACTAATTCAAGTAAAATCAAATTATCAAACCAAACCATAAAAGGATATACTCCTACTCCTGCCTCAATTTCTATCCATAATTCACAATTCTTCTCCGCACACATCTTTTCATAGAGTTCATCGATTATTGTTCATTAGATGCACCTATAGTCCGTTCGGTTACGCAGTAACTTGTGTTGTCTATCATAATTTTGACAAAATCTTTTGTCCAAACATGTGTGGTCTACATCAAGATTCCTTTTATATATGAAATTAGAGAACTTGCAATTTAAACATTGAGGAGAGCATTCATCCTCGTGTGGAGGCTTCCCACAGATTAAACAAAGTTTATTGTTTTTACAAATTTTCTTGGTGTGGCCGAAGCGTCCGCAATTTGTACATTGTTTCACACCGAATAATTCTGAGTGCTTTACTTCTTCGAAACCCAAAAAGATCTTTGATCTTGCTGACAGTTCTCTGAATACATCACCCTTAACAGTAATGATCCAGTGTTTTGTGGTGGTTTTTTTTGGTTGGTATATTGAATGGCATTAAAGTAAGTTTGTTTTCATTAAAGTAAGGGTTTTTGGTAATTGAGTCTTTACGAATCTCATCCTCCGTCAGGTCTTGTTCAAGGTTTAAAAGAATAATATGCGGTTGTCTTTTTTTTGGTTTAGATATTATAAAATCTCTGGATTGATCGCATTTCTTGGTGATCTCTTCAATGGTTTGAGCCTGGGCTTCGTTCTCCAGCTCAATTAAGGTGGACCCATCTTTTATAGAAATAAACTTCACTGCACTGTCTTTTAGGTTATCGTTTGCTCTTGAGGTGTCTTAGGTTTAGTTTAATCATAATCAGAAGGTTTAATTTAGTATGGTATTTATTTAATCACGAGAGCTACGGTTTAGGTGCGACATGTTCGCCATCCAATCTCGTTCTGTTTCGTCCGGTTCCTGCTAGAGGTAACCCTGTGGTTGCCGAAGAAACTTGGCGAATAATCGCTCAGTCGGCGCACACCACACTCTAATAATCTTGCTAGTGAACCCCTTTTCTTGTGGTGACGATGGTTTAATAATCATGGTCACCATCTGTTCCTGCGGGCCCGGTTTATTAGATTCATTGGTGACCTCGGCTTCGATTTTATACAAGGCCATTTCTTTGAGACAGGAAATCTCCCTGGTGTGCGCCTCAATTAACGATTGTTTCTCTCTGTTATGTGATTTCTTAATCTCTTTAATTTTTACTTCCAATTCTGTAAATTGCTTCTTCAGGTTTTCTTCATTCAGATTCTTTAGAAAAGCCACGTGTTTCTTGGTCACGGTTTCCATCTCAAGTAGGTTGTTTTCGTATTCAAGCTTAATTCGTGAGGCTGTCAAAGAAAAATTTTCCTCCAACTTCCGTATAGCTACGGCGTTTGCTTCAGTAGATTTTTGGATTAAATTTTCAAATCTGTTTACTTGATCTGCATTAATTTTAATTAGTTGGGCTACCACTTCTCTGGAGTTTCTATCAGTTTCTTTAAGTAGGTTTGATGCTTCTGGAATTGAGTTGATTTGAAAGTCAATTTGCGAATTCCTGTTGTCGTTGAGATTATTGTTTTTCTCCAATTGTTGGATCTTGCCAAGGAGCATAGCTTGTTTTTTCTGGTCGACAGCCAGGACATTGTTCATTGCCTGTAGATAGGAAGTTATTTCAAAGATCTCGGCCTTGTTAATTTTGCTTTTTTTTTGTTTTATTGTATTGTTTATATTTTTTTATTAATTGTTCAAACTCCTGGAGAATGTCAGTTTTACTGGAGATACTAGTTTTAATCATTGGTGTGGTTCATTGGAGCAACCCCATAACATTGGAGCAACCCCATAACTTCCAAACCCAGACCCGGATTCACTTAGCACCCCCGGAGGGGGGCGCACAGGCTACAAAGCCCTTGGGTGTATAAAGATCCGGGCCGGGAACATGAGGTGCCCCCAGCACTTTCGGCGGACCAACCGGCACCCCAGCCCCGACGGGCGGGGGAGACACGCGGCGACTCCGCAAGGAGCACGCACGCACGCGGACCCGGACAACATTTATTAAAAAATTTCTTTGTATACAGTCCCTCCCGGGGTTTTCACAACTGCCCCCGGGAGAAAATATAACAGTAAACAATACAGATCACTAAACGGCAAAAGAACGAACGGAAACAGCTTCCCATAACGACATAGCTTTTATTAACATAATATTTTCTCTTTGAAGTTGGGTCATCTTTATAGAAGCTGGAATAAAAGGTGGTAGTAGTTTATAGCAATAGTAATATGAAAGATATTTTATTTGTTTGGAGACTAAGTCTCCATGGACACAGGCAGGGCATTAGACCAACGTCGCTGGACATTAAATGATTTCAATAAGACTATTAATTAAAAGACCCAGCAGCCAAGGGTCCCTTTTGAAATATATTTTCCTTGTTTACGCCAAAGGAAACTGAGGGCAAGCAAGCATTTCAACCCATAGGGCTGGGATTGAACATGAACTCAACTGTAACCCCGCCATAGACGGTCACAAGTCCGTTTGAGAGAAGGGGGGCTCCATGCAGACGAAGCAACCCCATAACTTAGACTTACAGACCCTGACCCGCACCAACTCGGGCTAAAAGCCCTTAGAGCATACGGTACGGGCCGGGATGGATTGCCCCCCAGCACTCGGACGCCCAAATGGCCCCCAGCCCAGCCCCGCCGGGAAGGGAAGGCACCGGACGACGCCAACAGTGAAGCACACGCCCGGTCCCATAACTTGAAGTTGCTTAACCTAATAAGTATTTGAAACTTCTGGACCTGCCGGTATTTCCAACATGAAAACCGGCAGGGGCGTCTTATCCCGCAGGTTTTTTTTAACTGTTCAAGGTGAATTTCATTTACGTTACTTCACCCAAAGTATCATTAGGGTCAGTGTCCTGGCAGAGACATTTTATGACAACCTTGATCGGGCGTTCGGTGTTACGGTGCTTGACAACCTTACGGTGCTTGACAACCTTGATCGGTGTTACGATATAATATCCAATTCGATTATCAGTGAGATATTTAGTCACCATTCGGTGGCGATCGGCAGTTTTGCATAAAACCATGAAACAATCATTACTAGCCCTAAACTCAACCTGGGGTACAATTCCAAGGATCTCTTTACGTATTTCAAGTTGGTTTTCAAGTGATTTGACCATAAGTTCTACCCGATGAACAATTTTGCTAATATCAGCCTCTCCAACAAGCTTCCCCCCCCCCCAAAAAAAAACAACAATATAGGATTATTCACAATTACAATGTTGAATATAAATTACGTTATTAATATTGAAACGTTACGTTCAGTTACAATGATAGCAATTGTAAAAGATCCAACATGTTGGGTACCCCAGCATCATAAAACGATGGGGCATTATTATAATTGATATTATTTATTCAGTGTGACGATGTCTAGATTCGCGTAGTTCGCACGCCTCCAGCATCCCTGGCAAAAATGTTGCAGGCAGTCCAAGTCCCTGCTGAATACGAGTCTGTGTTCTCCGTATGGCAGCTGGAGCAGATAGTGTCCGTGACAACGTAGGGGTCAACCAGAGCTCAAATTTAAAAGTCCACATTAAAATTTCGGTTTTTAACGAAAATAAATTTTCCTATAAAATGTGTCCAAGATAGAACACATAAAATGTACGTCTATCCGAATTAAATATTTAATTTTTTAATTATTAGATAATTTTTTTTTATTTAATTAAAAAAATTATTAAGCATTTCAAATACATTAATTTTTTTTTGGCTAGTTATTTTTATGAAGGGGTATTTTTAATGTCATAAGAAATGGACGATATTTAAGCTTCAAAATTGAATGGTTATTAAACAGCATTTTAACTCTTGAAACAAATACTAGTAGTACTTTAAAGTATTAATATCAACTCGAGAACTAATGTATCTATATAATCCTTTATCATTAATTCGATTTTTGTTTGTTAAAGTACGTCTAACATATCGTAGCTCTCCAGACTTAAACTGACTGACAAACGTAAACTGACTGACGTCCAGACTGACAAAATTTAAAAATTTGAGTTGTCTTGACGTGCAGTACAAGGTGAAATAAGAATTATCTTTGCAACTTTGACACGCAACAACGCAATCGGTCGTTGCAGTCCACTACATGGCCAAGTTGACCAGCTAGTTGTAAAGATAATTCTCGTACATCCTGCATATTATAAAGATATTTTATATTTCTAGATATGATCCTATTCGAGGAGTACCTGGTCACAATGTGAAATCCCTTGGTCTTTCATGGAGCCAATGACCTTCCTGAGTCCAGGGATTCAGCACAAGAGGTAATACTTTATATTAAAAAAAACTAATTGAAGACTGCGTGGAAAAGCCAGACAGTTGTAAACAATGGCTATAAAGGAAAAGTCTCGTATGGTGTAAGAAATAGTATAATAAAGCAAAACCGGTCTGTGATGGAAGATATTTGGTCTGTTTTACCCAAATATGATAAGTTTTAAAATACTTGAAGTGTTTTTGATCCATCCTGAACAATTTTCGAAAACTGGAGCTGTCCGGTTCTTCCCCCCACGTCTTCAGTAGTATTCAATATACCATTCATTGAACACTTCACCAATGTATCATAGGACCGAGCGGTTAAAGGCGTCAGCTGGGAATACGAAGATTTCTGGTTCGATCCTAGGCGACGGACTTGACAATCTGATTTAGTTGCAACGAGGCTGCGGCTAACCAGCCCGAGGGCATACAGCTGGATGGTGCGACACTTCGACGACTCCGCCGCCACGAAGGCAACCCAACTCAGCCCAGCCCGAGAGGACGTCGGCGGACACCCGGCCCATGAACACGAGCAACCCGTGGGGCGAACCCGTATCCACGGGTGACGGGTTAAAATTTTAACTAACGAAATTTTGATCTCTCTCACTGGAAGATTTCAACTTAATACTTTATGGATTTAATACAAATACAAATACAAACAATACCTCGTTCTCATTTGAACGGTAACAAAGTTCGCTGCTCTCTCATAAAGCTAACTAGTGCACAGGGGCTAATACTTTACTTAATGTTATTAAATAATTCTGAACCTTATTATTCATAATCGATTCTTTTCCTGAGTTTATGAATTTCTGTCTCGTAATATTTACATTTTCGGTCAAAGCACGAATGATCCGTGGGATTTTTCGAATTGGTTCTTACATTATAACTATCACAATTAAAGCATTTTGGTATAACATTCTGTTCTTTACATTATGTTCTTTCTGTTCTGTTCTTTCTGTTCTGTTCTTTTTGTTCTGTTCTGTTCTGTTCTGTTCTGTTCTTTCTGTTCTGTTCTTTCTGTTCTTTTGTCGGCGTGTTCGTTTTAGCCGCATCTCCGGCATTTTGTTATTTCGCCTCGACAGAAGTTGGCGATGTGTCCATATATGCTGCATTTATAACAAATCGACGGCTTTAGATACTCTTTACAGTTAAATATGTTCCAGCGAATTTTGATTTTCTTTTTAGTCAAAATCTGATGGAAAGGCTGTGGGTTTATTTTGACAATATAGTTAATATTTTCGTTTTTGTTCTTCATTTGTCCGAGATATTCAATATTTCCTACTCCTGTTTCCTCATTGACCGCATTGAAGCTCGGTGGTCAGATTTGAACTCGCAAGTCTCTGCTAGCCGAACTCCGGGGCTGCGTGGCCCAGTGCATAAAGGCGTCGGTAAGGAATCTGAATATTCCTAGTTCGATCTTGTGCTCCGGACTATTGCAGTCCCGACGTCTATTGAAGGCGTTGGGTGCCAGCTCAGGTGTTGTCTTCGCCATCTGACCATGTTTTTTAAATAACGAGGTGCATGTGTGAATGTGTATGTGTCCCCGGGTCTTCCCTTCGAGATAGTCCCCGAACAGTCGCCAATAGCTCACTGTGCAGCTCTAGTGCGACGTTAATTAACCAAACCAATGCATCATAGGGCCTTCAATGAATAAAGGAGTTAAGCTAGTAATCAGGATTGCTGGTTCGAATCCGTGCGATGCACTTGTCAAAGAAAAGTAGTTATCTGGCGATCGGAGGGCTGCCAGATTGGCTACAAAAATACTAGAAAGTTTTGTCCTCGTCATCTGACCATGGTTCAAAAATACGAGGCATCGTTCCCGGGTATTTCTTTCGAGATAGTCCCCGAACCGCCGCTAATAGCCCACTATGTAGTTCTAGGGCGACGGAATTAATCAAACCAATGTATCGTAACTCAATTTTAAGAGTTTTATAATTTTAATAATTACACTAAATTCTGTTCATTTTACATTCCATTTTCTGTGTTTGATTTTGTAATACAAATTTTTACTTAAAATAGGGATCCACTGGTTAGTATTTGAACACTGCCTATTTTTAATAAAATAGTTTGCAATTTAGTAAATTGTCGATATAAAACGCTGCACATTTGTATTCACAAATATAAAAGATACTGTTCAAAGAGGAAACCAAAAGACAATTTCATTCATATATATGTAAGATATTTTATAACTCTTCTCTCTACTTTAAAATTTACTTTAACTTTCTGTAAAATTTGGATATCGCCCCCTTTTTCCCAGTACCAAAGCATCCAACATAATTAATCTCAAGAGGCAATATTCCACTCTTAGATTTTGGATGAGACACCATTACACATGTGACTACGTTCGCTCCCACGCAACTTCTAAAAGCCGAACTCGAACTAACTAGAAATGGCGAGCTAAAAGTCGAGGAACCAATCAGAGGTGTCCAGGTTGTATTCTCCTTCTCAAAATCTCCATCTTGATACAGATTCACGATGTAACCTCAAAGCTAGGAGGTCTTGCTCTGAAGTCCTGAACAATAAATGATGTAAACATAATATTCCAACCTTTGTTTTATACCTACATTAACCCGTCTAAAAACTATAGCGACTGCCCATCTGATTGATTAAACATCACATATATGTATATCATGTATTCCTATATATGTTGCTTCTGTTTTACAATATTTTGTAAGATTTTTTCAGCCTTTAACCTTTTGCACTCGTAATTATGCTTTAGAAAGTTAGCAAATAACTCGGAATTTTTTTTCATGTTCGGTCAAGATGAATTTTTTTGATTGAAATGTGTTCCAATTTAACTAGAAAGTTTACCATCCTTAAATCAAAAATTTAAAAATATAACCCCTGAATACACCCCTTGACCTAGGATGGAAATGTAGCCACATATTTTCTTTTTCAACGTGTCGAAATAATTTATTGAAACTACTAAGAATACTTAAGTATATTACACTACACCGCATTAAATATCTAAGAAATGTAATAATATAAACAAACTATATAAACAATTTTTAGGGGAGGAACGTAATGCCGGCACATCCATCATAGCAAATCAACTTAGAAATACTTCGAACAGAAATGTTTTGGTTAAGTTATCACAGTTTGCCCAAAGAATTTCTGTTTTCTATAACTAGTAAGAAGTAAGTAACTGTAACAAAACTAACTAAAAGACAATAAAAACAAAGAAACAAAATAAAAAGCACAACATAAAGAAACAATTACATTTTATAATTCTATGTTTTTCCAATTTCTATGGCGACATACGAACGCAACGGTACAGATGCAATGTCCCCCGTAGGGGGACATATGAGCGCGATGGTAAAACGAGTGATGTCCCCCATACGGGGACATAACATACGAGTGCAAAGGGTTAAAATTTAAACAAGTTATTTATTTATAGCACTCGAAACTCCTTGCTATCTACATCTAAGAGTACGGGGTGGTAAATTGACGATCGGAGATTTACAGAGGATTTAGTGATCGATGAAACCATTGTCGACTTTGAAAATGTGGAGTTTCCAACACACACTAAAATTAAAATTTTTACTTAATGACTGTTTTTTAACTACGTACAGGGTTCCCGCGCAACTGGGAAAACAGGGCATACTTTTGTTACGTCGCGCAACCACCTATACCCTTTCTCCTCGTGTCACGCCGCAGTCACCGGGAGTGGGTCGTTATAAATAAACGTAACTTAAAATTAAAACTAGGATATTCCGCTCCATGCTCCGCTAACGCTCCGCCAACCTCCGGAGGATTGCTACGCAATCCTCATAGGTTTGCTTCGCAAACCACTTCTCGCTTCACTCGCTAAAAGGTAGGACACAATAACAATGTGTCCTAGTAACAATACTTTTTTAATTATATTACTAAAAACTTTAAAAGTTAAAATTGTAAATTTAAATTAATATTCATCTTGGGATCACTACATTTTTTCGTCATGCAAGTCAATATAGCTTCAATTTTAATCAGCCGTGTCTTAAAAGAGAAGTTGTTTTGTCCCGTCTAAGAGTTGGCCACACTCGGTTCACTCATGTTCATCTCTTGTTAGCAGAATCACCACCTGTATGTCCTTACTGTGATATTAATTTTACTGTTTTACATATTCTTGAAGAATGTCCAGGTTTTAATTCTATCAGGCTACGCCTTTTTAAATCTCATCATCCTTCGCTTATCGAACTTTTAAGTGCTTCACCTCACTGTAATTTATTCACGTTTTTAACAGAAATCGGTTTTTATCATCAAATCTAAGCAAATGTATACACCTCTTTTAACATAAATAAATTTTACAATATGTAGTATATGAATTTTATTTCAGTAAATTTTACAATGTTTGGCATATAAATTTTATTTCAGTAAAGAGTTGAAAAAAAAAATTGAGACTATTTTATGGCGCAGTATGGCCCCTGTGTTGTTCTTGCGCCAATAAAACCCAAGAAACAAAGAGCAAGTCAATATAAAATCATTTTAACTAATTTCTTTTTAACTACAAATGAAAACAATAGTACCACTGGCAAGCCTACCATTGTTTATTATTTTCCACGTTATTTTCACAGCTTTCCCGCGTTTCAGTTAAATTTCTAACAATATTGGTGCATCAAACAACGCGCGGAATCCCATGGTATTAATGGTATTAATTTTACTCCTGAGAGAGATGCTGCACTTGTCTATAATTGCAGTTTTACTGAAAGGGAGTTGACACGATGCCTTCAGAAGAACCGGATGACAGCACCGGGCCCTAATGGCATCACGTATATTATGTTAAAAAATCTTTCTAGTCACTCTCTGAGGAATTTATTGCTACTGTATAATCGTATATGGCAAGAACATGCTTTTCCTTTGTCTTGGCGACGTGCCATAGTTATTCCTTTTCCGAAACCCGGAAAAGATCCTAAAGATCCGAATAACTATCGGCCAATTGCACTTACCAGCTGCCTGTGCAAGCTTTTAGAAAAGATGGTGAATTCTCGCCTTGTCTACATGTTAGAGACAACCAACGCTCTAACACCATTTCAAAGCGGATTTAGGGTCGGCCGCTCTACGGTAGACAATATCTTGTACCTCGAAACTCAAATACGCCATGCCTTTCTGCGCCGAAACCATCTCGTAGCTATTTTCTTCGATATGGAGAAGGCGTACGATCGGACATGGCGATATGGTATACTCCGAGATCTGTATTCCCTTGGGTTTCGAGGACATCTACCGATATTTATTAAGAACTTTTTGGCATTGCGAGAATTCAGCGTCCGCATTAGCTCAGCATTTTCGGATACTTTTATCCAAGAAGAGGGCGTTCCTCAGGGTAGTGTACTCAGCGTTACTCTATTCGCTATCAAGATCAACGATATCCTGAATCAGTTGCCTCCTTCTGTCCAGGGCAATTTATATGTCGATGACCTGAGCATTTTTTGCCAGGGAAAGGATATGCGATTTGTCGAACGACAACTGCAGTCAACCGTTTCAAGGTTGACCAAGTGGAGTGCAGAAAATGGTTTCAACTTCTCTGTCCAAAAAACATCCTGCGTTCACTTTTGCCGTCTACGAAACCTGCATCCTGACCTAGACATTTTTCTGGGTGGTAATAGGATTGCAGTAGTAGACGAAGCAAGGTTTCTAGGAGTCATTTTTGACAAGAAGCTTACATTTTTGCCTCACATTAAGCATTTGCGGGTGTCATGCATGAAAAAGCTCAATTTGTTAAAAGTTCTATCTAATACATTTTGGGGAGCAGAGCGATTCACTATGCTGAATGTCTATCGAGCTGTAATTCGTTCCATATTGGACTATGGCTGCGCCGTTTATGGTTCAGCTCGACCATCTGTTCTGCGTAAGCTCGATACGATACATCATCCAGCACTAAGAATCTGCTCTGGAGCTTTTCGCACATCACCCGTCGAAAGCCTGTATGTTGTGTGCAATGAATTACCATTGACCTCTACTCGCAGCTTGTTAGCTCTGCGACTTTATTATCGCATTTTGTCACATCCTGACCATCCATTGCAGAATTGCCTTCTGGACAGATCTCGAGATGTCCTTTTCAGGAATCGACCATCTTGTATCCCATCTTTTGGGTTGCGAATGAGAGAAACCCTGAGTGGCACTGCCCTTCATTCAATAGAAGTTGCGGAACGTCCTCTTTTTGATAATATTCCTTGGAAGTCTTCTAAATTATCTGTTTTGCATTTGTTTTCTGGACATGATAAATCAAACACTAGTCCAATTGTATATATTCAAATTTTTAAAGATCACCGTCATCATTTTAATTCTCATACAGCCGTATACACGGATGGCTCGAAATCCGATAATCACGTCGGCTGTGCATTTGTATGTGGATCTGACACTTTTAGCTATTCGTTACCACATTTCATCTCTGTTTTTACGTCTGAATTTTTAGCCTTGTACAAAGCATTAAAATATATCTCTCACCAGACTGTTGGCAATTTCATAGTTTACACCGATTCAAAAAGCGTAATAGAATCTCTATCATCAGATTCGTTAAATCATCCTTTAGCTTTTGAGGTGTTCACTATCCATAATAAACTTATCCGACGGGGCTATGGCGTCATATTGTACTGGATTCCTGGGCATGTTGGCATAACTGGCAATGAAGTGGCAGATCAAGCTGCCAAAAATGCCACATCCCAGCTTAATATCCGAATCCCGTATGACGACCTACGAAATGTTTTGCGGGACCTTGTGCGGAAGGACTGGAGCGATGGCTGGAGGTTACAGGTGGCTAATAAATTAGCCACCGTATTTCCCAGCATCCCGTTTCTACCATCCTTGTCATCTCGACGGTGTGATGTTTTATTGACCCGTCTCCGCATAGGTCATTCAAGAGCAACACATAGATATTTATTGCTCGGTGAAACTGCCCCGCCGTGTCATTGCCAACAACCTCTCTCCATAAGTCATATTTTAACTTCTTGTCTTCGTCTTAGACTTGTATATAATCGCTTTTTTAACACTTCATCTCCCACATTGTCCTATTTATTGAATCATCCACATCATCCATCACTATTTATCTTTTTAAATTACACAGGGTTTTTGCCTTTAATTTGAAATTTATTTAGTTTATGTGTATTTTTAATATTTTAATGTTGGTTTGAAGTATTAAATCCCATTAAATCCCATATAACCAACCAACCAACTAACATTATTGGTAGTTTGTTTCGGCCATAATTGACGTAAAGCTTACCATAAATCTTGCCTACCAGGAGTGTGTAATTTACTGAGTTTATACGTCATAAAAATGAAGCTCATAGAAGCTTATCATTTTCAAAATTGCCAACAGATGGCGCCACCTCACTTTCCTTCATTTAAAGTTTGAAAAAGGGTTTTTAAAAACTTCTATTTTATGATTTAATAAGGGTTATATTCTTCCTAACTTAAGCTGACATCATCAAAATAATTATTTACCAATGAATTAAAGGGGTTAATCGTCAAAATTACTTACATAATGGCAAAATAAAAATGCGGGCGCAACAGAATTTTGTATACAAAGTAACTGTTGCCATTCCGCATATAGAAAAACAGCGTTTTTCAATCACCGTATAAGAGAATTATATATAAAGATTTTTATCAATTGTATTTTTAAAAAGACAAAAAAGCTTAATGTATCTTACGCTTGCTTAAAAAAATATTTGTAGGAAATAAAAGTATTGTAGAAAAAAAACTTTTGGCTGCTACTTGGAATCGAACTTGGGGATGCTACGCTGGTACTCTACCAGTTAGACTAAACTGATTACTCGAGCTCAAGTGGGAATATTTGGTATGTGAAGTGACCCTCCTCAATATTCTCAATAAACAGTTGTATGTAATTTCAAGCTCAATTTACTTTTGTTTTTCAAATTGATCGATAAATTCCGCTGTAAACGTTTTCTGCTCTTTCTCTCTAATATTGAATATTTAAAATATTTGTATCAATTTTATTATAATAATAAATTGTGCGGGCTGTGGATACAAGACAAGTTTTATTCAAGTTGAAACCCCCTCGAATTTTTCCACTTGCCATTCCCCAGAGCAACTACAACAGACTTATCTACCATCATTGACTAATTCAATTTATTAATCCATTTTAAATATAAATTTTTATCTATTTAATTACATTTTATTGTTTTATCCATTGCAATACAAGTCATTAATACAATTTATTTATCAATTGTATACACATTTTATCTATTTATAATATGTTATTTGTTTTATCCATTGCAGAATAAAGTCATTAATACAACTTATAAATCTATTTTAAATATAAATTTTTATTTCATTGTGTATTTTAAATAATTTTATCTACTATTTAATTATAATAATCAATTTTAAATATACATTTTTATTTCATATTAGCAATATGGCCCGGCGTTGCTCGTGGTTAATTTGCAAAGTAAAAGCTGATCGATGTTTTTATTTGTTACCATAGCCAGTCGTATATTATCTGTGCATTGTGAAAAAAATACTTTATCAAAATCTAGATTTAATTAATTTGAGTAGATTTTTCAAACACCTGAACTTAGTACTTTTTAATTTTTATGTTTTCGATTTGACATGATATTGTAACTACTAATAAAACTTAAATTTTTTGTAAAATGTTTTTTTTATATAAAAATTCCTAATTTCCTATTTTTAAATATTAGACTATTTTAGCTCATTTGGCAACATTTTTATTCACTTGTCGATATTTTTAATTATTTGGCAACTTTTATTTGGCAACATTTTTATTTTTTGGCGACATTTTTTTTTTTTGGCAATATTTTATTCTTGGCGACATTTTCATTCATTTGGCGATATTTACTCATCAGCCAATCAAAATGCATCGTTTATCCGTATTGTCAAAAAATATTTTGGGTAGCCAAGGTGATTTTTATAAATCATGTTATGAAGGGAAGATCCACAGTTAAATTTCCAATAGGAATAACGTATAGGAAAATGGAAAAAGTTCTAAAACTTTTGAACTGTTGTAGGTATTGACATGAAACAAAGTGCTGATTTTAAGAGGAGAAAATATTGTTAAAATGGCGCAAGTTTTATAAAAATCCGTTCAGTCGTTTTTGAGTCATCCGGACATACAGACAGACAAAACAATTTTAATGTGATTTTCTGAATCGGTATATCCTAATTCGTGAAGAAAACTCAAAATGAGGTGTTTTGTTCGATTCCACAGACACACTCCATTCTTATATATAAGTATTGATTGTGAATTTCAAATTGTATTTAATTATAATTTTGTTTTATCCATTGCAGAATAAAAATCCTGTTGTATCCACAAATCCTGTTATGCTGTTTAAGTCCTTCTGATGCCTTCATCATATTTTGTATTTTTAGAATTTATTTTTCTACTCGTAAACGTGTTAATATTGTATAACTTTTATTTGCAAATAAATAGTGAGATTTTGTTGTATTTGATGTCAAAATGTTTTTCTTTTACCCTTATAATACACGTTCAGAAAATTATTGCATGTTTATATTATAGAACCGTTTTGTAATGATTTGTGAAATGAAAGATTTTTTTTTCTGCATGAAAGAATACTTTTCACCTGTCAATTTCAACTGACATTTTCAAAGCTGTAACTTAAAATTTAGCACAGTAAAAAAATTTCAATTCATTTTTTTTAACAAAAAAAAAAAATTAATTAAAAAAGTTACAAGAAACATTTTTTTAGCAGAATATTACTAGTTTTAGTGTACTTTAACTCGACAATGTTTATATTTGTAACACAATGAATAAAAAAACAGCAGAAATTTCCCTACTTTGTCACTTTAAAACATAAATTATTTGTATGGTTGTCAAAGTTAGTGATTGCAGTCGTCATGAATTCTATTATTCCAATAACATATGTACTAAATATTAATTTATGTTGTAATCGCAGTTAGTGGCGCCATCTATTATTTGAATAATGATTTAATCTTAATATAACTTGCAAGGTAGATTTAATTGATGTTGCAGACCGGCCCATTTGGGGCATGATTCACTGTGCTGAGAGGCCCCATTTGGGTTTGGAATGTGGCATCTTCCACTTGAGAAGTTTCGGTTCGCATTTCAAACAGAGAGAGCACTAGGCCGCCATTGAGTATGGTTGGAAAATAGTCAGCTCCTCCACAAAAAGCATTGTTTGGGAATGAAAATAAAACAAGTTAAGTTTTTAAAAGATGTCTCTTCTCCTTGAGTCTTCCGAACTACAGAAATGCCTCGAACCTGGTAGGTTTGGAAGTGCATTTACAAAAATTGATATTCTTTGCAATATATTGCTAATGCCACACATATTTTTCTCAGTTTTAAATATTTTTAAAATTCTTAATTTTTTTTTTTTCAATATATTATCACTAAGTAAACGTTTTCAAAGCTATAACTTAAAATTTAGCACAGTAAGCTTTTTTTCAATTGTTTTTTTTACAAAAAAATTAATCTAAAAGTTACAGGAATTTTTTTTTTTGCAGAATATTATTAATTTTAGTGTACTTTAACTCGACAATTTTTATATTTGTATCACAATGCATAAAAAAAATGTAGAAATTTCTCTACGTTTACACCTTCATTTTTATAAATCATGTTATGAAGGGAAGATCTACAGTTAAATTTCCAATAGGAATAACGTATAGGAAAATGGAAAAACTTCTAAAACTTTTGAACTGTTGTAGGTATCGACATGAAACAAAGTGCAGATTTTAAGTGGAGAATCCCATCCCAGTGGAGTGGCCCCACCTAGAGTATGCAGTACAATTCTGGTCACCTTATCTCAAAAAGGATATTGATTTATTAGAACGGGTTCAACATAGAGCTACAAAAATGCTTCAGGGTACTTCAGGAATGAATTATGAAGAAAGGCTTAGAAATCTAAATATGTATACACTCGAGGAGAGAAGGATTAGAGGGGATCTTATTCAGTTATTCAAATTTATCAAATTGGGTGATGTGGCGGGATTGGAATTTAATATTGCCAATGTGACTAGAGGTCATGGATTTAAATTATACAAGTCACAGCTTAATCGGGATGTTAGAAAGCATTATTTTTTTAATAGGGTTATTGACAAATGGAATGGTTTGCCTGAGTGTGTTGTTAATTCTTCAGGGGTGAGTGGTTTTAAAAAACAATTGGATCGGCATTGGGGAATCGTGAGGATGATGGATTGACAGGACCAACCTTGCTGGGCCCAGAGCCTGTAGTTGGTCGACATTATTTGTATTTATTTGTATTATTTGTATGGTTGTCCAAGTTGGTGATTTCAGCCATCTCGAATTCAGATTCCAATAACAGATGTATTAAAAATTCATTTACATCGTAATCGAAGTTAGTGGCGTCATCTATACTTGAATATTGTTTTATTCTTAATATAACTTGCAAGGTATATATAATTGATATTTATTGCCAATGCCACACATTTTTCTCAGTTTTAACTATTTTTTCGATTCTGAACGATATTTTTTCAACATATTATCACTAAGTAAACATTTTCAAAGCTGTAACTTAAAATTTAGCACAAAAAGCTTTTATTCATATTTTCAATTGTTGTTTTTACAAAAAATTTAATTAAAAAACTTACAAGAACCACTTTCTTACAGAATATTACTGATATTAGTATACTTTAACTCCAAAATTTTTATATTTGAATAACAATGAATAAACAAAGTAGAAATTTCCCTACGCTGTCACCTTAAAAAATAAATTATTTGTATGGTTGTCAAAGTTAGACTTCAGCCATCTCGAATTCTGATTCCAATAACAGATGTACTAAAAATCTTTTATATTGTAATCGAAGTTAGTGGTGCCATCTGTTACTTGAATGACGATTTAATCTTAATATAACTTGCAGGGTAAATACATAATTGATATATTCAAATTAGAGAATCGGGGTTTAAAGTGGGTAATTTAAATAATTTACTTATATTTTTTGTCATTGTAATAGTTTAATTTGAACGTTTGAAAATTGAGTAAACTATTTATAACCGTAAAAATCCTTTTCTGACCTCATCAGAATTTAAGGGATTAATTTTGTTCTTTTACATTCGAATGATCTGTACTCCGTGTCAATTCTTTAAATGCTTTTCATATATTTGGCAGAATCATAGTTGAACACTTGTAAGATAGTATGGAACGTATTAACCCATTTTCTGTTTTGATATTATTATTAAATGCTTTCATTGGAAATTGTACATTAATAACTCGTGACAATACATGTAAAAAGTTAAATTCTTAAGTTTGGTTTGTGGAGGAAATGGGCACACTTTGGCACGTATTCTGCCTTGCATGTTTTGAGGCTCTCTCTGTCTCTCGCTCGCGCTTTCTCTCCTCTGAACTGTAACTGCTGGAAGGCTCAAACCTTGTTTCCTCTATGGGCGCGTTGAAGCCAATTTGAACGCAGTCATGCTGTGCCTCAATATTTTTTTTTAAGTGATTTAGTGGTTGTTTATTACCATAGTAGAAATATTAAATGTATATAAATATTATATTTTGTTCTTGTAGAATTTATTTTTATATTGCCAAACAAATAGTTTTAGCTCTTGCTTTTTTTCTACTTCGACGTTGACTTGCAAATGACTTTCTACTTTAATAGCAGATTGCATTTAAAATGGGTTTAAAAAGAAAATAGAAAAAAACTCAGCCAAAAGCAATACACCTCGGCTTATTTTAACATGAAAAATATACGAAATATTGCGGTAGCAAAGAAAGTGGGGCACATCATGACTGCCTCTACATCGGCTTCAAGTCAACAAAATGTCTTGCCCGATCGTTTCTCTCGCTCCCTCTCTCTCTCATTCTCTCTATCTCTCTTTCGTGCTCTCTTCCCCCCCCCCCCCCCCCTGGGAAAAATGCCGGTATAAACTTACACCTGCTCTTTACTAGAGTGGTGTGATGAGGAAGCAAGATAATTACCTGCAGTTTTTATGGAGCATTTTCATCGTTTTGACAGTACTGCCCGTGATGCGGACATTTATAAAGGAATTGCAACGCAGTTGAACGGGCGTTCAAAGACTGTCGTGCAAGTGAAAACAGACGCAATCTGTTTGCCGACGTTAGAAGTGACGTCACCGCCTAAATACCTGCAAATTGGCGAAAAAGTTTCCCCTAAAACCCGATTCAATACCAGGTGTGGAGGGGGGGGGGGGGGGATCCCGGGTCGGCGTTTCAAATTTCTGGTAGCCCTATTTATAACGACATGCATAAAAAAACTCGTCAAATTTTGAATATTTTCTCGACGTTAGCTAATTTCTTAATCAAATCAATTTTACACCACACGAAACTCAATTATGTTATAGTGTGAAATGTAAGATTTAAAAAAAAAATCGCATTCCTCTGCTCGGTAGTGGAAGAAAGACCTTCAGCTGGATGATTGAAGATACCGCACGACGCTCGAATATAATTTAGCTTGCCACCACTTCATAGCTCCAGCTGAAGATCTTTCCACCACTTCATAGCTCCAGCTGAAGATCTTTCCACCACTACCGAGTCAGCTGAACATAATATTTTTGATTAATACCTAAATAACTAACAGGAAATCGATATTGATGAGTTTTCTGAATGAAGTGTAATAGAAGACGACGATTCCAATATTGCCGATAATTTTGATATTTCCGATAAAGAGATTTATTTATTTCTTCAATTTATTAATGTTATTAATACTCATTCGTCATAATAAACAATATTTTCTTCTTTTGAGATACAACAAAATGGAATAAAAAAAATCGACACATTTCGAACGTTTTCCCGATGTTTGCTACTGATTTCGCAAATCAATTTTGCACCACACGAAAGTATGTAAGTATGTAATGATATGAAAGGCGAGGTTTAAAAAATCCCATTCACCTGGTTCGGTAGTGGTGAAAAGACATTGATCTGGATCATCGAAGATACCTCGCGACGTTCTAATTTAATCTAGAGCGCTACTACTTCATGGCTTCAGCTGAAGATCTTTCCACCACTACCGAGCCGGGAGAACATCCTTTTCTTGATTAATATCTATATATCTATTGCGTGATAAATATTCATACAGTGTAAAATATTTTTTAAAAACCTGATGATTTTTTTTTTTTTGCGTAAACTCACGAGAAGCTGAAGTATAACCCACCCACAGAATAATAATTTTTTTCTCCCTCCCCCCCCCCCCCTCCCCCACCCCTCACGCCTGCACCCTTCGAGCATGAATGGACTGCAGTAGAGCGAATATGACGTCATAATCGTGTTGCAAACATCTCAGACCTGATGGCACCAGACACGCGACTTCCTTTCAAAATATATGAATGTTACTTCATGAAGAACAGTATATTTTTATGAATGAACTAGAAAAAAATTATGAATGGAAGACGTAATAAATCACGTGTCTGAGGCCATACATGTTGGTTTGCCTCACTTTGATGTTAGCGAGATTAAAGCCGTATGATTTTTCTAGTATGAGGGATCCATGCTCGAAGCCTACACCCGCCCGAACTGAACCAGCTGAATTATGTTTCATAGATTATCGATCCTAAACCATTTACTGGTAAGAAAACTAGCCGGTGTAAAATATACGTCCTTAAATGTTGCCTGCCACCCAGACTATAGGGCTTGGAACAAGGAACAATGTCATAATTGCCAGTTTTGAGAAAAATAAAATAATCTTTCTAAAAAAAAAAAAAATTAAGAAAAATGAACTAAAAATTAAAAATAATATTTTATTTTGCGAATGAGTTGCAGAAATTGAATTATTTAAAATCAAATTTATACTTATTACAACGTTTTGAAATCGGTGTCAAAATTTAGCTATGATTTTTGTAAATTGGCACTAATTTCAAAAAGTTATAATAAGTATAATATTGATATTCAATCAATTTTTTCAACTGTTTCGTAAAATTAAAAATTATTATTTAATTTTTAGCGCATTTTCTTAAAGTCGGTTTTTCTTTTTATTTAGAAACATTACTTTATTTTTCTATTTAGTTTTTTTATTTACTTCTTGTTTAAGTATGAGGGATTTTTCTTTTATTTACTTCATATTTAACAGGGGGCTTCGGCCCCTTGTATTATTCACCAAGAAATTCAAGTAACAACTTGTGCTTACATTTTGTCTCAACAATGTATATCGTGAAACAATCCCTATCCATGCCAATAAATGCTGGGTAAACGAAATGTCATTGCTGTACAACTTCTATTAAACAATGATAACATTTTGAAATCGGATAAATTGTTTTAATAAAACTCCAGTTAATCGACATTTCCGGATATATAACAGCTGGATAACCGTTTATTTTTTTGCAGATTTTACTTAAGTCGATTATTCTATATCCAACAAAAAAAGAATTTTCAAAATCGAACAATATTTTTTTTAAACCGTCTGGTTAATTAAGAATTCCGGATAGTTAAATACCAGATAACCGGATATTTTTTTAAATGGCTCCCAAGTGAAATATCCCAATCCGACAAAAAAAATTGTCCAAATATCTGAATTAGAACAGAAATCTTGCGCGAACATACATAAAAAAAAATAATAAGAGTCTAATCGATAATCTTTCTTCTTGACGCGCGATTTGGCGGTTTTAATTTAAAGTTCCTGGCGGTTTTATTTTGGAGCTTTGGTTGGCGCTGTTCAGTCGGTTAAAAATGGATTCAAAGTTTGAGACATAGCTTTTTTGCAGCGTTACAGAAATCTCGTAATAGTTTGATTGGAAGGGTACGAAAACAAAGACAACATTGGTTTTTATTTCATTTAGTAGTTTAAAATTGATACATTCAAAATATTTTTTTTAAATGATTAATTTTTTATTTCTTTAAAGCATTTTTACTTTCATAAAATAATTGACACACAAAGGTTGAGAGTTGTTTGGTTTATTTAAAATTAAACACAAAACCACACAAACCACATTTGTCAAAATGTTGAGTACATATACCTTCAATCTTATATTGTTATTGCCTAATCGTGCATTAAAATGTATCTTTTTCAAGTACAGTAAAACAACTTTATTAATTAAAAATTCTTATTAAAATAGATATATAATAAATTAAATTATCGTCCGTTAAAAAATAACACAAATTACTGAAATCAGAACAAAAAAATAGACAACTAATCTTCACAACATTGCACATGCCACATTCCACATTGCACATGCCTCATTGCACATAATCATAAAGAATATTGAATACATGTATCCTCAAACGTACAGTAGTATAATTGCCTGTACACACATTAAAAAGTAATGTCTTGATGTAAAGCTTTTTAAGTACATTAACAGAACTTGATAAGTATTAATTAAATTATTTCAATTCATTGTACGTTAAAAACAATACAAATTACTAAAATGAGAACAAAAAATTTCACAACTGTAATCTTCTACAGCTTTTTCACACACGTACCTCATTGTTCATGCCACATTGCACATAATCATCCAAATTTTTGAATATACCCTCAAACGTACAGTAGTAAAGTTGTCTGTACACACATTAAAAAGTAATGGCTTGTCACATTAAAAAGTAATAGCTTGATGTAAAGCTTTTTCAAGTACAATAATAGAACTTGATAAGTATTAATTAAATTATTTTAATTTATTATACTTAAAAACAATACAGATTACAAAAATGAGAACAAAAAATTAGACAACTGTAATCTTCTACAGCCTTTCCACACATGTACCTCATTGCACATGCTACATTGCACATGCCACATTGCACATAATCATCAAAATATTGAACATACCCTACAACGTACAGTAGTATAATTGTCTGTACACACATTAAAAAGTAATGGCTTGATGTAAAGCTTTTTCAATTACAATAACAGAACTTGATAATCAGTGGTGTAGGAATTTCTTATCTTCAGAGAGGGCGGAAACTTTACGTAAAAGATTTTTTTTGTGTGTGGTTAAAATAGTATAGAGTCGTATATCTATCATTGACAGACTATCAAAATATAAATTAACATATATTCGTTTTTGTTTGAACACTTTTAGAATATAAAGTAACCACGAAAACATATAACAAGCTAAAATATGAATTTATAAATGTACTGATTATTAGTTTAGTGGTAAAAATGTAATAAAAAATAAATGTTAAAGATGTAATATTAAAGATGTAATGTAATATTAAAAAAAAATATTTTCTAAATATGAAATTTCAACTACATAATCTGTTTATAAAATAAAGTGTAAGTCTGGTGGTTTTATTTATAAGAAAATAATAAATAAAACAAAATCTCATTGAGTCATCTTTTTACCAAACCAATTGACTAATCTCTTCCTGTTTAATGTTTCTAATAAATAGTCTAAATTAAAAATGCTAATATTTTTACTCTAATATGTACAAAAATTATTCATATTTCAAATACAGACATGTGAAACGATTGGTTTATGAAATGTATTTTCGAAAAAAGGGCATAAAATAGTAAAATGTTAGGGGGGCTGAGTTCTTTCAAAAAAATTCCTGTAATTTTTTTTAACGCTTTAATGCATAGTTTTTATTACTGCTAGTTTTCATAACTTCATCCAAATAAAATATATTAACTTAGTAGGTAGTGAAACAAGCAGAAAAAGTCGAGGTTGCAATTTAAAAATGTGTTAAGACTTTAGGGTATTTTTCAGACAATGTGTGAACATTTTCAGCCCCCTGAAAATAATAAGTTCCTACGCCACTGGATTGAATAGAGGGTTGGACTGGCCGCCCTGTCAGTGGCGACTCGTGGACTACAGCAAGTACAGCCGGACTACACTTAAATTTATTAGTGTATTTTAAAGCTAAAATCAGACATTTTACTAATTTTCTTAAATGAAGATAAGAATTGAAAAGAAATTTCTTCGTAAGTAAACAAAATCTCCGATAAATAACAAGCGAACCGAGAATTTCCTAGAATCTCTCCAAACGGAAATAGTTTTCGTGATACATTTACTGTGTGATGTTGCTTCGTTATTTAAGTTAACACTAAAATTGCACGCCAGCAATTAGCAAGTTTAAAAGAAAGATTAAAATTGCAATTAGCAAGTTTAAAAAGAAAATTAAAATTGCAATTAGCAAGAAAGAAAAAAGATTAAAATCGCAATTAACAAGAGAGAACAAAAAATTAAAATTGTAATTAGCAAGTTTAAAAAAAGATTAAAATTGCAATTAGCAAGTTTAAAAAAAGATTAAAATTGCAATTAGCAAGAAAGAAAAAAGATTAAAATTGTAATTAGCAAGTTAAAAAAAAGTTTAAAATTGCAATTATTAAGTTTAAAAAAAGATTAAAATCGCAATTAACAAGAAAGAAAAAAGATTAAAATTGCAATTAGCAAGTTTAAAAAAAGATTAAAATTGCAATTAGCAAGAAAGAAAAACGAATAAAATTGCAATTAGCAAGTTTAAAAGAATGGAGGATTGCTTTAATTTTCAAAAATTAAGTGTTTTCTAATTTTTTTTCACATGCTATCATTTCGTAAAAATTTAAACCAAACTTTGAATTGATTAGTAAATATTAAAGAATTTCCCGTCATGTATGGTTGTGGGAAAATAGGGTAGAGATGGGGGGGGGGGGGACGGATTCACATGATTTCGGCTGCACTAACATTTTCGACCACGAGCCGCCGCTGCTCCCTGTTTCATCTCATTTTACAATCCGGGTTCTCTTTGGGGCACAGGTGTAGGGGTGTGGTGGCTGTACTTGTCCACCAGATGTGTCCAGCGCCAGCATTGCCCGCAGTAGTACTGCAGGCATTCGAAGTCCTTGCAGTACACAGTTCCGTTGTGCACCATGCAGCTCGAGCACTCCGCACCGACTGCCACATAGGGATCTATCATCACCTGTATAAATAGAAAAGGGACTTCTGTAATACAACAGTATTTCGGTATTACAACAGTTTTTGCATGTCAAAGTCGAAGTTAGATAAAAAAGCAAGAGCAAACACTATTTGTTTGGCAATATAAAAATTAATTCTATATGAAGAAAATATAATTTGTATATACATTTAAAATTTCTACAATGTTATGGTAATAAAAAACACCACTAAATCACTTTACAAAAATATTGGTTCACAACATGGCTGCTTTGAATTGGCTTCAACGCGTCCATACAGGAAACAAGGTTTGAGCCTTCCAGGAGTTACAGTTAGAGTTCAGTGAATTAAACTGACATGCGTTCCATAAGTAATAGATATAGTTACAGTTAGAGTTCAATGTTAGTTACCCATATTCTACACCTTGCAAAGTTTTGGAAAATTCTTTTTTAATCTTGATTGTAAAGTATAATGAGACTAGGTAAATAATAAGATAAATTAGTTTAATTATATTTATTATAATAACTACTTTAATAAGAAAAAAATTTTGCTATACCGGAGCATGACGAGTAGTAGTTTATGCGAAACGTCATTTAAATTATATACAAATAAGAACTGGTCGCCAACAAAAAATTGATGAACAAGCAATTTCGACTGACACTGGTTGCAACGTGTATGATTGCGACGTATGTGTACTTCGATGAATACCGCTTTCAGCTTTTTTTCTGCTTAAACCAAGATTGTAATCTAAAGGAACAACTCTGCGCTCTTGTGAGGAAAATTGGAACATGATTAAAAAAAGCATTAAAATGTAAAATAAACACAATGAATTTGGTTAAGAAAAGTTAATTTAAAAATTAAATAATTTACACCGATTTTGTTTTTAAAAATAAAAGGGATTCAGTTTTACCTTTTTACGGAATCTTGGAATTTCTATGTCAACAAATCCTGTCACAATTGCCTTCATGAAACTGTCATAAGTCGCGAATGTCACCCGTCCGAAACCTGAAATACAAATAAAATTAGGGTATTTTTCAAACAATGTGACGGAAACTAAAGTCTTAACACATTTTTAGATTGCAATATCCGACTCTTTCTGTTTGTTCCACTACCTATTAAGTTGATATATTTTATATCGAGGAAGTAATGAAAACTAGCTGAAATAAAAACTATACATTAAAGCCTTTAAAAAAACTGTTTTGAGTCCACCCTGTATATCGATTATATAAGTAATTACTAATTAATAGGACGGACAAAAATTAGTTTGGCAAAATAATAGTGTCTTTGGAATACCAGAAGACTATGCCTACCAGAAATCCCAAAAGCAACAGAAGCAAAACAAACCAACTGTCCCCGATCACCGTATCGGCTCATAATTTCCTATATGAAACAAGACTAAATGTATGTCATTCGCGCTATTTGTCACGGAGTTGTAGTAGCTCGGATTACCCTAAAAATGTACCATGGTATTTTTATCTTCATCCAACTTAACTGATTTTCAAAGATGTTTCACGTCACAAAACGATTTAGAATTTTGTAAAGACTTTTGGGCTGCGCGGAACCGTATGCGAAGGCAAAATGTCACATACCCCTAAGGGGGTGTCCATGGCCCTAACAGGCCCGTCGCACCGGGGGTGTTTGGAGGGGACCGACCCCCCCCCCCCCCCCCAATTATCTGGAAACCCTGAAAGTTGGGAATTTCAATTTCTAAAAACCTCGAATTGGAAAAATTTATGCCTGAAGAAAATTAATATTATTAACAAATGAAAGCTAGGGAAGATTAGAAATTGCCCAACTTGTAAAATTACATTTAAATTTGACCTCAGTATGGGCACTGCATTGGAATATGGGTGCAACAAATCAATGCTTGTGAGAGAACTGTTTAATATTACCGAAAATATGCATAAAAAAGATTTTTTTTTAAAAATATCGATAAGTTAGAACTGTTAATTTTCAGCACTGTTAAGTTAGAAATTTCGATTAGTTGAGTTGATAATTTTCAATCGTTAGGTTGGGAAATTTCTTGTTTCAATATCTCCAAAATACTTTTTGTGTGACGTCACTGGGCCTTAACTGTTATTTTCTTTGTTATGCCATATCTCGGACACATCTTCACTGTTAAATATAGTTAAAAGAACTTTACCTGTGGGATAGTTGTCCTCGTCCACATATATTTTCGCATGGGCGACGTACCCAAACAAGGTGCCCATGATGTGGCCCAGGGCGTTGGCCGTGATCTTTCCATGGAGACTTCGGAGGAAGATCGTGTGGTCTGCTTCGTATCCTCCTCTATATCCGTACCCGAAGTAATGCTTGTCCGATATCTGCCAAGGTATGATTTCAATCTAAAAAAAAATTTAACATTTATAAGTTAATAGAATAAAGTTTAATAAATAAAACATGTATAATAAAATCCGTCAGACAAAGAAAACATCTTAAATACTGAAGATTAAAAATACTCAAAGCTTTTTTAAACTTTAATAGAATAGATCAGAAGGCTGTTTATTTTAATAACAATGCGAATTAAGAATTTTAGTGATTAACAAAGATTGGCGTATTGCTCCCCTTCATGATTGGTACAGAGGTACCCATCCGGGGGCTGCATTGGAATTTAAGGGAGAAAGAAACGAACATACCGTCCTAACAAAACTTAATAGTGTACATATTAGGTCATTCTCCTTTGGCGGGGGATGTAAGACATTCGCCAAGTGCACTCAATATGAGTAGTGGCGGCGATTCGGGGGGCAAGGGTTGTAGGGCGGTTGCCCCCGCACTTTTTTCGGATGTTGCCCCCTCAATGTTTTAACATAGCACTTTTTAAAAACATAATATAGGTATATTGTCTCCAATTGCTAAAACCAGGAACATTTCGTATGCCCCTCCCCACCCACTACTATAAAGACAATAAATGCATTTAATGAACAGTAAATGCGTAGAGTAAAACAAGTAGGTAAAACAAGTAGTTAAACAATGTTAGGCCATCATTTGAAGTGTCCGGTCTTTGTAACTAGTGTTTAAATAGCTACTAATAGTAAGACTACGAAATGTTTTAGCCTATTTTTAAAACGTTTTGTACATATATATATTTATTAATTTTTCAGCTATCCGATTTACAATATTGAAGTAAACGAACGGTTCAGTTGTTCTCTCTCTAGATACATATGCTTCTGGAATAAAATTGTTGTTATATATGTCTGTAATAGGAAATGAAACATAATTAATATTTTTCCTTTGTGAAAAAATTTTCGAGGTCACAAATTTTTTTACTTCCCCTATCCCCCTTGATGTTGCCCCCTCACTTTCAGCACCCAATCGCCGCCACTGAATATGAGCAAGTACCGGCTTCACCCGAGCATATTCTGTCTTGCTTGGGGCTGAGTCGTGAAGATCTTGAGAAGATCCCAGTCCTGGTGATGGACTTTCTGGGTGTGTATGATTTAATGGACCTGGTCTATTATAATCTAAACTGGGTGGAATAAGTAACAACAAGGACAATTTTAGTCCATGCATATGTTCCAATTGTTTCTCAATTATCTATTAGAGAGCAATGGGGCCACTGTTGAAAGGCGGGATTCCCTTGCTTCCAAGGTCATCATCATCAGGGCCTGATTACCAAATAGGCCCTTTAAGCCAAGGATTACAAATTACATTTTTGAGGGGCCCCCAAATCACACATTTTATATAAGTATTCAACACCCCTAACATAGTTTGAAAATAAATTGACCTAAAAAAATCGCATTACAAACTTAAGTAAAAAAATATCACCACCTTTTGTTAAATGTGTTAGAATATTGGAAAAAAATATCACAACATACAGAAATTAGGAATCCTCATTATTTATTAATAATTTTTTATATTATTCATAATGTGTTTCATTTTAATGCCATTAAAGTCAAGGATTTCAGAGGATGTAAAAGTTCCATTTAATGCTCCAGAGGATATCTGAGAAAAAAAGGGCCCCCATTTAAGAATTAAGGGCTTCTCTTGCTTCAGTGTCTTTGTCGGGCCCTGGTCATCATAATCGGGCCCTGTCGATAATTCTATCTCTACTATAATATGAAACACAATGTGGAATGAGCATACAAAATCAAATACTCACTTCCTTGTCTTTCGACGGCATCAGAAAATGCCAGGTGTTGTCACCTGAAGCCGTATTTCTTCTGAAGACGCAGTTCATCAGAAGACGGTTGATCGCTTTTTCGGTTAGAAACGTCATGTACAAGTATCCGCCTACACAAAGAAATTATATCAATGGTTGAATTGAAAAATGATTTATAATTATTAATTTATAAACAAATAAACAAAAAAAATCGTAAAAAATTATTTACCGTGAGCAGAATGCATAGCTACGTCTTCAGGCTTCTTTTCAACGTCTATGGGTTCAAAGTCTTTTAAGGCAGCAACCAAATCGTCTAAAAGAAATAGACATACTTAGTCATCTGTAGTACTTGCTATTACACTCAGTGGAATCCAGAGCGGAGATTGCATTGTTCTAGGATTAAATTTTTAAAAATTTAAATTTAAAACTCTCCACCTTTTTTCGAGCTCTCCTGATATATTAAAAAAAAGTGGACATAAAAAAATGCTATATATAGGTTGTAGCCCTGCAAAAAGGTTAACATCGAGGTCAGGATCTATCAGTATTCTATCTTTGACCATAGAAAAGTATTTGCCCCACCAGTTAAATTTCCTTAAAATATGCTCCGATGGGGCCCCCGTTTAAAAGTTAGCTTCCCTTGTCACAAATTCTTAATCGGGCCCTGGCTGACTATGATATTTACAACAAACGGAGACGCAAACAGTTTCTGCTTACCTTCCGTGACATCACTAGTCGCTCCCTTGATGTATATCTTCCTCGAGTAGTCGGTGCAGTCGTACCAATCGTCGCTAGGCTCCTCATCGGGAATGTAACCTACAAACCAAGACTGGCAGGCCGCTGGAAATAAAAACCACAATTTGTCATTTTAATGGCAGCCAAAGTTCTATCTTTGACTATAGAAACTGACTATATTTGACTATATTGATTTAAGGAAGTGGATATCTTACTTTAACCGTTTGAGTCCCAAGCAGCGCAATCGTGCTGTTGACATTTTATGTCGCGAAAACCCAGTACATTTCGAACATTGTGGACAACTGACTGTGTGTCACCGATTGTTCAAGTCGCGCGCTCAGATTTACTGAAGCAAGTACATCACACAGCTTCTTTTAGTTGGTTTGGTTTGGTCAATTAACGTCGCACTAGAGCTGCACAGTGGGCGATTGGCGACGGTTCGGGGTCTATCTCGAAGGAAAGACCCGGGAACACATACACATTCACACACACATTCATACATGCAACTCGTTATTTTAGAACCATACAGTTTCTTTTAACAATGAGAAACACTTACGCTAGAGCTGCACAGTGGTCTATTTGCGACGGTTCAAGGCCCATCTCGATTTGGTTGGTTTGATTTGTGTAATTAACGTCGCACTAGAGCTGTACAGTGGGTTATTGGCGACGGTTCGGGGTCTATCTCGAAGGAAAGACCCGGGAACACATACACATTCATGCATGCACCTCGTTATTTTAGAACCATGGTCAGATGACGATGTTCCGATTGAGATTCATCAATGTAAAATAAACAAAGCGCTATCGCGCCGCTTGGTATTTCTCGACCTAAATAAAACAAGCGCTATCGCGCTGCTTGGGTCTTTTTGTACTCATTTAGAGAAAGCACGGTTGCGCTGTTTGGAATTCTTCCACAGTGTTTTTTCAATACCCCCTGGGACTCAAACGGTTAAATAAAAGCGAGAAATTTGAGCAGTAATGGGGGAGTTTTACGCCGAAAAGAAGACCGCTGTTCGAACAGAACAGAATATGGAGAAAAATCCGCAACGCCGAAAAAGTTTTGTAGGATTAGCATGGAACTTCAGTTCCTGTACTGTAATTTTAAGTTTTTGTCATTAAATAATACCTCCATATAGAAATATTTAATACATACACTGAGATAGATTGTACTCGTCGTTTACTAAGCCTTTTTTGTGTTGAAATAAAAGTATTTTACCGTATTTCGTTGTAATTCTAATAATATACAGATATAATATAAGTATTTCTGTATTTAGATTTATATTCACATATAGAATAAAAATACTACTTAATTCGCAAAACCAAATATTATAAACAAACTTTCCCATAATTTCGAGCGTAGTGACTAAACAAACAAAAGCAGAGTTGTCTGCTGTAGGGAAGGAAATGAAACTACTAGTAAGTTTTCATCGTGATACGTCACGTAAAACTCCCGCATTGAAGCAGAAAATTTATATAGTGTAAAGAAAATGATTTTAAAACTTGATGTTTGACGTTCAAAGTCCAATTTTCCATTGAAAAAAAAATGGGAAAATTATAATTGTTTTACAAAACCGTTCTCTTATTTATTGGTAACAAAATCGTATATTTTTATTTAATTCTGATGTTTATAAATATTTAAAAAAAATTTAAGGATAGGTTAAAATGGATACCCTGTTGGAATTGTGGAATTTTCAGCGTAAAAAGGCATTATAACAAAGTTTTAAAACAAATCAGTAACTTGAATAAAATTGAATAAATAAAAACCATAAAATTTTAAAAACTTAGTACATTTGAATATTAATTGACTGTTTTTCATCCTAAAAGCAAGCTGTAATACGCCATTCGCCATTTTGAAAAATCAACTATATTGTATTTATTTCATTAGAAGTAGAACACCTGCTATTATTTTTGGTTTGTTTTGATTCAAGAACCTTTGATGTAATTACTTTATTTTTAATTTATTCCGAGGATGATTTTTATTTCATTTAAAACTTAATATTTAACTTCAAATAAAATAAGCTAATGATAGTCATTTTCTTCACTCACATGTTCTTTTCTTGACAGTTTATTTGAAGAAAAAAAAGGTTTGTTACTTCATTATATTAACATATAAAAAGTGTTAAATATATTGCAGTTAGTTCTTGTCCTTTATAAGCTTTAAAAATTAGTATTTTTGTAGAATAATTGCACTTTTGAAAAGATCGTTACATTTTTACTATTCATTGAAATTAATAATTCGAACTACTTTTCCCACTTCGCCAAATATCGAAAAAAAAAAAAAAAAGACTTTTTTTAAAAAAAATTCATTGAAATGTATTAAAAGTATTTTATTCTAGAAAAATCCCAGGAATATTCGTAAATATTTCGACTGTTCTAGTTTATATATTGAAGTTTTCATGTATCAAACAATCATTATTTTTTTGTATAATCAAACAAATCGGCATTTGGACTTGAATTAAAACACCCATAAATGAGAATTTTTGCTAAAATGTACTTTATTAACAAGTAAATTAACGAAATAAAGAACGAGATCAAAACATAAATTTAACATTCTGAAATTCAATATTTATTTATTTTTAAAAATCCCTCATCTTTCCCAATATATGGTCGCAAAAAAAGTTAACAAATAGGAATAAATCTAATTTTAACAATCTCAATTATTGTATAAGATATCTAAAATTAACTATCTTAAATTACCCTTGAAACCAACTGTAATTTCAGATATAAAGCTTTAATTTATTTCTTAAACTTATAATATCAATTTTATTAAAATACAAATGCAACGTTAAAATACGCCATAAAAATATGAGATCTGGACATGTTTCGGGAGATACATCTCCCTTCATCAGCAGAAATGAAAAGCTGTGAAACCCACACAGACTTTTCATTTCTGCTGATGAAGTGAGATGTATCTCCCGAAACATGTCCAGATCTCATGGTTATTATTGCGTATTATTAGCGTTGTATTTGTATTTTAATATTCTTGACCCTCTAGTGCATGATTTTTTTTCTCGTTTTTTAATGAAAAAAAAAATCGTCTTCTTTTTGCCCCTGGACCGCTGAAAAAATATACAAAAAAAAAACCTAAAGTCTATGTAATTAAATAATTAATTAAAACCGTTGTGTTGCATATACGCAACAGCATGTGTAATTATTAAAATAATTTTCAAAAAGTATGAAAATATAGTTTAAAACGATCTTCATATCTCTGGTATTAGCTAGGATATTTTGAAGAGCCAGATTATATTTATAAGTAATAAAAAAAATCTTCGGACACTTCATTTTCACGAGCCAGTTTTAGAACAACAGACCTCGAAGCAACTGACTCCCTTTATCACGATCATTTTTATAAAGAAAAGGGACCTAGCGGCGTTTATAAGAACTAGAGACAGGATTCCCAGCGTGACAATACTATTATGGTTCACATAAAACTCAATAGGTGCAAACTAGCGGTCATTTTAAAGTTGTTTAGCATGCTACACTATGCAATAGGGTTAACGCAATGGCGCTAGTTTTTATCTTGTATCAGTTACTAAAAGTTACTATCTTGTTACTAAAACAATGTACTTTTTAGACCCAATATTCTTACTTCTAAGTAAAATTGCATTACATTTTTTAATTGATAAATCATGTATTAAAATGTAATAGTACCAGCTTTGTAACTGATGAATCGTTGCCGTCTGAAATCTTCCGCCCATGGTTTCCAGCGTTGATCAGAGAACAGAGAATACTCATTCGCAAAATGTGAATCATCTGTAATGGAAACAATTGGTTTAAAACACAAAGCAATCTTATAAATTAAATATCTAATCCATTAAAGACCTTCAACGGCAATAAAAGATTACTCAGTAAGTATTATTTTGTATTTTAACTACTGTCATCCCACCAAGAGAAAGACTCTAAGTAGGGTTGCTAGCGCGGAGCGTGCCAAATCAAGTAAGGGGATTTGGGTTTTTCAATAGATGCTATTTTGGCGAGTTTATCCAAAAATGTTTCGACTTATAAATAAACTCGTATAGAAAAAAAAGAAGATTGTTAAAGGAACGTTGTTTTTAGTTTTACGTAATATTTCTTTGTATGAAATAAAAGTAAAGTATTTAAAAAAAAAAAAAAAGTAAACGATAATTCATGGAAAACACAAAAAATAAGTATAATTTTTTTTCCCATTTTGTGGTTTAATATTTTAATAACGTAACAGTGTTTTAAAACCCACTGTTTTACTTTTTTTTATATTTTTTTCTAATAAACTCAAAGCGCGTTAATTTTACTATGAAATAACATTCTTGTCGAAAAACATAAACGATCTATTCACTGTTCACATAAACTAAAACGAAATAAAAAGCGCATTGAAATTATAATTATGTAAGGAGATTTAAATATAGCTCTGTTTAGCAAGCCAGAAAAAGACCAAAACGCGAAGAAAGATTTTTACAATCCGCCAATTGGAATTATCCTTTTTACATTCACCTCAGAATGGAATAAAATCGTCCGTTTCCATAGCAACCGCCATACAATTGAACTATGGCAGGAGTTGTTCTCGTGGTGAAAGGACAGTAGATTAAATTGGATTTTCTTATTGAGAAACACAAAAGTTTACAAACAAATCTTAAGGATAAATTTCAAAAATGAGTTTTTTTCGGAATTTCTTAAGCGGGTGCAAATTATTTTACATTAAACTACTCGTTATATACTTAATTAAAAAATTATATATCTAAATATATTTAATAAAAAAGGATTTTGGTTTTATGGTTTTTAATAGGCAAAATTAATAAATTAAAAAGAACTGAGAAAACTGATTGAAACTGAAATAATAAAATTAAATTATTAAATATTAAAACTATAATGAATTAAATGAAAAATATATTAGTTTTTTTTCTTTAAATAAATAATAAGGACTTATATAAATGCAAAATATATACAAACATTAATCGAAAAAAATAAATTTGTATACTACGTTTTACATGTATATAGTTTGAGAAATAATTTTGAAATATATTAACTAAATTGATACACTATTAAATAAATTAGAGAAACTAATTAAATTACTATAACTACAGAAAATATGAGGGTAGGTCACAATATTTATTTAAATTTTTGGTGTCCCCTCACCTAGAATTTTTTTAAAAACTTGGTAACTGGCAAATAATAAACAATGATTCAATGCAGTACAATAAAATGCCACATAACAAAAAATATTAAATAACAGTTCAGATATTAAAGATCTAACATACCTGAGTTACTGCTGTCAACCGCAGAATCTGTAGCTTCTAAGTCACTAACTGCAGAATCTATATAGGTTTGAAAAAATTAAATAAAAAAATTTAATAATTGGAATTAAATATGTTTTTATTATTAATTCTGAAGTTATATTTATTTTAGTAATTTACTAGAGAATCGAAGACTTGCTAGGAATGAAAAAATATTCGAATCGGATAAGTAAATAGTTGTTTAAAAAATATGAAAGGATTTCAACTATAAACTAAATGAAATGATTTAAGGAAGGTAAATTATATTATTAAAGAAATAATAACATTAACCAATATACAAATAAGTTACTGAAATCATTGAAATGAAGAAATATTTTTTTTTTAAATCAAAGTGAATAAAAGATTTTTTTGGAAGTTTTAAAAAGAAATTTAACTAAATAGGGAATAAATAATTATAACAAAATTATACAAATTAAAAACTATTAATTAAATTGGAAAAATAATCATATATCGGAAATAAATTAAATGAACCAGTGAAAAATAACTATTATATGAAATTAGTTTTTCACTAAAAAGAAACAAACTTATCTAAAAAACTAGCTTTAAAAATTTATCTTGGATCAGAATAAAATTTAAAAATTGATTTTTTTTACTATAAAAGCAATTCAATGATATTTCTTAAACGGTTGCAAATTATTTTTAAAGCGGTTGCAAATTATTTTGAATTTAATACTCGTAATATACTTGATTAAAAACTAATTGAATGTATATAACCAAAATATATTTAAGAAAAAATTATTTTTTTAATAGGCAAAATTAATTTATCAAAAAGAACTAAAGAAATTGATTGAAACTGAAATAATAAATTTAAATTATTAAATTACTAAATATTAAAACTATAATGTACTAAATGAAAAATATATTATTTATTTTTCTTTAAATAAATCTTGAAGACTTGTATAAATGCAAAATATACACAAACAGCAAATCGATATATGTATATTGAGTTATAAATGTATTTAGTTTGAGAAATAATTTTTAAATATATTAACTTAATTGATACACTATTAAATGAATTAAAGGAACTATTTAAATTGCTATAACTACAGAAAAAAATAGGGGTAGATCACACTATTACTTTAACTTTTTGGTGTCCCTTCACCTAGATTTTTTTTTTTAATTTTAACTGGCAAATAATAAACAATGATTTAATGCAGTATAATTAAACGCAACATAACAAAAAATATTTAATAACAGTTCAGATATTAAAGATCTAACATACCTGAATTAATGTTGTCAGCCGTAGAATCTGTAGCTTCTAAGTCGATAACTGTCGAATCTGTAGCTTCTAAGTCAGCAACTGCAGACTCTGTAGCATCTAAGTCAGCAACTGCAGAATCTATATAGTTTGAAAAATTTAATAAAAAATTTAATAATTGGAATTAAATAATTTTTTACTATTAATTCTAAAGTTATATTTATTTTATTAATTTACTAGAGAATCGAAGATTTGCTAGGAATGAAAAAATATTCGAATCTGTTAAGTAAATACTTAAAAATTAAAAGGTACGCTCATTTATTATTATTATAAAAATTATTTAAAATAATATTAAAGCATTTCAACCATAAACTAAATAAAATTATTTAAGGAAGGTAAATTATATTATTAATGAAATAATTACATTAATCAATCTAGAAATAAATTACTGAAATCATTGAAATGCTTTTTCATTAAGAAATATTTTTTTTTAAATCAAAGTGAATAAAATAATTTTTGGAAGTTTTAAAAAGAAATTTACCGAAATAGGGAATAAATAAATATAACAAAATTATACAAAATATAAATTATTTATTTAATTGTAGAAATAATCATTAATCGGAAATAAATTAAATGTACCAGTGAAAAAAAACTATTATATGAAATAGTTTTTCCATAAAAAGAAACAAACTAATCTAAAAAACAAGTTAAATAAGGAAATTGTTAATTAAAGAATAACTGAATGCTTTAAAAATTTTGCTTAGATTAAAATAACATTAAATTAGTGTTACATGGTGGCAGAACTTCTCAATGACCTTCCGCGTCAAGAAGAGTTAAATTCAAAATTAAGTATAAAAACAATTGCAAATATACCCCTGTTAAAAATAACAGTTACTTGACAAAAATAAACTCACATGTTTTACATTTTTTTATTACAATTAAAATAATCCTATGTATGAGCTCTTTAGTTTTAGAAACAGATAAATAAATTTTCATAAATTTTACAAGAACGCTTAAAAATGATTGACATCCACGTTCTTTTGGATCTAAACGCGTGACTTAGAAAGAATTTTTAGACTGGATTCAGACAACACCGACTCTAAGACAAGGCCGTGCCTCATGTGACCATTTGAGAGCTGACGTCATCATAAGCGGGCAGCGAATAGGCCAGGACGATATTTCCCTGCTTGGGACTACGGGTTTTTAATTGCTGGCTTCTTTGTTTATAGTTTCTTTCGAAATAAGTGATAATTTCGTGTGTTTTAATCTTTGATTTTAACACATTAAGCTATGGTTTACAAGTAAAGTTAAATTACCCAAATACTACTCCGAATGTTCAAAAGTCATCGTTCTTTCCCTAAAGACCGGACATATATATATTTTTTGAAAATATTTTTTAAATAGTTGGGTGCGTGACAAAATTGTGCAAGTGGCACATGCTGGCTTCCGAAACACGCTAGGATATCACAGATACCAGCCATTGTATTTTCAAATTAAAAAACTACTGCTTAAATGAATTAGGTTTTGCATATTTTTTTTCCAGAGAATTTGCAAACAGATTCATTGGAAGTCAGATTTGGTAAACACATAATGATGCTTGATTCCCAATATTTAAAATTATTACGGTAAATGCCGTAAGTTATAATAATCATATTGTCTTATAAAAATTACTTTTAAAAGAACATAAGATTTTTTTTTTTTACAAATACTTGATTACGCTCATTTGTGGTTGAAAACACTTAAGTCAATGAATTGTATTGATTTTGTTGTTGTTGTTATTTAACAATATGAAGTCGGCTACAGTTATGAGAGTGTTTTAAAATTGACATTAACTTCAACTAAAATACATTCATTATGGAAATACTATTCCCTGAAAAACAAATTATATTATAGATTAAAAGGGAAAAAAGGCAAAAAAAATGTGAAAATCGCTAGTAATATAAGTATAATGTTTCGGCAACGTAACAGTTATTTTTCCGAAGAAAAAAATTATATTCATCTATGCAAGCGGTTCTCAAGCTTTAGGTGGCTGCGGACCACCCACTTTAAAGCTAAATAAACGCGGACCACCCATTTTCACAACATCAAAAAAAAAAAAAAATCGGAAAACAAATACAAACGAAATTATACTTACACAAATCAGATATTAAATAAGGAAACGAAGATGCAATTGAAAGGATTTCACTTACATTTTTCATTGCATAAACTCACGTTTAAATCGTAAAAATATTTTGACACATTCACGCAACGTCAACAAAAAACAATACAAACATACGAAAATGTAAAATATATTGTTTCAATGAATACAATTGTATTTCTTTATATCAAAATTTGGATTTCCCATTTTTTTTTTAGCGTAAACAAAATACATTTTCCTGCCATGTCTGATTTTTTTTTAAAGCAACATAACATTTTGATTAAAAAAACTAATTTGCGGACCACTTCAAACCCTCTCGCGGACCAACAGTGGTTCGCGGACCACGAATTAGGAACCAAAAACTAGAGATGACGTCACAAATCAGAGGCACGGCCTTGTCTTTGAATGGGTGTTGATTCAGAACTGTTGGTCAATATGACTTTTTAAGATGATGTAGTGTATTGAGAACTTTCAAAAATATATATTAAAAAAAAAAGATTTTGCGAAAATGTAGAACTATCTGGGTTTGAAATTAGAATGCACATATTACTAAATTACTTCGATTAATTTTTAGATTATTCAATAGGTATTCATTAAAAATATTGTGTTTTGATTAATTTAATTACCTTTAAAAAAATACCATTAGGAGTAAAAATGTGTGTTTAAATGAGAAGGGAAATGCGTAGAAGTCTAATTTAATAAATTAAGTTATTTAAAATTCTAATTTAATTAAATATATATATATGTATATATATATATATATATATATATATATATATATATATATATATATATATATATATACATACAGACAGAATTTTTTTTTTTTTTTTTGCATTAATGGAAAGTATTTGCAAATAATTTCTAGCGAAAAAGTAATTAAATGAAAATCAAATAATTGGAAGATAAAAAAATTAATTTTTTATTTAAAATTGGACTATCAGAATAGATCTAGAATCATTAAAAAATAGTTAAAGAAATCCGAAAAATTAATCATTCATCAGCCTGAGCAACCTGTTATACGGGTTATTATCACCAAGTGTGGAACACCTAGCAGGTCATGCAGGAGTTTTGTAATTATGCCCTTCTACGTTTTTGACCCAATGGTTTTTCTACAATAGACTTATTTCTACAATCCAATTAGAAAATGATCTCCATCATTTGGTAAATAGTAGCTTTCAATTTGTACAGATGAAGATTTTACTTTTTAAATCGGTACAATTGAAGAAATTATTTTTAAATCTGTACAGATGAAATATTTATATTGAAAATATCTATAGTTGAAAATACCCATTAAAGATTTTGTAATAGAAGATTTTTATCTGAGAAACTTCAACCAAAAGACCCTGTATGTGTATATAATGAAGACGGGAGATTTTTTTTGTTTCCTTCACTCACCAATATTTAAGACTGTTTCTCTATTTTTCTAAATTTTAGATGATTAATTAGACTTAGACACTTTATAGTCAAAACCATTTCCTTTGATTTATCACTCGTTTTTCTTTTTATTACTTTTGCAATTTTTACATTAATATATTATTATATTAGATGAATAGGTTTTAGTTCATTTGTTCCCGGGTACCTAGTTTTAAATGACATTTAAATAATTGCAATGTTTGCCATGATAGTTGAAACAAACCCTAATTTAATTGTTGAAATGTTACATGTGAAATCCGAAATAGAGCATTTCCAGATAGCAATTACCTGTCAGAAAAATCATTAAACTCAGACATAACTTTAAAACCAATTGCTAATTAGTATCAGGGACTACTATTTCTCTAAATTTTAGATGATCAATTTTTAGACTTACACAAGCATGCTGTCACTTTATAGTCAAAACCATTTCTTTTGAATTATCAACCGGTTTTCTTTTTTATTACTTTTGAAATGTTTACATTAAGATTTTATTAGATTAGATTAATAGGTTTTAGTCCATTTGGACCCGGGTACCTAGTTTTAAATGATTAATTGCAATGTTTGTCATGATAATTGAAACAAACCCTAATTTAGTTGCTGAGACACTAAATGGGAACATATCACACAATTGCTGAAAAGTGCTTTTCCTGATAGCAATGATCTGTCAGAAAGTTCATTAAACTCAGACATAACTTTAAAACCAATTGCTAATTGGTACTTTTCTAAATTTTAGATGATTAATTTTTAACTTACACAAGTATACTGCCACTTTATAGTCAAAACAATTCCTTTTGATTTATTGCCCGTTTTTTTTATTACTTTTGCAATTTTTACATTAAGATTTAATCATATTATATGAATAGGTTTTATTCCATTTCGACCCGGGTACCTATAGTTTTAAATGATATATAAGTAATTGCAATGGTTGCCGTGATAGTTGAAACAAACCGTAATTTAGTTGTTGAGACGCTAAATGTGAACATTTCATACAATTGCTGAATAGTTCTTTTCCCGATAGCAATGATCTGTCAGAAAGTTCATTAAACTCAGACATAACTTCAAAACCAATTGCTAATTAGGGACTACTATTTTTTCTAAATTTTAGATGATTAATTTTTAGACTTACACAAGTATGCTGTTAATTTATAGTCGAAACCTTTTCTTTTGATTTATCACCCTTTTTTCTATTTTAGTGTTTTCGAAAATTTTCCATTAAAATTTTAATAAATTAGGTGAATAGGTTTCATTCCATTTGGACCCGGGTACCTAATTTTAAATGGTATATAATTAATTTCAATGTTTACCATGATAGTTGAAATAAATCCTAATTTAGTTATTGACACGCTAAATGTGAACATATCACACAATTGCTGAATAGTGCTTTTCCAGATAGCAATTACCTGTCAGAAAGTTCATGTAACTCAGACATAAACATATAACTGTATTTGATTATACGACATTTGAATATACGACATAGTAAACATTTTTAAAAAATCTTGCCCGTGGGTATACAAACTGTAATACCAACTTTTAATCAAATAAATAAAGCATGCCATCTTTTAATTGAACTCACATTTAAAGTCCAACATTTTACTAGAGAAAAACTGCAGCAGCAGTTAGACGAAAGTTCAAAAACTTACCCCGGGAACCTCTCCGTAAGAAGTCAACAGTAGCCATATTCGCACCAGATCTTCGAAGTCAACCTTGTTTCACAAATTTAAAAATGCAAGTGGTGAAGTTTCTGGACATGTACCTACGGTCCACTCTGCCATTGTTCGAGTTCAGCCAATAGTCGTCCCCCAAACAATATTCCAACCTAACCCTTTTGACCCCCCCCCCCCCCCTGCCCTCAGCAGACGATCCAAGGGGGAGTGGTCAAAGGTAGAGAGTGACACCTTTTGCATTCCTCTTTGGAGTTTCGCGACACCTGCAATGATGGCCTTGAAAAAAATTTGCAGGACTGTAGGTTTTGTTCTTCTTCGACAGCAATTTTAAAGAAAATTTACTTAAATACATTCCGATTATTATTATTTTTAAATAAACATAGTAAATACTAAATTTTTAATCGATGTACACTGCTAAAAATAAGTAAAATGTACTCATTTTTTATTACATTCGATGCTTATCATGAAGTTATAAACAGAAGTAATGTTAAAATATTGCGCCAAAGAAATTAATTGTAATAATTCAATTAGCATTTCAGCAATCGACATAAAATAATATGGAAAACCATCTTCTGAACAAATATTTTATATTCGCCTGGTCGCTTTGTTAAGATGGCTCGAACAGAAGCTGAGATCATCAATATTAAACAACACTGTTCATTTTTGCGAAAGTACGGTAAATACATAGTAAATACAAAAATAAGTCAAATGTACTCATATTTGATTACATTCAATGCTTATCATAGCTCGAATACATAAGTTTTATTTTTAAAAAAGACATATACTCAAAAATGAGTAAAAATGAATAAAAATACCAGTATCTTGCATACATAAATCACTTTCAATAAATACCGACAATTACAATTTAGACTTATCCGTTCGGCTACCGAAGCGACAAGAAGAAGTTATAAACATAAGTAATGTTAAAAAGGTGCGCCAAAAAAAAAAGGGAAGTAAGATAATTGAATTGTAATAATTCAGTTTCCATTTCAGCAATCGACATCAATTAATGTGGACAACCATCTTCTGAACAAACATTTTACATTTGTCAGGTCGCTTTGTTAAGATGGCTTGAACAGAAGCTGAGATAAGCAATATTAAACAACACTGCTCATTTTTGCGAAAGTACGGTTGCTTAAATTTGAGTACGTCATCTCATTTACGATGCAATTGTACTTAAAAAAAACAAGTACGTCCATGTACTAATTTTGAAGCACATTTTTTTTACAGTGCACATATATTTTATTACTCATTTAACCGTATGCTATTTACATGACAATGCAATGTTATCATACGAAAGCCATCATACAAACGCAATGCTATCATACAAATGCAATGCAATGTATTGCTGAGTTTGGTAGGTTAAATCATACTGATAATTAAAAAGGAACAATATAAATATACCTCTAATATTTATATTGCTCAGCAATATTGTTTTACACTAAATTAACAAACTTGATATGAGTAACGAAAAAAAAAATACATGACGGTCGAATTGATAACATCTCGACTTGGCGAACGATTTGGCAGTTTTAATTTAAAATTTCGGGCTGTTTTAATTTTGAGTTTTGGTTGGCGCGCTGTTCAGTCGGTTAAAAAGTGAATTGAAACAATACCTTCATACCTTCAAAATTAAGAGGAATTGCAGTGCTTTAAAATTTAAGCTTATCAGCATAAAAAAACCGACAGGAATGACTTTTAGTGGATATTGACAATTTGAAAAATTAATTATTAGACATTCAAAAAAGCGAGGTATTGATAATTTTTCCGATGGCAGAAAAACAACACTGTCAAAAATAGGTACTTAAAAATAAGTGAAATGTACTCATTTTTGAATATCGATGCTTATCATTGCTCCGAATACATAAGTTTCATTTTTGAAAAATACATGTACTCAAAAATTAGTAGAATGAATAAAACAGAGAAGTTGCTTGCCCGGCTGCCTTCATAATTCACTTCCTATAAATATCAACAATTACAACCAAGACTTACCAGGAATCGAACCCAGACCCTCAGACGCTGCAGTCCAGTGCCCTATTCGTTGTGCTGTCAGGACGACTCAAAAAAGCTATAAACACAAGAAATGTTAAAAAGATATGCCAAACGAATGGGATGTAGATAATTGAATTGTAATAACTCGGTTTCCATTTAAGGAATCGACATCAATTTATGTGGATAACCATCTCCTGAACAAATATTTTAAGTTTGTCAGGTCGCTTTGTGAAGATGGCTTGAACACAAGCTGATATTTGCAATATTAAATCACACTGTTCATTTTTGCGAAAGTAAGATATCTTAAATTTGAGTATGTCATCGCTCATTTACGATGCAATGGGGGAGCTTCACCCTGTGAGATGAAGAAGACCGACCTGTTTCAAGTGAACATGGAGAAAAATCCACGGCGCCGAAGAAGTTCCGTAGGGTTAGCATGGAGCTTTAGTTCCTGTAATATCATTTTAAGTTTTAGTCCTTAAATAATACTTCAATATAGAAATATTTACTTCATACACCGAGATAGATTGTACTCATCGTTTATGCAGCATTTTCTGTGTTGAAATAAAAAATATTTTTCCGTATTTCGTTGTAATTCTAAGTATAAGCAACTTATATACAGATAAAATATAAGTATTTCTGTATTTAAATTTATTCATATATAGAATAAAAATATCCCTTATTTGGCAAAAACTAATATTGTAAAACTTTCCCAAAATTACGAGCGTAGCGACTAAACAAACAAAAGCAGCATTGTGGGATGTAGGGAAGAAATCGAAACTGTTAGTAAGTTTCCATGTTGATACGTCACGTGAAACTCCCGCATTGTACTCGATTTTTTGGTTTTGGTTTTTGTTAATTAACGTCGCACTAGAGCTGCACAGTGGGCTATTGGCGATGGTTCGGGGTTAATCTCGAAGGAAAGACCCGGGAACCCATACACATTCATACATGCACCTCGTTATTTTAGAACCATGGTCAGATGACGAGGAAACACCTGAACTGGCACCCAACGCCTTCAATAGACCTCGGGACTTTGGACCCCGATCAGATGTATCGTGCACCAGTCCCGTATACACGCCAGTATAATTTGTTAGATGTTCTGGACGACTTTCTAGTATTTTTGTAGCGAAGCTGGCAACCCTCCTATCGCAAGATCACTACTTTTTTACTTTTCTATGTCAAGTCCATTTCACGGATTCGAACCACCAATCCTCTGATTAGTAGCTGAACGCCTTACCAACTGAGCAACTGGGGCTCGCATTGTACTCGAAGAAAAACGAGTACGTCCATGTCCATTACAGTGTATTTGCCAGAATTAAATAATTATTTATCCTATCTCTAAAATAGTACTTTTAGCTTTGAATCTGTTCGTAAGAGAATCTTTTAAAAACTTCGCAGACCGTATCCGAATATACACATGCTTTCACAGAAGTCCGCCAATGTTGTGTACAGTAACAGGTGTTCATCCTGCACGGATTGAGTTCCAAGAACAGACGTTACTTCCGCATTCCCCCGTTGTTGAGGGGTCGCGTCATTTTTGTCCATACAAAGGAACAGTGAGGGGGGGGGGGAGGAGATCCAAAGGAATGTGGTCTTTACAAAAAGACAGGGTGGGAAAGAAAACTCGCTTTACCACGATGAAGAATCATATTTCAACATAGGCACAGAACAGCTTGGCTGGATTTCTAAACTGTGATCTCAAATCGGAAGACTGCGCATGAAAAACAATCGCTTTTTTGAGAGATTTTTGGTACTTTTCCATTTCGAAGGCGATAAAGTCGCCAAATATGACACAAACGACGCCAAACGGAATATTCCCGCACATTTTCAAAACAAGTCGCGGCCATTTCTTATCAGCCACGTCTCTTTCCTAATACGTCAAAAATGGATGAAAAAACAATATACATTTAATGTGGCATTAAATCTAATATGAAAAAATACTGCCTAAATAACAGTTACCTACAAGATTTTGAAAAATATCTCAATGTGTGACTTTATAATTTCATATGAATATAATTAGAAAATGTAAGATTAGCAGTTTTAGTTTGCGAAATTATTTTTTCTTTTCTTTTAATTTGAAAATGACATTTTCTGAAAAGAATTTCTTTGAAGCTCAAACTTTTGCTTTAGTGAATGTAAAACTATCCTATGTATATTTATACGAAATTATAAAATCATACATTAAGATTTGTTTTTAAATATTGTAAGTAACTTTAATTTAGGCAGTATTTTTCTCATTACATGTCTTGCTACAAAACTCTTTTTAAAAATTCTTATATTTAAAGTAATAACTGTTTCCAAAAAGAAGAAAGTAGCATTATACTGTGAACTAAATGAAAAATAATAATTATATTTTTTGCAAAAGCCCATCTAATCATCATAGAAAAAAGTCGTCATGTAATCTTCACACGAATCCACTTAAAATCTGAAACCTGCTTTTGGGCTTAACATGAATATTAAATTTGTATTAGGAATATTTTTCGTAGTGTAAATTAATAATTTCATGTAAAAAACTGATTTCTATCAATTGCAAAATAATGACTAATATCCCATAGAAAGTTCAGTGATTCTGACACGAAAAACACTACCAAATAAATATAAGTTTAATAAATATTAGTTACTTAAATAAAAGTTGTGGCCTCTAGCCCCGAGCCTATAGGCTCGGAGCTAGAGGCCACAACTTACCAATAGGGCTTACCAATAGGCACACTATAGTGTGCCTATTGGTAACTCATACCTTGATTCCACCAGCACATGGGGTTTGATCTGTAATAAATTCATTTCCGTAATGGGACTCTACTGAGGACTCACCAGCATTTATTATTCATGTTAAGCTGTGGGATGTATTCCGCTGTGTACTTGGCTGTACCGTTCACAGTAGAAGTTGTAAAGATCCAATTAATGTTGCAATAACTTGGATCGAAATCGGAAACATATGCCGTTCACATACTTTCGACATACCGCCTCCGAGGTCTTCAGTTCGATGGCATATTTGGCATACTTCACGAATACAAACAATCGGTCTGGTATACGTCAGGCATACACGCGGCTTTTTAATATTTTTGTCTCGGGTGTCCTTAACCTGAATAATAAATTTGTATTAGGAATATCTTTCGTAGTACAAATTAAAAATTTCATGTCAAAAAACTGATTTCTATCAATTGTAAAATAATGACTAATATCCCAAAAAAAGTTTAATGATTCTGACATATCGCCTTCGATGTCATCAGTTTGACGGCAGTCTCGGCATACTTCTCGCATACTAACAATCGATCTGGCATACGTAGTGCATACATGCGGTATATTAACCCTTTGCACTCAGAAGGCTCCTCTCAGGCGCCAAAACATAACAACCAGTTCTTTAGTTTCCCTGTTCTTTAAAATAAACGAGAATAGCATTATCTCGTGTTTAGAACATCAATCTTTTTTTCAACTTGTTCTCTTGGAAATACAAAACCGATTAGATTTTTTTTGCCTTTTATGAGTATAAAAAAATCTGTGGAAAAGAAGGTAATAAGAGTAATAACTGTTCCATAGAAAGAACACAAATCGCAAAGTGTTCGCGGAGTGCAAATGGTTAATATTTTTTGTCTCTGGACCTCTTTAAAAAAGAACAGGCACGGGGATGTAACTGTAAAGCAACAATTTGAAAAGGAAAAGTGAAAATTTAAAAGGAACAATTTGAAAAGGAAAAGTGAAAGTTTAAAAGGAACAATTTGAAAAGGAAAAGTGAAAGTTTGAAAGGAACAATTTGAAAAGAAAAAGTGACAGTTTGAAAGGAACAATTTGAAAAGGAAAAGTGAAAGTTTGAAAGGAACAATTTGAAAAGGAAAAGTGACAATTTAAAAGGGAAAATTTGAAAAGGAAAAGTAAAAGTTTCAAAGGAACAATTTGAAAAGGAAAAGTGAAAGTTTGAGAGGAACAATTTGAAAAGGAAAAGTGAAAGTTTGAGAGGAACAATTTGAAAAGGAAAAGTGAAAGTTTAAAAGGAACAATTTGAAAAGGATAAGTGAAAGTTTTAAAGGAACAATTTGAAAAAGAAAAGTGAAAGTTTCAAAGGAACAATTTGAAAAGGAAAAGTGAAAGTTTCAAAGGAACAATTTGAAAAGGAAAAGTGAAAGTTTGAAAGGAACAATTTGAAAAGGGAAAGTTTGAAAGGAACAATTTGAAAAGGAAAAGTGAAAATTTAAAAGGAACAATTTGAAAAAGAAAAGTTTGAAAGGAACAATTTGAAAAGGAAAAGTGAAAGTTTGAGAGGAACAATTTTAAAAGGAAAAGTGAAAATTTGAAAGAAACAATTTGAAAAGGAAAAGTGAAAGTTTGAAAGGAACAATTTGAAAAGGAAAAGTGAAAATTTAAAAGGAACAATTTGAAAAAGAAAAGTTTGAAAGGAACAATTTGAAAAGGAATAGTCGGTGAAGGGAACAAAAACCACTCGAGGATATGTGAGTTTTGTTTGGGAAAGAACCCTTAGTGTAGAGATGATCCTTCCGCCATAAAATATAGTTCTCAAAAAAGAGAAGAAAATACAATGGGCTATCAGCAAAACTTTGAACGGAATTTCGATGTTCTTAATAATATTTTAAAATTATACTCAGGTACGTAGGTATAGATTTTTCATGGGAGGGGTTCAGTGACTGAGCAGCGGATTTCTTTAGGTATCTTATACTCCCCCCCCCCCTCCCCCCCCCCAACCAGAATTGGGGGGAATCCTCTCCCAAAATCGACACCCCTCCCCACACACACTTTGTTTTATAAATATTTTTAATTAGTAAAGGTGTAATATTAAAATACAAATGCAACGTTAAAATACGCAATAAAAGTCCGTAATAATCCGGACATGTTTCGGGAGATACATCACCCTTCATCAGCGGAAAATGTAAAGTCTGTGTGTAATGAAATATTAATAAACCCAAAGAAATCTAAAATGTTGCCAAAGACCAAAAAAACTAACTAAAAACTATTACAAACGGTTGGAGTTAACTATTGTGTGCCAACAAGCGGGAAACAATGGGACCGCAAACGTTTCATTGACAACCGAATCAATATTACTAAAAATATGAAACGCCTCCAGGAAGTCTTTGCCCCCTCATTTTAAGTCCTGCCACCCCATACAACAAAAAATGGCTGCATTTTACACTTTTGTTAATCGTGCTCTTAACATCTGTTCTACACCCGATTCACTCCAGACTGAACTTAATTATTTGAGAGCCGTCGCCGTGGATCGAGGTTTCTCACCCAACGTCGTTGATAAGGCCCTACATAAACTTAAAAATCCATTTAAAAATTCTAGTCTATCTGAGCGATATAAGTCTTTAGTTGTTTTACCATATTATCCCCAGATCAGCCATCAAATTTCTAAAATTCTCGGTAGGTTCGACATACGTTCCATATTTTCACCTATCAATAAGATCACGTTCACACAACTTAAAGACCCTATTGACGATCTTAATAACTGGGGCATATACAGTATTTCATGTCAATGTGGCATGTCATATATTGGTCAAACAAGGAGAGCATTAAGATTTCGTATCAAGGAGCACCAAGCACATACTGTTAAACAAGAAATAAAGAAGTCCTCCATTGCCAAGCACTCTTGGGAACATGGTCATATATTTAATTTTTCTAACTCACATTTAATTTGCAAACCTAAATCTCCATTTGAACTTGACTTCCTGGAGGCGTTTCATATTTTTAGTAATATTGATTCGGTTGTCAATGAAACGTTTGCGGTCCCAATGTTTCCCGCTTGTTGGCACACAATAGTTAACTCCAACCGTTTGTAATAGTTTTTAGTTAGTTTTTTAGTCTTTGGCAACATTTTAGATTTCTTTGGGTTTATTTATATTTCATTACACACAGACTTTACATTTTCCGCTGATGAAGGGTGATGTATCTCCCGAAACATGTCCGGATTATTACGGACTTTTATTGCGTATTTTAACGTTGCATTTGTATTTTAATATTCTTAACGCAATGCTCTATAAGACGAGTTTTTATCTTAAAGAGAAATACGTTGGCAGATAAATATTGTAAAAGCAACAGTTATCATTCATTTTTCATGAAATCGTTACCAATATCATTCGATACCTATTTTTAAAATTAGTAAATATTACTCCCTAATCATGAAATAAATTTACAGAACAAATTTAAATTTTGAGAATCCTTGTTGAATAATATATGGTTTCGGAACATCTTGTTTATACGGCTCCGTTTGACGATCTGTTCCTCTTGTCGCCGAAATCCTAATGCTAGATAATGAAACACCATGATGTCGTGTTAGGCTTCGTTTGAGATAAAAATTGTGTCTAAACAGTTTTTTAAGACTTTTAAAAACTAATTTCTGGGGCAGGACTCCCGGAAAACACCAGGTTGTCCCCTTATGCAACTAAACAAGAAGTATTATACGCGAAATTTTGAAAAATTTCCAGTTTTTTAAAGTAGTTTTACACTAATTCGATTTTTTTTCTTGACTTTCGATGGAAGGGGTTTGAAACCCCTGAACCGCACCCTTACCTACGTGCCTGATTATACTGCTTTTAGTTTTAAATGTTGTGTATTTTGGTAATTAATCATCGGATGAAGAAATATTAACTTTAATGAATAAAAAGCAGCAAATCATTGGTGTCCATTAACCTTTAATTTGGCGAGGAAATAGTTTACCTTTCCTCTAGTAGTTGAGCGAAGCGTGTGGAGTACCATAGGGGCGAAGCCCCTTTAACCTCCTGTAGAACTGTTAGTAGTCAACGCCTGACGGTAGAATTGAAGTACATGTCTCGCAGATGCGAATGAAGGACTGAACAGGGACGACACGGGGCGGATACCTTTCCTCTCTAAAACAGATTAAAGATAAGAAAGTGTATTTTATGAATAAAGTTGTTTTGTGAACAGTTTGGCGAAAACGGTAACGAAAAAGACGCCAAATATGACGGCTTTAAAATATAGTCATTTGCGAATTTCATTTATATTCTTAACACACAATCATAGCCATTTGTAACAGGGCTTTTTACAGATCACAGCCTTCGCTTTACAGGCTAACGTAGATTGTCCTCAAGTTTTATAGGACAGTTTTTTAAAAAAAAGTTGCCAAAGCAATGATTTATAGCCAAATCACGATAAGACGTGTATCAACCAATTGCATACCAGGATTAGGTAGGAAACCATCCTTCCAACGTTCTACTCCGTCCCACAGCATAGTGTTTCAACTCCCCTTTCTACTCGACGAAGGGGCCGATCACTAATCACCATGTGTACTTAACTGCTGATAAATGAATAAATGTCGTTGGCACTGACAAAAACTAGAATTAAATATATTTAAATCAGTTGCCATTTTTTTTCTTTCTATTTTCGATAACGCGTCTAACTGTTCAATATGGTATAGTATTTTATAGAAATATTTTGGTGTATTTCGAAGAAACTACAAGTAAAAGTAATTTTATGTCAAGTTAGGGGAAATAATTGGTTTGGTTAATTAACGTCGCACTAGAGCTGCACAGTGGGCTATTGGCGACGGTTCGGGGCCTATCTCGAAGGAAAGACCCGGGAACGATACCTCGTATTTTTGAACCATGGTCAGATGACGAGGACAACACCTGAACCTGGCCCGAAAGTCTTCAATAGATGTCGGGACTTTGGACCCCGATCAGATTTATTGTGCACCAGTCCCGTATACACGCCGTTAATTTTTGTGGATGTTCTGGACGACATTCTAATATTTTGGTAGCGTAGTTGGCAACTCTCCGATCGCAATATCACTACTTTTTACTATTCTTTGTCTAGTCCGCGCAAAGGTTTGAACCGGGGACCCTTTGGATTCCCAGCTGACGCCTTAATCCACTCGGCCACGGAGGCCTCGGGAAATAATTGGATTGAATAATTTGTAATCAAGGTTTTTAATAAGTATTTTCATCTTTTTTTTGTGGATGCTATGTTCAAATGGAGATTTTAGATTAACGCTTTCCACTAATGATATTGATTAACCATTAACTTTTATTCATGGTGTTATGCGAAATTAGCCGAGAAATTACTAGAAATATGGAGTATATTGATTTAACTATTTTGTTTTGTGAAAAAGAATTTACGAATAAAGAATACATTTACCGTATTCCATTAATAGTTCATTATTTGTATATGTTACCGTTAAAGTATATAATGCAGTTATTTCATAGAATACCTAGTTATTCCATGAAATAACTGATCGTGTCCGTTAAAGTGTGTAATATGTTATTAATTTGACACTTTAACTAGTTATTCTATGAAATAACTAGGTATTCTATAAATTAACTAATGAGAGACAGTTAAAGTGTAAAATAAACAATTTATCTAAAATGAAATTAAACTAATGATAGACAATTAAAATGAAAAAGAAGCAATTTATCTAATTTATGCAGCGTATAAATGGTATTTATGGAAACGTACCATAAAATCATTTGTTACAACAAGGATTACTAAAATGACACTTAGAATTACAAAGAACATTATTTCTAAAACAAAAAAAAAATTGTTGACACACTGGCTTTTACACGAACATTTTTTAAATCCCTGACCAGTACCTAAACTTTGAGCTGTAGCAACCGACCGGAGCGATATTTCTACATCCGGTACTTCTTCGATTTTAATTAAATTTTGTTCGCAGACACTGGACTGGGATCGGGAATATAATTGTTTTATGCGGCCGTTTCTTGTGCCCAATTGGAAAAATCCTTTATATGATATAGATTATTTTACACTTTAACGGGCTGCAGATCGTTATTCTATGAAATAACTAGTTAAACCATGAAATACAAGAGAGTTTTACACTTTAACGGACACGATCAGTTATTTCATGGAATAACTAGGTATTCTATGAAATAACGGATTTCATAGAATACGGTAGTACGGTTTCATAGAACGGTAACATATATAACCAAATGCTATATAGTAAATAATAAATTGTTTTTAAATGTAATTTATTAAAATGTATTAAAAAATTAAAATAATTCTTTAACAAATGATTCATTTAAATAACTTAACCTAATTTGAAATAATTTTTATTGTTTCCCCTCGTTTGTTTGAACGATACCAAAACATTGACATAAAATAGTTCCATACAAACAAAATGAAAAAATGGCATCTGGTTTGCAAATAATTCGCTCTATTGTTTTTCACAGCCGTGGCCCTGTATATTGTTTTCCTATAAAACTAAAAGAAATTCATGCATCAGCTGTTAAGTACAAACGTAGACTTATAACCGGTCCCCGTTTTTGAACCGTGGTCGAAAAATCTCATAAGTACTGCGCATGCGCGCATTTTGAATGAATCGTCTCAGTTTGCAACATGTTCTCGCATAAATTGTAACGAAAGCCGGTGGAGTGAGACCACGGGGTCCTTTGTCTGACCTTGATGGGTCAGGCAAAGGAAAGGTCTGGTTTTGTGTCCATTCATACGTTGGACGACAACTTGTCAATGTCACGTTTATTTACCTGGACAGTTTGGGGGGAGGGGTTCTAGGAACTATAATGGTTTTCGACACAGCAGAAGAAAATTAACGTTTGAAGGAGAGATTCTCAGGGCAATTCTCAGAGAATATTGTAGAAAGGCAGAGGAGGTTCTTAATCGCTTTCGCATGTTCTACAGTTGTAAGCTTCAGAAACAAACTTTTTACATATCGTTAAAAACAAAATGGTGTTTCGTTGCAGATTACATTGGTACATGAATCTAAAAGTCAAACTATCATGTTGTCTGACTCAATGTATATTGTTGGCGATAGAAAATAAAGAGAAAAGGCCGTTAGCCTTTGCACTTCGTTGGCGCCGCTCAGGCGATAACATAACGACTCGTTCTTTTGGTTCCCTGTTCTCTAAAATAAACGAGAACAGTTTTTCTCTTGTGTTTAAAAAACATCGATATATTTTTCAACTCGTTCTTTTGCAGATCTTCAAACAGATTAGGTTTCTTTTTCTATAAGAATAACAAATTCTAGGGTAAAGAACATAAGGAAGAATAACTGTTCCGTAGAAAGAACGGAAAACGCAAAGAGTTTTAGGAGTGCAAAGGGTAAAAAATATAGAAACAATGTTATGTTTTGTTTAGGTTTTTTTAACTTTCACATTAAGTTAATTTGCTTTTAACTGATTAACAACAACTAACAAAGTAACTTTTTATTTAGAGGTCTAGAACATTTAAATAATACTTGTATTAATTTCAGATCAAATGGGTTGTTCTTAATTAATTATAAGCATTGTGTGTTCGCCGTTCCAAAACTCCCTAATTATATAGTTATGTGTTAATTATTCGAGTACCTGAAATTTAGTTTTTTTTACTGTAAATACTTGTACTAAAGTAAATCAAATAAGAAAAAATACATTTTTATATAAAAATCAACTCGAGTCATAATTTTGGTAAGACAGTTTGTGTCTGTTTTAAAATGATAAAAAAAATACTTATTTTAACACGAAGTCCTCTTTTTATTTTTAAATAAAGATATATAAATATTTAAAGCACAGTATGCAACACAATGTTTAAAATATCGATAATTTTTTTTTTATCGATATTTTAAATTTTGAACCCTCACTCCAAATGCCATATACGAATTTTATTATTATTTTTTTAATTTTAATATTATTTATTAAATAAAATTGCTAAAAAATAATTATTAGTGTATACAATAACACTTGCTTAAAAGTATAAAACGTATTATCTCTTTCAAAGTTTGAATGCGGGGAAAGAATTGAATTGTTTAGAATTAATAACTTGAATGCGGCAAAGTTATTTTACAATTGATAACTTTAAGTAAATTTTCAATTGTTTTCAAACATAGTACTACTAATTATGTTAATTGGTAGAATGAGAGCTCGTAACCATGATAACGAGCCATCGTTCTACCAATTGATAAATTAAATTAAATTGACAGGTTGACGGGATTTTAACACTTTCTTCCAGAACGGCAATCTTTTTTAATTTCTTATCAATAGAAATATAAAGGAATAAATCGGGTGTTGCTATATCGATGTACTTCCACTAAATATAGAAATATGAACTGGTTCTCAACAAAGCCACGAATACAGAAAAAACGTATGCAAGTCTGACTTGAAGCACCCTCCCTCTTACCTCCAATTCCACGCTTTGTTTGTGCTTTGCTTTACTTCAAGGTTTTAAACGCATTGACGGTGACTTTTATATCGAACGAGAACCAATTTTTGTAAATTGTGCTATTTGTTGCATACTTATAGCGCCGAAATAGATCACCTTGAAAGTGTTATATTGTGTTTCTATATCCTGGCTGGCTCAAACAAAGCCGATCGTCTATTATCCGAATCCGGATCATTTTGATAAAATAAAATAATCAGCAAACTCCACATTTAAAAAATTCCTTATCGGTGAATGATATTGTTTGTAATTCTTCCAGTCCTGCAAACATCATTTTCTTTTTTTTTTCTTTTTTAGGACCTTGACTTCTTAGTCTCCTTAGTTTTGAACAGATGAAACGAAACCCTGACATTCGGAATGTTTTCCACAAATCCAGAAATGGAAGACGACCTCCATCGAAGGGAGGTGGGGGAGAGGGTCATCTAAAGTGAAACTATCGTCTGCCCTTTGAACCCCAATGAGAACATTTACAATTTCTGGCCGCCACGACAATTACTCTGACAAGACCCACTTCCAAGCTCCTTTTGAACAAAGACAGAAAGAGCATTGTGTGCCTGTCCCAATGTCAGTGGTGTCTTTTGTGTAATTGTACTGCTGATTCTACGGTAGTCATTCACTGCAACTGTGTGAAAGAAGGAGATTTGACATGTTTATCGTTGTGAAATTAACGGCGGAGTCTCTGGGTTAGGCCGCCATATCCTGATACCAGATGACAGGACCACAGAGATCCCTCCACGCCTTCTGTCTTTCGCACCTGTGCACTCGATGTTTTGAAATTCGTTACTACTGCCAGCTTCTACCCTAAACATGATTTACGCTGTTAAATTTTTTAATTCAAACTTGACGAAAGATTCGCTTAATATTCCCCGATTACATTTTACATAAAAGGGATGAAGTTTTGTTTGTCAGTCCTTCAAAAATGTTGAGTTCATGCCTCCGTGGCCGAGTGGTTAAAGGCGTCAACTGGGAATCCGAGGATTCCTGGTTCGATCCTAAGCGATGGACTTGACAAAGAAAAGCAAAAGAGTAGTGATCTTGTGATCGGAGGGTTGCCAGATTTGTTAAAAAATACTAGGAATGTCTACCAGAACATCCGCAAAAATTAACGGCGTGTATACGGGGCTGGTGCACGATAAATCTGATAGGGGCCCAAAGTCCCGACGTCTATTGAAGGCGTTGGGTGCCAGTTCAGGTGTTTCTTCGTCATCTGACCATGGTTCTAAAATAACGAGGTACATGTATGAATGTGTGTGTGAATGTGTTCCCGGGTCTTTCCTTCGAGATAGACCCTGAACCGTCGTCAATAGCCCACTGTTCAGCTCTAGGGCGACGTTAGTTAACCAAAAACTAAAAAAATCTGTTGAAGTATTTTGTTATTTTAGACGAATTAATTTCTTGTGTCTGGTAAAAAAATTGAATCGGTTAATTTATTTTTAATTTTCTTAATCAAATTTGAGTTACTATTCTTCACAGCGTCGAAAGTTTAAAGGCTCAACATGAGTGAAGAGAAGTGTGGCACACGCTTTACGCTGGAGTGCTCACAGATATAGCATCCGAATAGGAGGCTGCTTGGCGACGAAATTCAAGCGATTCATTTCCAAATTGAGAATTATTATTTAACAAGAAGTCATCAGAATACCTGACTTTGGAGTTCGTCACCAAGCAACTTCTGAATGAAATTCTAAGTTTGTTGTTTCAATATAGCTGGTTTTCATTCTAAGCCGACGATATTCTATTATATTTTTTTAAATAAAATTGGAAGAAGCGAGTTAAGTTATCCAAAAGAACAAAAGAAAGCAGAGGGAAATAATCAAAAAGTTTATATCTATTATTTATTACTGCCTAAAAGGGGCTGTTTCACGTTTAATATGTCGTAGTTATTAATCCGTAAGTAAGTTTTGACAAGGAAATTTCACATTCATACCTGCACCTCGATATTTTAGAACCATGGTCAGATGACGAGGAAACACCTGAACTGGCATCCAACGCCTTCAATAGACGTCGAGACCTAATCAGATTTATCGTGCACCAGTCCTGTATACACTCCTGTATATGTATTAATTTTTGCGGATGTTCTGGACGACTATTTAGTATTTTGTAGCGAAGCTGGCAACCCTCCGATCACAAGATCACTATTTTTTTTTTTTTTACTTTTCTTTGTCAAGTCCATCACCTAGGATCGAACCAGGAATCTTCGGATTCCCAGCTGGCGCCTTTAACCGCTCGGCCGCGGAGGCCTGATTCTAAATTAAGAAGCAGGGTTTTCAAAAGTTCGAGTAATAAAATGCGAAATCGTAATAATAAAGATTACATGTTAAATTGTCAGATTAAAAAAATATTCCTAAACGAGAAATATATATTATTAGCTGTTACACGCGGTTTCACACGAATTTTAAAATGTTTCCGGATTGGTTCGTTCTTCCCTTTTATTCCCTTTCTTTTATTTTCTTGAAGGCAATATAACTGGTCTATTATACAGACATCGCCTGACACATCTCCGAAAGTTAGCTCTTTCGTTAGTTTTCACGTTGAAGCATAATTGTCAGAAAGAGTTATTTTGCAAAAAACAATTTTAGATTATGGGTTATGGTTGAAGGTTTAATTTCCGTTGTCACGACAAACACGAAAACAAACTTTTCCCTTATAATTTTCGTACCGTATCTAAAAAAAATTCTAAACTATTTGATGCCGTTTTTACCTGTATATTTCATATACTGTTTCATATACACACTATGTTCATATACACACTACCGAATTGTAGTATTTTGGCCATTTTTTTTTTTAATTTTACCTTAAAACACATTTTAAATGCATATTCTTTGAAATCCTTTTTAACCAATAAGTGGATAAGTAGCAAAAAAACTATGTTTTTGGCGCTACGCAAATTGATTCTATATGCAGAAAATATAAAATGTTTAAACATATTTAACATTTCTATAATTTGAGAAGAAAATCCACAAAATCCCTTTTAAAAATTAGTTGGGCTACAGTATGGCTGCTTACAGTCAGTGGCGGCGATTGAGTGCTAAAAGTGCGGGGGCAAGATCAAGAGGAAACAAGAAGGGGGGAGGGAGGAGTAAATATTTTGACCATCCTTTTTAACGTTGAAATAAAAATTATAATAATCATTGTCTTAAAATTTTATTCGTGAATACTTTTGGGCCGCCGTATAAAGATCAAAGGAGGGAGTGGATTAATGGCCAACCCGGTTGACGTGGCTCGCCTGTATTCTATACGATGATAGGTTTTTTTTATCCACAAAGGCTGAATTCCTGTGAGTTATTGGGGGGAGGGGAGGGAAGGAAACGCATAATGCAGTCAAAGGCAACAACCCCCTACAGTCGGTGCAAAGCTCTAATAGGGGAATGAGTTAATTATCGGCCTAGTAAAAATTTATCGATACATCCTCTACGCTGGTGTAGATTTCCATATCTTGATCTGCCATTAAACCCGTGGAGTTATGAAGGTGAAATCGTATTCTGCAGTTAAGACCGACTTTCTACTCACGAAAGTCTGAGGGCGTAATGGGTTTATAATAGGTCTGGTTGACGCGGCCCACCGTACTCTACATGATGGTATGCTATTTATCCCCATAAAATTATTTCACGGAGATTTCTGGGGGCGGAATCGTATACTGCAGTTGCCGACGACTCCTCCTTGCCCTTACGTGGTACAAAAACGACAGAGGGGTGGAATGGGTTGGGTTTTTTGTTTATTTTTATGTTTTATTTTTTAAAAGTGCAATATTAAAAAACTGAGGGGCAACATCCGAAAAAAGTGCGGGGGAAACCTCCCCCCCACCCCCCTTCCCGAATCACCGACACTGATACTTATAGTATTGTTTCTACCGCGACCATAGAAAGAACTGATTTAAGCGTTTCAGAAGTTACAATTTATAGTTCAGTGCCAAAAGATATTAAACATCGAGAGTTCATCTAATTTCCGTTCCGAACACTCCCAGCCGATGTAGAAAAATAGAATATGATTGGCTGTGACGTCATAGTTAATTTTTATAGTTCTACACCATCGATGGTATTAGGCAGTATAAGTAAATAGTTTTTTGGGTTCAACAAAGAAAAAAAGGACATGAAGGAAAAAAAAAGGGGAAGAGAGTGTTGTAAAAAAGTATCACACAATTTCGGGGGGGGGGGGGGGGGTTGTTCCATCGGCCCCCCTCTCCCCTGTCTACGGCCCTGTCTGCTGAAACGGAGTACACACTACACGGGGGGCGAGGGGCGACGCCTGAGCGTGATTTACATGTCATTGTTTAAATGCCATGATATTTTTTTTTAAATCTCATCCGAACAAAAAGTTATCAAGATTGTAAAATTGAAGGTTTCATAAAGAATATTGAAATAAAAAAAAATACAGCCTTTTAAAGTATTTCATGTTTATGTATTAAACTTTTAAAAAAAGCTGAATTTTTCAATTAGATTAAACCTTTAAGAGATCTTTAAAAATATGCAGTTTTACTTAAAAAAAATTTAAATTTTGATGGAAGTTTTATGCTGTCTTTTTACGCTAAGATACAATGTATAGAAAAAAAAACTTACGTCCATTATGCAAAATACCGCAATATTCTATTTTCCTGAAAAAGAAAGGAAGTAATTGAGTGATTTATGCTTATAAATTATTAATTTTTAACCAACTTAAGCGCGCCAACTAAAACGGCCAAACGCGCACCAAGGAGTTTATTTATTCAATTGTTAATTATTTATTTAATGTATTTTCGAACATAATTTCTGTTCTAATTCAGACATTTGGTTATAAAATAAATTATTATGTATGGAATATTTTATTTTGGCAATTTTTTTAAGAACTATCCGGTTATCCGGCATTTGACTATCTGGAATTCTCAATTAACCGGATCGTTTGAAAAAAAAATATTGTCATATTTTTTTATTTTGTTTTGTGGATAGATGACAAATGAAAACAAAAATTATTAAATGCTTATATTTATCCAGAAATATCGATTAACCGGACTTGAAAAAAACCCAACAATTTCTCCGATTTCAAAAATATTTTCATTGTTGGGAATTCATCGTTCAATGTCCGACAATGAACGATTACCCGGCATTTATTAAGCCGGATAACCTCAAACTATACTGTATGGTTGGTTAGAAAAAATGAGCGAAAATTTGACTTTCTACTTGAATAATACCAGGCAGCGAATTATTTCAACTTGTTCGTATAAAATTTTCAAAAAAATATTTGTTACTTTTTAGCTCTTTTTTTTTAAAATTGGTTTTCCTTTTTAAAAAATATTATTTTTACTGAGTAGTAAGGCCTCTCATTTGCAGTACGAAAAAATTTCAATTGCAGAGCTTTTGTTTTTACCGACTTAAAAGCCGGCCAACCAATTTCAAAAGCGCGCCAAAAGGAAAGAGGTTATCAATTCGACTGTTATGTATTTAAAAATATATATATGTTCGGTTCGCGGAAAATATATGTTCTAATTAAGATATTTGACTTTTTTTTGGATAGGGAATGTTTCATTTGGGCAACTTTTGACAAAATATCCTTTTATCCGACATTCAACTATCTGGAATTTTCCATTAACCGAACCGTTTGAAAACAAATATTGTCCAATATCGAAAATTCTTTTTGTGTTGGATAGAGAAAAATTCACTTTGGCAATAAATAATTGGTTATCTGCCTGTTATTTATCCAGAAATATCTATTAACCGAATTTTTTTTAACGTTTTCTCGTATTTCAAAATATTTGTATAGTTTAAAAGCTTCGAGCATGAATGGACTGTAGTAGAGCGAATATGATGTCATAATCGTGAAAACAACATCTCAGACCGAATGGCTTTAGACATGTGACTTCTTTTCAAAATTATGAATTAAAAAATACTCGCGATTGGCTGATGAATTGGGAAATGTGTAACAGTGAAAAATTATGAATGGAATGACGTAATTAACCACGTGTCTGAGGCCATACATGTTGGCCTCACTTTGATGTTAGCGAGATTATAACATTTTGTTTTCTCTACTATGAAGGATCCAAGCTCGAAGTTTAAAACAGGTTGTATAACAACGAAATCTCGTTTACCCGGCATTTATTAAACCGGATATTCTCAAAATATGCTGTGAGTGGCATGGGAAAAAGTGACTAACAACTTGACTTTCCTGATGATTAATAGAAAGGGCATAGCCCCTTGCTAAATTAGAAACCAATAAAGAAAAAATAAAATAATCTTTAAAAAAAAAAGAAGGGAAACCGACTTTAAAAAATGTAAAAAGTAATTTTTTATTTGTGAGCAAGTTGAAAAAATTGAATTATTTCATATTAATTTTATACTTACAACAATAACTTGAAATTGGTGCAATTTTTCCAAAAACTGACATACATTTTGGCGCAGATTTAAAACAGTTGAAATAAGTATAAAAATGATATTAAATAATTCATTTTTTTTCGACTTGTTTATAAAATTAAAAATTATTTTTTACTTTTTAGCGCATTTTTCCTAAATTCGGTTTTCCTTTTTTTAAAGGAGATTATTTTATTATTACTGTAGAACATAAAAATGAATGCATCTTATAGATTTACTTTAAATAATTTATTTAAATTGACAAGAGGGACTTGCAGTATCAGTTTTTTGCTGTCAAATAAGGTTTCATGAAATGTTTTATTTTAGAAGAAAGATGTCAAATTTTGACGAAATGTAAGAAACTGTGTTATTGCTACATACTTATTTATGCTAATGCGACACATATTTGTTTTTAAAAAATAATGTTTGAAGTTTCTCTCATCACTGACTTGCTTTTTCGCAGTAAGACAGTTGTATTTATTGATTTATGTTCCTTCAAATTACACCTCCTTAATACAGTCCAAATAAATATTTATAAATAAAGTTGTGAGTATTTTTCCGTTAGTTTTAAAACACAACTCTAATCGTTCTGTTTGATAAGTTATTTATTGGAATATGACTCTGATTAATGATTTGCAGAAAAATAAAAATTGCACTTATGAACAAACTGAAATGGCGTCGAGTGTGACCCACAATGGTTGTTCGAAATTTTGGCTGTTCCAAGTGGAATGGCGTGATGTCACACCAACGGATTTGGAACAACCGTGTGTGGCATTACTTAAATGAAGAAACTGAGGTAATGAAATGTCACTAGAGTATTTACACTTGCAGGGATACAAAGATTGCATTGGATGGGCAATATACTGATTATAAAAAATATTTTTTTAAAAATAAGCAACTTTTATACAATTTATATACACTTATGACAAATAGAGGTCCCTATGCCCAAGAATGTTGGTAAATCAGGTCCAGCATACAGCAATGGATGTCAAAATACTTTCGGCGACATTCGAACACCTGTTGTCGGATGCCTTCTCATCACACCTGCGTTTCTGAAGGTATCCCAACTTTATGTGTGTTGTGACGCTTCCTATTGTGCCACGTGTGGTTACCATGGAAACCCCTTGAACTCATATTAGAAATTTGTTTGTAGGTGATTTTAATGTGAGACCACTGGGAGCAAATGGGTACAATTTTTTCTTCAGTTGCGAAATTCTTTCTTTCAACAATCATTTCTAGGAATACAGCCGACACAGAAACGGACAGAACAATGCGTGTGACAATCTTTTACCTTCTTTCGGTTCTTTGCGGGATAGATACATTGGTTTACAGGGGACAGGAATATTTTTAGCGCTAAAACTCTGCAAAGAAGACATATAAAAGCATGACATTTACTTTATGGAAAAATGAATGATGCTGTCACAACGATAACTTCCCCTGTCCAAGGTCACCGATTCAGGGTGGCCAGGTAAAATAACACTTAACCGGGAAGTTCGGACACTCCCCGATTCGACTTTCTCGGAATTTCCTGATGAGCAGGTGCTCACTTGTCTGCAGGAACAGGTGCGAGGAGAGAGATATTTTTCACACGGGCTTTTTTTAATTTAAAATATTCCGACTAAAATTTGCCAGAACGGAAACCGAGACTCTTTTCTAGGTGGGAAAAGGTTCTGAATTCTTTTAAATATTTTAATATTTTGCATTTTTTTAAACATATTTTTTTACATATTTTTCAAAAAAATACCTTTTTTTTACACATGATTGTATGTTGCCGGGAAGAAGGAGGGAGCGAGAATCTAGTCAAATTTGAACACCCCCCCTCCCCAAAAATGGTGTAAAACAGGGGTTGAAATTAACTTTTCGATGCAGTATGAAACCAGTGCACCCAAGTTTCAGTGCACCAAGTGCACTGAATATTATTTGGGTGAACAAAAAACTCACGGAGCAGAAAGTAAAATTTCCAAGTTTTTTTAATACGTATTATCTTGGCAAATGCATTTAATGAAAATTATTCAAATTGATTTGAAATTTTTTTGTTATTTAATTAAAAAAAAATAAGAAGTTTCAGATGTATACAGCTAAAACAGTAATGATTTTCAGAAATGTTCCTAACAAGCTTTTATTTTCAATAGCTGTTTTCACTAATTACATATTTCAATAAATAAATTACACTTTACATTTCAATTAAATATAAAAATAATTTAAAAATAACCATTAGTCAAAGCTTTTAAAATAAACAATTTAAATTTTGGAATTGATTTAAAAAAAAAATCTATAGGTGTTTCTAAATGTCAGACCCATAATGGCTAGAATTGACAGCAGTCATGAAGCGTTGTTGATGAAATTTTGTTAACGGATTCTCAATAAATTTAATTTTGGTTTTATTCTGTTCCTAAAAAAAAAAAATTACAAATTTCGAATGTATTTTTTTGTTAATTTAAATAAAATTTAAGAGCCCACCAGAAAGTCTCTGGACAACCAACCCGATGTAGTGGGCAGGTTGTCACAAAAAATTACTCAGACAAAAATGTATTTCTCTGAATGGCCATTTATTGCTTGTTTTCAAAACTGCAGGAGAATGTATCCAAGGATACACATGACAGGAAAATCTATTGAGAGAAATATAAACTGTAAACCTTGCATCTTTAAAAATTATAAAACACAAATTGTGACAACCTGCCCCCCAGTCTCCCCTACTTGAGGAGCAAATACCTAAAACATGTTTTGTTAAATATTTCAAAAAATGATACAAATACATAGTTGGATTCGCCTTCGAATTTTCCTACCATCGTGTACAAGAAATAAGACCGCGTCCACCAGATCAGATATTAATCCATTCCCCCCCCCCCCCCCCACTTGGATGTCACTGTGTAGGGAAAAGTGGCATATAGGAAACTTATAAGGGTCAACAGACAGGTGAAATCAAATAAATTGATATTAAGAATTCTAAATTTATTACAAAAGCGGAGAGATCTACGGCCTAATAAAGACGCAGGAAGGATAAGCGCCTTACTTTGGCATCGCTTTGTAGAGGAAAGAAGCCACTACTCGATCTCTAATGTGTCGCATTAGGAAATCGGAGCAAAATTTAAGCACCGTTCACAAAGGCCATATCTCGGCAGTACGTTTGTCGATTCGAGCGGAAGTGATGGTCGAGTTTGGGAGAACTCATTTATGCCATTGTAGGTATCATCCATCGAACAAAACCGGTGCTCACCAGAAGTTATAAGGCTTGCAAGTGTGTCATTTGCTGAAGAAATTTAACGGTTGCTGAAGTATGACGCCCTCGCGCAAGGTGGGTAGAATTCAAAAATGGAGTGAAGGGACTCCAGCAGCAAAACAGATGGATGGTAATTATCGTCCACCCCCTTTGATCACGATGAAGCGTGAGCATAAAGACCTCCCACCCCCCTAACAGTAACTTAGGTTAAGCATGTAAGCTTTGTAAGTCTTGTATGTGGAGTAAGCATGTAAGTCTTGTATTTGGTTACGCCATTCATGTACCCTAGGCAGTGGCGGACTGGCCATTGAGTTGGTCTGGAATTTTCCCGCGTTGCTGGTTAATATTTTTAAAATGTGGACGGTGATTTCTTGGAAAGTAAAAAAATAAAATTATTAAAAGCCTACACAGGTTTTTCAATAACGTTTAAAATGCAAAAACAGGAAGCTATGGTATCTCTAAGAAGCCGTAATTATTGCCTTATTTAAAACTACGTTCCAGCTGTGGCCTATGGGACTGCAGCTGACGTGAAGCCAATTTCAAAGACGTCGAAACGTGAGAATGCAAAGGTGAGGCCGCATGGCCCGGTTCCCACTTTCTTGTTTTGACCAGTGCTTCTCGGGTAAAAGAAGGAAGAATTTTGGTTGAACAGGACCGTTGGTGGCTTCCTCTTAAAAATCTTCCAAACGTAATGAAAATTAAAATATGATAATAAAAAATATTAATTAACTAAAATATTAATATTTAAAAAAAATATTAATCAATTTAAAAAATATTAATCAATTTAAAAAATATTAATCAATTTTAAAACTTTTAACAAAATTTAAAACTTTTAACAAAATTTAAAACTTTTAACAAAATTTAAAACTTTTAACAAAATTTAAAACTTTTAACAAAATTTAAAACTTTTAACAAAATTTAAAACTTTTAACAAAATTTAAAACTTTAAAAAAAATTTACAACTTAAAAAAAATTAAAATTTTAAAAAAATGTACAACTTTAAAAAAATTTAATAAATTTTAAAAGATATTAATAAATTTTAAAAATTTAATTTTTTTTATAAATTTTAAAAGATATTAATAAGCTTTATATAAAGAGTTAAATATTGGTATTATTTATTATTTTGTTTGCAAATTATGGGTTCGTTATTTTAATAACAAACATCAGTTTCAAAATTGTTTTGGTGGCTGAAATTCAAAAAATTTCCGAGCCATTTTTGAGTGCCTGACCCCCCCTTGACCGTAGGGCCCAGTGGCAGATTTAAGAGAGAAGGTACAGGTGGCAAACCTTTAGGGGTACCCAGTTTTCAATTATTACGCAACGCACCCTTGGTGAGAGATATATATCATGACTTGAGGGAAGAGGTCTGAGTGTTAATGTGACGCAAAAAAGCTGCATAGGTCACTTTTTTAAAAAAAAAATCTTTCTTTCTAATGGGATATTTGGTAAAATATCCAGAATTTAAATTTTAATGAATATATTTTAACTGTAAAAAATATTGTTACTACGCAATAAGGAGGAGTGGGGGGGGGGGGGGGGGGGGGGGGAGGATACTAATACAACTTTTTACTTGCAATGTAAATGATTTAAAAAAGTAGGGCCCGATGCTTTTAAATACATACTAGAACATCAATTCAAACTTTTACATACATTTAAACTTTAATCTTTATTATCATTAAAATAAACCGCATTCTAGAAAATGTGTTGAAACGCCTTGAAAAGTAACTGAGTTTTCTAAATCTTCTGTAAATGTCTCCTGTCAAGAGGAGTGGGCCCAGGCCAGTTGAAGAAGAGCCCATATCTACACATATGAGAAGAAAAGATAAGAGCATCCAGATAAAACATAATAAGGGCATCCAGAAAATATAAGAGCATCCAGAAAACTACATAAAATGTTTAATATAAAATATGCTAAAAAAATATCAAAAATTAATATTCTCTACCTGTCCTTGCTTAATTTCTGGAATCAAGGGGGCCCCAAATGGACTCAAGGGAAGGGGGTCCAGGTGGCAACTGTCCTTTGAAATCGACACAGCTGTCTATGCACAAGACATTTCAAGGGGTTCACTGCGGCTGTGTTATTTATACAGCCTCTTTCATTTTTTTTTTTTTTTTTTTTTTTTTTTTTTACGAATTGATCAATCTCTTTTATTTGTGAACCATTCTTTCTCTGAAAATTCTGAAATTGTAAAAATGTAAAAATAACTACATTTTCCCAAACATAGTTAGTTCCAGTTCTTTCATTCGAGCGAAATTACACGTGTTTGGGGGGGCCATTCACATATTATGTCACGCGTCCATGAGGTAAAACTATGTATGAAAAATAAATTACTAAAACGTCTTGCCCAAATTTTGATATAAGTCATGTTTTAATTAAATCACAATCGTTCTAGTGGGATGTTTGTTAAAAGAATATACATAGTTGAAGTTGTAATGGCTGTTTATGATGTATCGTATTCACATTATTAGTCAGTCATTCATATTATTATCGTATTCATATTATTAGTCATTCGTATTATTATCGTATTCATATTATTAGTCATTCGTATTATTATTGTATTCATATTATTATCCATTCGTATTATTATTGTATACAAATTATCGTATACGGTCTTTAACGTTGCGTATTCATATTAATAGCCATTCGTATTATTATCGTATTCATATTATTATCGTATTCATATTATTATTCATTCGTATTATTATCGTATTCATATTATTAGTCATTCGTATAATTATCGTATTCATATTATTAGTAATTCGCATAATTATCGTATTCATATTATTAGTCATTCGCATTATTATCGTATTCATATTATTAGTCATTCGCATTATTATCGTATTCATATTATTAGTCATTCGTATAATTATCGTATTCATATTATTAGTCATTCGCATTATTATCATATTCATATTATTAGTCATTCGTATAATTATTGTATTCATATTATTAGTCATTCGTATAATTATCGTATTCATATTATTAGTCATTCGCATTATTATCGTATTCATATTATTAGTCATTCGTATAATTATCGTATTCATATTATTAGTCATTCGTATAATTATCGGATTCATATTATTAGTCATTCGCATTATTATCGTATTCATATTATTAATCATTCGTATAATTATCGTATTCATATTATTAGTTATTCGTATAATTGTCGTATTCATATTATTAGTCATTCGTATAATTATCGTATTCATATTATTAGTCATTCGCATTATTATCGTATTCATATTATTAGTCATTCTTATTATTATCGTATTCATATTATATGTCATCGCGCTTTTCATCTGCAGTCGTTCCGCTTTATGCATTTTTCGTTTCCTTCTAAGGCACTGGATCCAACCAATCCATGTCTTTCTAAGCGTGAGGATGTTCCCACTGTATTTTTATAACACTCCTTACTTGTGATTGGTCAAATGAACGGAATGGGGCTGAGGCTATACTACAGAAACCCGGATGCTCCGCTTATGAAAGGTAGGAGGAATGAAATCTCGTTCTATTTCAATGCGAACTGCGACTTCATGGGAAAACTTGCATATAACTTTTATTCAAAGTTACCATTCATTGAGAACGAGGAGCTACAAAAGCTCGAGAACTATGATTACACACTCTGGGTCAACAGGCGGCGACCCAGAGCAGCCCTGAAAATTGTAAATATCCCCAACAGCAGTATTCCTTAGCAGCTTCAACCAACCTGACATGTTTTCGCTCTGTCTATTGTTTCGTCCCTAGACTTGTTTTATTGTAATGTACTGTCTAAAGAATTTTTTGTAAATGGAAATGTACCTTACCAATTTCATGACTCTTGTGGCTTCATGCCCATTCTCTATTGTACCTCATCATGTATTGTTTTGTCCCCAGAAACTTTTTAATAGAAATGTTCCTTTTCTGTTCATGACTTGTTATGGCATTTCGCCATACATTTTTGAAATTCTCATCATGTTTTTTGTATGTCCCCGGACACTTGGAAGTAATCAAATGTAAATAGATAATCAAACTCCATGGAATGAGGCTTTATGCCTAACTTTTTATTGCTTTTAATATGTTGTTTTGTTCTTCTGTCCTGTGCTGCCACCGTATTGTCCTTAAATGTTTTAAAACATGTCATTCAAATTTAATGAAAACGTCAAGTCTTTATTACTAAAAGTCATACTGGAGGTTAAAGGAGCTTCGCTCCTATGGTACTCCGCACGCTTCGCTAAACTAAAAAATGCGAAATGGCTCCTTTGGATGAGGGTTTTTCAAATGGGTTGCTATGGATTCGGGATTTTGTTCATGATATAAATGGATGTTTGCAATAGGTAAATGGAAGGTCTAAAAATGGGGAAAAGCGAGAAGTTAGAAAATTTATGATGAGTGTTATAATATTATTTATTACAATTATAATTTTATATGTACTGCAGTAGGCCAAGTTAGTTCTATAAACTGTTGTATTTACATTTGTACTTTTGTTAACCTACTTATGTTTAATAAACGTAAAATTTCAAGTTATATTTTTATTTGAATTCTACCTCCTCAACAAAAAATTGTGGTTCAAGGTATAATTTATCGAGGACCGAGGCACAACACAAATTATGCACCTCGATTTTATAGTAAACAAAATCCACATAAAAAAATAACATACAGATGCATTCTAAACTTTCTCAAAAATTATATATAGAACATAAAAACTTAAAGTTTGATGAAACTTCATTCTTAATATTTAAAAATTAATACCCGAGACAAAAATAGTAATATGCCTACGTTTGCCAGACCAATTATTAGTATGCGAGTAATATGTCGAGTATGCCTTCGAGCAAGTCGACCTTCTAGGCGAATAACCTGAGAGCGTCAATGTCATATGCAACAACAGATACAGTATTACAATGCTTCCGATTTTAAATAATTTATTGCGATATTAATTGGATGTTTACAGCTACATAACTGTAGAAGTTGAGTTTTAAGTATCCACTTCCACTTAATGATTTATGGGTTGTTAGATTCTCACGAGTTGCACACATGCTTGGGTGAATTACGAAGCACACTGCATCGGCATTTTGATTCCTCTGATCTTATTATATTATTACTCTATAGACGCGACTCGTTGCAGTGTGTTGGCGAGGCGGAGTGTGCTGGCCTACGGTTTTTCGAAGTAATAGTATATGTTCTCTGAAAGCATTATCAGCCGTCAGCATATAATACGATATTTATATTTGAAACAATGTACAGAATGTTTTAGGAATCGGCGCAGATTCATTCTGGTTGGGGATTACTAAGCTTCTGAGTTCGTAGTTGCAGTAGTTCATTACCGAGAATGCCATGGAGAAAATTATCATGAACTTGGTGTAGGTGTCTCGCACTTGTAATGGATTTGGAATCCGGTGCGGAATAATCTAGAAAAATTAAGAAAAAAGTTACCGAGAATGCCATGGAGAAAATTATCATGAACTTGGTGTAGGTGTCTCGTACTTGTAATGGATTTGGAATCCGGTGCGGAATAATCTAGAAAAATTAAGAAAAAAGTTACGGAGAATGCCATGGAGAAAATTATCATGAACTTGGTGTAGGTGTCTCGTACTTGTAATGGATTTGGAATCCGGTGCGGAATAATCTAGAAAAATTAAGAAAAAAGTTACCGAGAATGCCATGGAGAAAATTATCATGAACTTGGTGTAGGTGTCTCGTACTTGTAATGGATTTGGAATCCGGTGCGGAATAATCTAGAAAAATTAAGAAAAAAGTTACCGAGAATGCCATGGAGAAAATTATCATGAACTTGGTGTAGGTGTCTCGTACTTGTAATGGATTTGGAATCCGGTGCGGAATAATCTAGAAAAATTAAGAAAAAAGTTACCGAGAATGCCATGGAGAAAATTATCATGAACTTTGTGTAGGTGTCTCGTACTTGTAATGGATTTGGAATCCGGTGCGGAATAATCTAGAAAAATTAAGAAAAAAGTTACCGAGAATGCCATGGAGAAAATTATCATGAACTTGGTGTAGGTGTCTCGTACTTGTAATGGATTTGGAATCCGGTGCGGAATAATCTAGAAAAATTAAGAAAAAAGTTACCGAGAATGCCATGGAGAAAATTATCAGGAACTTGGTGTAAGTGTCTCGCACTTGTAATGGATTTGGAATCCGGTGCGGAATAATCTAGAAAAATTAAGAAAAAAGTTACCGAGAATGCCATGGAGAAAATTATCATGAACTAGGTGTAAGTGTCTCGCACTTGTAATGGATTTGGAATCCGGTGCGGAATAATCTAGAAAAAAGTTACCGAGAATGCCATGGAGAAAATTATCATGAACTTGGTGTAAGTGTCTCGCACTTGTAATGGATTTGGAATCCGGTGCGGAATAATCTAGAAAAATTAAGAAAAAAGTTACCGAGAATGCCATGGAGAAAATTATCATGAACTTGGTGTCTCGCACTTGTAATGGATTTGGAATCCGGTGCGGAATAATCTAGAAAAATTAAGAAAAAAGTTTGCACATGGGTTTTGGGATTTAAAATATATATTCGAAAAAGGGATGTAAATGTAAATGATATATTTTGGGATTTGGAATATCAAATATATATATATATTAAAATTGGAACCAAGAAAGGGTTATTTGACCTCGCGCAGACACAATCACATGTCGGATATAACCACAATACACAAACAGTACTCGGGGCAAGTGCTCAAACTTTCCATATTCTCCCTCTTTTCAAAGATCCATTAATCTTTCGGAAGAAGAACCAAACATAAAAAAGAACAAAAAGATTAAACTCGCTCTCTGATTTCAAAACTTCTCATAAAAGAGCGGGGAAAATTTCATTCACATCTATAGAAAGTATCCTCATTAAAAAAAATCATAATTCATGAGTAACATTTACTTAACCCTTTGCACTCCGTTAGTGCTGCTCAGGCGACAACATAACGATTCGTTCTTTGGTTCCCTGTTCTTTAAAATAAACGAGAACAGCATGATTTTGTGTTTAAAAAACATCGACCTTTTTTTTTAACTTGTTCTTTTGCAGATCCAAAACAGATTATGTTTCTTTTCTCTATAAGCATAACAAATTCTAGGGAAAAGAACATAAGACCGAATAACAGTTCCGTAGAAAGAACGGAAAACGCAAAGTGTTCTTGGAGTGCAAAGGGTTAAGTTAATGAACCTTTAGATAAACCAATTCATGGCCTGTGCCATGGAATACTGGTTAACAACTTGGAAAATCATATGATTTCCTCACCTCAAATTATAAATTTTCAGGCTACTGGATATGTTTTAACTAAGGAAGAAGTAAGAGGTCGATTGAGCTCGTGTCGCACTTGTGGATAAATACAGATTAATTCTTAAATCCTGATATGTGCATAAAAATCATTAAAATTCACACAAAAAAAAGGTTTTGAAATAACACTTAGGAATATATTTTATTAGCTTACGTGTATTACATGGAATGATTAGAATATTTGGTATCAACAGTGCCATGAGACGTACACAATTATAGTAGATGACATTGAATTGAAGATTGGGACATGAAACACCTTGTCACTTAAACGTTTTACGAATCATTAAAAAAAATTAAACAAGAGAAAAATTTTCACAAGAGTCTTTTAAGTGATGGGTTGTAAAGAGAAGCGAGTTAAACACTGATTTTGGCGTGAACACTGATTTTGGCGTGATGAATGGCGTACACACTTTCACCATTCATTTATGTAACTGAGTCCTTTGCTTAGCAATCTTCCTCTGTTCCGCTCCTTCCTTCAGTTCCGCTCCTTGCTGCTATTCGACGAGTTCGGTTGCTGTGAAGAAATAAACCAAATCATTAATATTGTCACCCATTTGAACAAATAAAACAAAATCTCGTTCATATAATGAATTCTGATATTTGGATGGTCTACATGGGTGAAAGTTTGTAAAAATCCCAGAAAGGAAATTCAAAATTTGAGTTATATTCCCATACGCATATTTTTTTTTGTGAATTATATAATTCAATGTATTTTTGCCTTTTATTGACTTCGACAAATTATATAAATGAATAAAATATAATTTATATCAACCCTATGACATTTGGGATTAAACCCACTGCTCCATGGAAATCGGATAGCACGCACACTGTTATATGTTTAATTTCTTGATCGGAAATGTAAAACTTGCCAGATTAAAATAGTCATTCTTTATTCTTATTACAATTTTTTTAACTGTCATTAAAAGCGACGTTCGTCATAATAAAGTTCTAATGTATTATTAAAAATATTTTAATGTGTTATTATAAATTTAATGTATTTTTATGAATTTAATGTGTTATTATAAATTTAATGTATTTTTATGAATTTAATGTGTTATTATAAATTTAATGTATTTTTATGAATTTAATGTGTTATTATAAATTTAATGTATTTTTATGAATTTAATGTGTTATTATAAATTTAATGTATTTTTATGAATTTAATGTGTTATTATAAATTTAATGTATTTTTATGAATTTAATGTGTTATTATAAATTTAATGTATTTTTATGAATTTAATGTGTTATTATAAATTTAATGTATTTTTATGAATTTAATGTGTTATTATAAATTTAATGTATTTTTATGAATTTAATGTGTTATTATAAATTTAATGTATTTTTATGAATTTAATGTGTTATTATAAATTTAATGTATTTTTATGAATTTAATGTGTTATTATAAATTTAATGTATTTTTATGAATTTAATGTGTTATTATAAATTTAATGTATTTTTATGAATTTAATGTGTTATTATAAATTTAATGTATTTTTATGAATTTAATGTGTTATTATAAATTTAATGTATTTTTATGAATTTAATGTGTTATTATAAATTTAATGTATTTTTATGAATTTAATGTGTTATTATAAATTTAATGTATTTTTATGAATTTAATGTGTTATTATAAATTTAATGTATTTTTATGAATTTAATGTGTTATTATAAATTTAATGTATTTTTATGAATTTAATGTGTTATTATAAATTTAATGTATTTTTATGAATTTAATGTGTTATTATAAATTTAATGTATTTTTATGAATTTAATGTGTTATTATAAATTTAATGTATTTTTATGAATTTAATGTGTTATTATAAATTTAATGTATTTTTATGAATTTAATGTGTTATTATAAATTTAATGTATTTTTATGAATTTAATGTGTTATTATAAATTTAATGTATTTTTATGAATTTAATGTGTTATTATAAATTTAATGTATTTTTATGAATTTAATGTGTTATTATAAATTTAATGTATTTTTATGAATTTAATGTGTTATTATAAATTTAATGTATTTTTATAAATTTAATGTATTTTTATGAATTTAATGTGTTATTATAAATTTAATGTATTTTTATGAATTTAATGTGTTATTATAAATTTAATGTATTTTTATGAATTTAATGTGTTATTATAAATTTAATGTATTTTTATGAATTTAATGTGTTATTATAAATTTAATGTATTTTTATGAATTTAATGTGTTATTATAAATTTAATGTATTTTTATGAATTTAATGTGTTATTATAAATTTAATGTATTTTTATGAATTTAATGTGTTATTATAAATTTAATGTATTTTTATGAATTTAATGTGTTATTATAAATTTAATGTATTTTTATGAATTTAATGTGTTATTATAAATTTAATGTATTTTTATGAATTTAATGTGTTATTATAAATTTAATGTATTTTTATGAATTTAATGTGTTATTATAAATTTAATGTATTATTATGAATTTAATGTGTTATTATAAATTTAATGTATTATTATGAATTTAATGTGTTATCATAAATTTAATGTAAATTGTTGAACTTATTAGTCGCTAGAGTTAACTATAAAAGTAGTTTTTGTACAACGGTGAAGTAAAAAATATTTACTCATTAACCAGGAGTTTTTGTTTTAAAAATGCTTAGAAAACTGGTTGTAATTGACGGGAAATTAATATAAAAATATTTTTTAAACACTTTAAAACAAAAATATTTATTTTGCAAGGGTATTTTTGTCTTTTAAAAAGAGAATATCAAGTTAATATGAAAGCTTGAGTAAAGATATTGTTCAGTTAGCTGTAGAAGTTAATAGTATTAAAAATCCCAAATTTGTTAAATAGTCAAGAGTTGTTAGATCTGCCAAACAAAAAAAAATTAGGAATTATTTATGAAAGAAGAGCCAAATATTGTATTAAAATACAAATACGACGTTACAATACGCAATAAAAATCCATGAGATCTGGACATGTTTCGGGAGAACATCATCAGCAGAAATGAAAAGTCTGAGTGTACAAAAAAAAATGGAAATAAACCCAGAATTGAAAGTGTTGCTAAAGAACAAAAACTATCACAATCGGTTGAAGTTAACTATTGTGTGCCAACATGCGGGAAATACTGGGACCGCAAATGTTTCATTGACAATCAAACCAATATATTGTTAAAAATATGAAACGTATGCAGGAAGTCAAGTTCAAATGGAGTTTTGGGTTTGAAAATTAAATGTGGGTTAAAAAATTAAATATATGACCATGTTCCCAAGAGTGCTTGGCAATGGAGGACTTCTTGATTTCTTGTTTAACAGTATGTGCTTGGTGCTTCTTAAATTGTGTGAAGGTGATCTTATTGATAGGTGAAAAAATGGAGCGTATGCCGATCCTACCGAAAATTTTAGAAATTTTATGACTGTTGTGCGGATAATATTTTAAAACAACCAAAGCATTAGAGCACTCAGGGCCTTGTCGACGACATTGGGTGAAAAACATCGATCCCAACGACAGCTCTCAAACTGTATTTCAATCCAATGTAAACATTTGAGTGACAGAATAAAGTATACTCATCATACGGAGAATCAAAATTTTGGTATATTTTTATTAATTGGCACCAACTTAAAAAGTTGTAAAAATAATAAAAATGTTTTTTTCGCTTGTTCCTAATTAAAATTTTTTTCTCTTTATTACAGTCAGTTTCACTTTTCTTTTGAAATTTAACAGGGAGCTTTTTCCCCTGCTATGGGATGTAGTTGAATTTGCCCGATCGGTCGGGAATCGTTCATACATTGCGTAAATCACAAAGAGAAAGAGAATTTATGTCCTGCAGGGATTTTTATGTTTAATTCCTAAATTACGATCCACTTAGTGCTATTCTGAAAATTGACTAAGTCCATGCTTTAATCCCTATTGCGCCATGCACCAACAGTTTGCGTCTAACCAACAGTTTTATGCCAACGGCATTTCGCCAATAAAAGGTTTGGCTTTTATCCTCCAAAAGTAGGATTTTTCTTATTTTCCAACTAAAAAGTAGGACTATTGGGACCCCTGTTGTTTCGGCAGTCCTGTAAGGGCGAGTCGGGAATTTAATGTCCCAATGTTTCATTGGTAGATGTTTAATGGCACAAGAGCAGAATTGGCTGAACTGCGCCAAAGATCTATGTATTTATAGTTCTCGAAAATTTAAATCTTACTTATCATGCCATGTATCCTAAAGAAATTCGAACAGTTTGGGATGCGGTCCATCATTTACTAAATCATTTATAATATGATTATGAGGGATTTTAGCATTCTAAAATTTGGATAAATTCACATAAAATGTTTCACTGATAAATACAGGTTTACCAGAGAAATGTGGGTGTTGGATCAGGAACTAAAAGGAGTTCGTGGGCCTTGCCAAAATAACAACCTTCTACTGCAAGTTGTATAATTAAAAATAATTATTATGAGATTACTGTAAAAGTTATAGAAATGTCTCAAAACACTCGTAGCTAACACGTTGGAAGACAAAATCAAAAGAGACAAAATACACTACGGTACTTACGTCCATTCTGCTGTTGTGGGTCTCGCTGCTGATCAGGATAGGGCTGTTCCTGCGGGTCCCCGGCCGGGGGTGGGGCAGTGGCTTCATCGCTTGCGTTCAAATCATTTGCCGGGGCTGCCACTTCATGGGGAGCCCCATTATGCTGTTGTGGGGCTCCACCTTGCTGCTGATCAGGATGGGGCTGTTCCTGGGGGGGACAGGGTTGCCCCTGCGGGTCCCCGACCGGAGGTTGGGCAGTGGCTTCATCGCTTGCGTTCAAATCATTTGCCGGGGCTGCCACTTCATGAGGAGCCCTATTCTGCTGTTGTGGGTCTCCCCCTTGCTGCTGATCAGGATAGGGCTGTTCCTGGAGAGGGGAGGGCTGTCCCTGAGAGTCCCCGTCCTGTGGTGGGGCAGTGCCTTCATCGCTTGCGTTCAAATCGGGTGCCGGGGCTGCATTCTGATGTTGTAGGATGACCCATATATAGGAAAGGGGCATACCTCTCGTAAATACGCAGTTGACTGTAGGAGAGGAAGTGAGGAATTAATTAGGAGGGGGAGTGAAGGTTGCACAATATAAGACAGTGGTGTAAAATTTAGTATTAAAGGTCAATTTAGTATGTTTTTTTTTTAAAGAAAAAAAAATATGTCATAATAAAATTAAATGGTTAATTAATATTTTCTAACTTATTAAGTTGTTTGAATATAAATTAACTAAAAAACATAAATGTTGTACACACTTAAAAATTTCAGTTCAACGTTGCACTGTATCTTGGTGCTCTACAGCAACTTACACCATATTATGGTGCAATCTAGATTGAACCAAATGTCCTTGATTGAGAACAGCGCAGCTTTTACCCAAAAATGGTGCAATATCCTAAACTATAAGCAAAACCTTTACTGAATCTGCAAACCGGGGAATCCCCACAATCTTCTTGCATTAGGAGCCCGGTTTCCCAGTGGATAATGGCGTCCAACTGGTAATCAGAGGATTGTTAGTTCGAGCCCGTACGGCGAACTTTACAAAAGAATTCAAAAAGTAGCGATCTTGCGATCGGAGGGTTTCCAGCTTTATTACAAAAATACTAGAAAATCGTCCAGAACACCCAACAAATTATACTGGCGCTTCACCATAATATGGAGTAGAGAAAACGCGAATTGTGGTTCAACGTTTTACCATAACATGGGGTAGCAAAAATACAGAGTTTTGGTGCAATGTTTCACCGCTAAATGTTATTCGTGGTAATACCATAAAATGGTGAAACTAAGCACCAAATAATGGTTGCAATTAAATGGGTAGCAAATTTTGGTGAAAGGTCGTAATAATTTTTTAACAGTGTAACTGTGATAATTTAGAGTATTGAATAGTTGAAATGTTTACACTTTAGAATACCATTGTATTCTATGATAATGAAAGAAAGTGACTGTTTGTCGATAGCAAAACACCTACTTCATCTGAGTGTAAGAGGCTGGTAGTTAAATTGAAATGGAAATAAGTAAATAAAAATTAAATGTATTAAAAATAAAAGAAAGTTATCATTACATTAAAATACCGCTAAATGATTTTATAAAAACATTAAAAAAGTAACACTAAAATTCAGTACGAAAAACAAACAATAAATTTACCAGGATCCAAGAATAGATTCGTCCTTAAATGTCCAACGCCAGTGAGGATCGACTCTAAAATTTTATTTGAAAAAAAAATACAATATGTAATTACGTGGTTAAATTGGAAAATTATTATAGCAAAAATACAAACAAACAATATATAATATGTTAATCAAAAGAGATAATCAATTATTTTATTTGCGTTATATAATATTAGAGTTATATACCAAAGTAGTCATACTGAACATTAAAATATGATGCATTAGTACCATAAAATCAACTCTAAACGCAATGTGGAAATACAAATGGTTTAACAGTACGAAGACTTCGTCCAGTCAAACAATTTTTACTTCCACATTGCATTTAGAGTTGATTTTATGGTATAATGCATCATATCCAAAACAATAGTTTTAGAGATCTTGAGAACAATAGGTTTACTAATTGAATCGATTAAATCAGTACTGCACTCTACATGGCGGAAGTTCTTTAGTGGGCGACAAAGGACGAAACTGGCAATCCTGCGATTACGAGCTCGTTGCACTCTCAAAGTCGGGATTAGAACCGAAACCTTCCTTTTATAACTCCGGTATTTTACAAACTATTGGGCTTTCCACAGGCTTTAAATCTTATGTAAAATGCCATAATAATTCTTTAACTACATATGTAAAAGTAAAATGCCATAATAATTCTTTAATTACATATGTAAAAGTGAAATGCCATAATAATTCTTTAATTACATATGTAAAAGTAAAATGCCTAAATATTTTTTTAATTACATATGTAAAAGTAAAATGCCATAATAATTCTTTAATTACATATGTAAAAGTAAAATGCCTAAATATTTTTTTAATTACATATGTAAAAGTAAAATGCCATAATAATTCTTTAATTACATATGTAAAAGTAAAATGCCTAAATATTTTTTTAATTACATATGTAAAAGTAAAATGCTATAATAATTCTTTAATTACATATGTAAAAGTGAAATGCCATAATACCTGAAATGCGGGTGTCGTTTTCCATAGATGAAGGGTTGTTTATTGTAGACAACCATCGTCTGTCAAACAATGGGCTGATCCATCCCTCATCTGGAATGAATACAATTTAGATAAACAATGTCAAAAATACAATAATCCAGTGAAGAAGCGTACATTTCTTGTCTAGTATTAAAATATCAACTTGCAATAGCCGAGGGATGGAATTAAGGAGGTTAAAAAATTGCTAAAGTGAAAGATGCGTAAAATCGCAAATAAGAATGGCGATAATTTTTTCGGAATAGATATTCATTTTCCTGATATCCAATTACAAAAATTTAGCCTTGCATTCATAAAATTTAAAAACTACATTTCATAAAATTTAAAAACTACATTTCATAAAATTTAAAAACTACATTTCATAAAATTTAAAAACTACATTTCGCGTACTTCGGCTTAAATTATTAATTAAATTTTTTAATTACTTACATAATATAGCAATTTATTTCAACTTTTTTGAAAAAGCGGTAAAATAGAGTGCTTAATTATGTGTTGTTTTATGTTAACATAGTAGTCGTGCAAATTTTAAGAGGATATTTTTCTTTACCTGAAATGACTTTAAAAAACAAGAAATAAGTTGTCTTAATAAAACTGTGGATAAAATGTAACTAATTAAATCGAATTATTAGATTATCGCAAAATTCAATAAAAAAAAAGCCCCTGCTGAATACTAGCTTAAATGTCCCAAACAATCACCTACATATCACGAAGTTAATGTATTGATCTAATTGCCATTTAACAGGTGTGATCTATCCTTTACCTGATTGCAAAGTTTCAGCTATACTTTAAATAGTACCTATAGAATAAGAAACACTAAGACCACAATATAATTTCTAAGCATTTGATTTCGATAAGTCATTTTTAATTTAACTGGTTTAATTTAAGACATATTTAATAATAAATATCATTGAACTATATTAGCTATTCAAATATTCGAACTATTATAAAGTGGATTTTTTTAAATGAAATTCTTAAAACTGCACATAAAAAAATCACAAATTAATTGAATTCAAAATCGATATATTTAAACTTAATAAATTAACTGATTAATACTAAAAGCAGAAAAAAATTAACAAATTAATATTAAGAGCAGAACGAGAAATAGTAGTTTCAAAGTAACTACTGAAATAAATTTAGACTAATTATTATATTTAACTTTTTTTCGCTTACCTGAGTAATAATTTTTTTTAAAAACTGATTCATGTATAAATAAGAAATTTAAATAATACAAAAATACTTAAATATAAATTTTGATTATTTAAATATATTATAATAATTCATTTGTTTTATTCTCACGAATTTAAAAAAAAATGTGAAAATAGCGGTGAACTAATTTAGAATACAAGTTTTAAATATAGGCTGCTAAGAATTTATTATGCTATTAATTAAATAAATGTTTTAATAATATTTTGTAAAATACGCAAATAGCAAAACCTGACATTGTTCGAAACTGTAAACTACTTATCAATAAAAATATTTTCAAAGAATTTCGAAGTTAATATGTTTTAATTGTAACGCTTAAAAATACTCTTCTTAAGGAATGCGTTTATCAAAATTTAAAAAAAATAACCATTGATGTATTTTTTTCCTTTAAGTACGAATGAACAAATGGCATACATTTCAAGCCTGCTAATACCGAAATAAACTACTTAAATCAGACCTCTTTAAATATCGGAAAATATGAATGATTTAATCGGAATTAAACCCTTAAACAGAAAACAAATAAATCGAAATTTTGATTTCGAAAGAAACTTTTTTGAATTAATTAAACTGTAAATGAATTCTCGAAATTAAGAAAAATAATTATATTGCAAAACTGAGGAGGGATTGAAACGCTTAAAATAAACTAATAAAAACACAGTGTAAAAATTATCAACTTGGAATATGTTTACCAAAAAAAAAAATTTGGGTGATAAATTATAATTTAGAAAAATAGTTAACGATTTACTAGATAATTTTTTTAATTAATTAATATTAACAAGCTAAATTAAAATTTTAAAAAAGAAAAATCCAATAATAAAAAAAACTAACATACCTGGAAAATTTGAGTTCTTTGCGAAACCTTCCATAGCAATTAATGTAGAACCTAAAATCCGAAAAAACAAAACAAATAATAGTAATTAGTAACACAAAATAAAAATCTCGTAGTTTTAAACCATTGTACAAACCTCATATTTATATTCGTCAATAAATCGTTTTAATATTTTTTTCTTATTTCACAGAATAAAATTAAAAATTTCTTTAACAAGATCAATATTTTTAATACCATTTTCCTTATCAACGTTATTATTTAAACTACTACACAATTTTACAATTTAGTTAAAACTATTTACATAGCTAATATAATTTAACAATTTGTAATCAACCTAAGACAACATTTTTGCAATAACATACAAAAGAAAGTGTATACTGAAACATACCTTGTTGAAGTAAAATAAACTTTCAAGAGAAATACAGAAGTGTTTGATAACACGTGGAAAAATGAAGAAAAATTAGTGCACTTAAATCGAGCAATTTCAGAACGCAAATGGTACAGAAAGAGGAAGTGTGGCCTGTACTTCTGAACAGGTATTCGTGTCCGACCAATAGGCGACGCAGAACACTCACTCCTCTCCCCACACCCTCTCACATTCTACCCCGCCCCCCCCCCCCTTGTCTAGAACGATCGGCCTTTTGAAATTGTTGGAACTGACCCTCCCCTCCCTTCTTCCCCCTCAATCCGTTTTCGGGGTTTGTGTAAAAATAGTCAGAGAGAAAGTGTGGTCACTGCCTCAGTATACAAGAAAACGGAACAAAATACGAAAAAGATTTATCTGTAATAATACTGGATTTGAGAAAGTTTTTAAATAAAGATCAATTATGTGATTATTGAATATATATATATATATATATATATATATATATATTCTGAAGAGGTATATATATATATATATATATATATATATATATATATATATATATATATATATATATATATATATATATATATATATATATATATATATATATATATATATATATATATATATATATATATATATATATATATATATATATATATATATATATATATATATATATATATATATATATATATATATATGTTACAGCAGGGGTGCCCACAGGGGGGGATCATGGCGCAAGATGCGCCATCAAAATTTTTGGGGGGGATATTTTTTACATAGCTTTTTTATTATTATTTTGTTTTAGGGGGGGGGGAAATGTTTTGGGAAAAAAATTATTTAAAAAGTATAATACATTATATAATGTGCCTTCAATCACTGGAATTTCCAGCGAATTCGAGAAACGCCTCTTCGGCACATAAGCTGGATGACATTGTAAAAAAATTACGTACACGTTTACTCATCTTTGTCTGGTTCAAACATTCAGAATACACTTCAGTGCTGATATTGAAATTAAAAAGCGCTGTGAGGCAATAAATTTTCCATTAGCAAGAATGTATAAATAATAATAAATATGAAGAGTGCTACAAACTCAGGACCTGGAATCTCATTTCATATCCTTATATCATAAATTACGATTACATTACAAAACATCTAAGCAATTGCTGCAACAAATATAACTTTTCCGCTTGTGATGAGGCATATTTTTTTTAAAAAAACTGCAATGAAGCAGACTGTCTCCAAATCTCAATAACACGTATAACATAAATTACGATTTTTATATACAACTCCACTAGAAACTAATTACTTCCATTCCATACGTTTGTTTACTAGTAAGTGTAGACGATTTTACTGTATTTGGGTTTCGTCTTGGCCGGTCTAATCAGTTTTAATAACTTCAATGGTGTTACAGCAAAAGAGCAGACAATATATTTCAGTCAACAAGAATGCTTAGTTTTTCTGAACTTACTGTTGAAATGCGGAGCAAAGTTACAATTATTTAAATTGTAAAAAAGAAAAAACCTTAATGAAAAGTATTTTCTGAGTTTGAGAAACTGTAGTGGTAAGTGGATAAATATTTCACGGCATTTTTAAATTACAGTTTAATTTTATAAGGTTTCTTAAAATTCGATAAAATGAAGTATTTGCATTTAATAGTCATATTTAAAATATCCAAATATAAGAATAGGGGAGCTAAATTGTCTTCCAGTGTTCAAAAAGGGACACAACTCGTTCAACCTCAAGACAGGTTTGTAGTTAGACAATATTTCCGTGAAGAGCAAAAATATTTTCAGAGATGGGAAAAGAAAGAAAATAGTTTTGTTATTTATTTTCGTATCCCCTTATAAAATTGTTTATAAAATTATGTGCAGTTAATCAGCTCAAAAACTTCCTTTTTAGTACATTATAACTCACCGCTTTTTAACATTGAAATTTTTACAAAATAGTAAAGGTTTTGTAAATTACTTTTTAACGTGTAATAATGCTTAGATAATGAATAATAAGCTTTAAAATAAAAACTAATATTAGGAGGCACCTAAAATCCTCCAAAATTACCTCATATGGTTGATATACTTTATATATGATTTACAACTTTATGAAATAAATTTTTTAAATGCCTTTAATTTTAAAATATACATTATTCAATGTGTAATTTAATTTTGTTTTTAACAAAATAGAGTTGAGTGACTTTAAAAGTACATAGCTATTGACAACTGTTAAAAGTAGTTAATGACAGTGATAACTGTTGCTGCCTCGATATTCAAATGCCAACGTATTCCTTTTTATTAACGAAAATTAATAAATTTTTTTAGAAAAAAAAATTTACGGGGGAGAAGTTTGTTGATGTTTTTTTTTTGGGGGGGGGGGTTAAGGTTTCCCCCTCCAAGGGGGACCCCCCAAAAAGAAACGGATTTCTTTAGGTACCTTTTCCCTCCCCCCACGGGGGGGGGGGAAAGGAATAAGTACCTAAAGAAATCCGTTGCTCAGTCACTGAACCTCCCCGCCCCCATGAAAAATCTATACCTACGTTAGGGTGCATCAAACGCCCCTCTAGAAAAAAATCACTTTGTCTCCAATCTAAAAATGTTCCATTAGCCATAAGAAGTTGACATACCAAATATTTTCGATTTATAAACACTTTTAGGGGGTCCTCAACAACCTTGAAATTTCGTTTTTTTCGAGTAAAATCCCCAAATTCAGCATTTTTCATACTTAATTACTTTCATATTTTTTTAACTATTATTTTATGATATTTAAATAAAAAAATTTGTAATGAAGTAAAATATGGATCATATAAATATTTAATGTTAATAATCTATATTAACAATAAATTCAGGTGACTTCATTCTTCATTGATTTCAGGTGACTAGTGACAAATTTAGCTTTGTTTACAATTTACAGTAAAGTACATTTCCTGTTTATTTTAACTTATGGTTTTCATTTTTAACGGATTTACTACTTTTGTTCTGAATCGATTTTTTAGTTTGTATTGCACTCTTCAATTAAAATCATGCGAACCATAAAAACGAATTTATTTTAATACACGAAAAAACAATTGCAACTCTTAAAATACATCTAAAACAATTTCCACGCACAAACACCTCAAGGCTACAATCAGGGTGCACAGCAGCGAGAGAGCCACGCTGTGACCAGCAAATATATATGCTTCTCAGCTTCCAGTCACAAGTCACAGTTAGAGGCCAGTCAATCACCAGAGTCGGCTATTGGGTCCACGGACCGGCCCGACCGGGCACTCCATTCAGTTGGACATCCTCGGCTTCTACCCGGATCGGACCGTCCGGGCACCCCACTCCGCTGGGCTATTGACGGCACGCGTCCACCGCCACAAGTTTTATTTTGTTTATTTATACTTTTAATTCTAAAAGAATAAAAATAAAAGTAAAGTGAATAAAAAAATTAGTTCCAATTTAATATTAAATTATGTTATAGATCTACTGACGATTTTGATGAACGAAGTGACACAAATTATGTAAAAAAAAAATGATTTTGAAGGACTCTCAAGAAGTACTCAAAGTCATCATCGATATAAAAGAACGGGAACCAGTTTATTCATCCCATACGACATTATGTAGAAACCTAATATTGTTTCAACTAGCTATGAGTCCAGGGCAACAGGCAGCATATACAAAAACATTACAAAACTATGAGGAGATACATGTGCAATTGCAGCATCTTACGCAACAACAGACAGAACAAGAATAGGCAAGTTGCAATGGAAATTTCAACAGCTTGCAAGTAAGAGTGGTGCTTTCTTAAATATACAACACTGCATTGGAATAAAAAACTTTCAACAGCAATGTCCAATAAGTACAAAATAAAAAAAACGTTCATCAGCAAAAGATTCTTGGTGTGCCTGCATATCCCCAAGGAACTAATAGTAAATGCGACTCAATCATTGCCGACTTAATATATGAGCAACTGACTTCTTAGCAATGTACAAACAATTATGAACATGATATTTGACACAACTTCTTCCAACACAGGCCATGTTACTGCTGCTTGTGTCAGAGAGCAAAATAAATTGGGACATAAACTTCTTTGGTCAGCTTGCCGCCTTCATATCAGAGAAGTCATTTTGTCTCATGTTTTGGTGACTTAAAGGTCAAGGCTTCTAAGTTACTAGGTATAACCTTATTTAAACTATTTTGTAACAATTTTGATCAAGATGGTGGTGGATTTGAGCCATATGACCCAAAGTCAGTGAATGTGCAAGTGAGAAGCATAGTTAATGATCTTGGAGCTAGTGCAATCCATGCAGAAAAATGTGCCATCGATACTGGAAAATACAGAGATGATTATATGGAATTCACAAAACTTTGTCTAATATACTTTGACTTTCCCGATATTACACAAGCAGTAAAATTAAACCGACTATGTTCTCTTATAACGTACAAGGTTGTCCATTAGGGTGGAGCGAAAAAACTTTTTTTTGAAATTCATGTTGCCTGAGTCATTATACGGTGCCAAACTCACTAGAACAAATTGTCACCAAATTTCAGCCCAAAATATTGCCATCTTGAGGTTCCACATCTCAAAAGAATGTTTATATATAGCCTTTTATATAAATTTTTTTTCCTTTTATTCAAGAAATAATTTCTATTAATTAATGTGTTAATTAAAATTATATTTAACATTAATTGTATGATAATAATAGTAATTAATTATGATTTAGTCAATAAATTACTTAATTAAAACTTTACTGTCAGATGTTAGCGCTATAAATTACTTTCGTGCTTTACATAAAAAGCAAATTTACTTAATTTTAATAGATGGCAGCACGTGTTCTATTCTGATAACTATTTTTACTATGACTTAGTTGCCACATGGATTCCATTTTCTGGCACAGTTTTACCCACGTTTGCTGATTTAATAAAGCACTTCTTCTGAATTAAAAATTATTTATTGTGAAAGGGGAATAAGAGAGATCCTTCAGTCAAAGATATCATCGAAATTGTTTCTTGGGATATTTCAAGCATTTGGAAGAAATCCTCCTTGCCAGTGGTATAAGTCATCAAGAAATTATTCGACTAAATTACAATGAAAAGTATAAAAATATGAGAAGAATATAAAAATCTCGAAAGGGGGCTAACAAAATTAGGAAATATTTCTTCGACCAGACAAATAGTACTTCGTTTGATATTTCTTCATGCAAATGTTTGAATTATGAACAATGCAAGTGTTCTTTAAAGATTCCTCGTATGGAGCGAAATTTTTTAACAGGTCAACGGCATGTAAGAAAATGGCAAAAGGGTCCATTGAATTTTCTGTAAGCCGAAAATTGAAGCGTATAAGAAAAAAAAACATAAAAGGCAAAACCATGAGGCGAAATCAAGAGAATACAAAACTAAAGCTTCTTCTAAGTCTATTACAGATTCAGCAGCGGACGCCATTTTAGAATCTGATTCAGAATTAGAAGATATCTCTGAAGATGATGACGATTACCTTAGCCTCGAATCCAAACGTCTGAAAGCAACTGATGATAAAACTCCCTTAACATCCAAGACAAGTTAGATGAAAATATCCTTGCTGCATTTAGCGGTTGCTTGTGATAGGACAGGAATATCAGATAGGTCAGCTGCTGTCATTGCGTCATCTGTGCTTCATGATGTAGGGATTATATCTAAAGATATTCCGGCTAAAGTTATCGATAGGAATAAGCTGAGGACGGAACGTCGAAAGTTACGGTCCCAGCTAGATTCTACACAAATACCGCAATTTTTGTATGCCCTCTACTTCGATGAAAGAAATGACAAGACTATTATGTATGAGAAGAAAGGGAATTCTTATACTACAGGACTACAGCTGTAGTAGAGCATATTACGCTCTTGTCAGAACCTGGTTCTGTTTATTTAGGACCGAAAGACGTCTGGACCACAAAAGTTTTCCGCGACAATAGGCAAATCTATGAAAACATGCAAAACTCTTGCCGTGGCAAATTTTGTCTCTATTCCAGTTGTTTTTCCCGAAATTGACAAAAAAGAACCCAGTACAGACCAAAAACACCTCTTTAACATTTCTAGGCAGTATCATTGGGGATATGCCTTCCAGAATTAGCAAACAGAAGACCCGGGAAGATGTCTCACTCAAGATGGCTCACTTCAGCCAACAAAATTCTTCGCCTTTACGTATCGACCGCCAAACCAATAATGATGCTCCATGAGACTTTAAGCTCATGGTATAATATGTTATGAAAGTTTATGTGCCATCCTGGTTTGAAACAAAGCAAAACCCGAATGCCACACGTGGAACACGTCACCTTAATGTAATGATAAAAATAAAGTTCATTATTTCCAGAAGACTTTAAGGCAATCGTTCACGAATTTATTCAGAGGAACTGTTATTTTGCTCATTCTGAGAATATTCTGTTAGTGATGCTAAATGAACGAGCACACATTCGAGAACATGGCTTCAGAAGAATACTGAAATCAAGAAAAACTGACTCAAAGGGGAAAATAAGATAATTTAATCTTCCCAATTTGAATTTAAAAGCAAATGACTATTTCGAGATGATTCACTATGACAATCCTTTGGAACCACCAGTTACCACGAACTTCAGAGACGAAGACATAACAAGATTGATCAGAAATGGTTCACAATTTGAACAGAGAAGCCATTCTCAAGCAGTGGTGAGGCATGTGAAACTGGAAACACAAGCATCATTGGCAACATGTGGTGTAGAAGCCGTCGGGGATGGATACTTCGCAGCGGAATAAAGTCACGAAACGAACTTCCGAAATTTGACACCAAGATGAACTTTTTTGGACCTCGTGTGAAATCTGAAAATAAAGTGTGTTAATATGTTCATGTCTATTTTTTAATAATTAGAACCGTTTTTTAATCTGAAATTAAAATATTGTAAAAATTAAATTAAAATAAAAAAAATGATTTTTTTTTACTGTTTGACTTAAATATTATATTTTATACCTCACTGTGGAACCTGAAGATGATGAACGATTCCATTTAAATTTTTTCACAGTGATTTTTTCACCAAATGGCACCATTCGTTGGGTCAGGAAACACTAAAATTTTAAATTATTTTTTTTCCGCCCTTTTCACTCCACCCTATTGTCCACCCCATCATATCTGAAAGTGCAATTAGTGCTTTTGAAAACCATTACTGCTAGTATCTTACAGAAGAGATAATTTCCACTTGTACTTTGGAGCAACAGAGCTCCACCACAAGAACAAAAAGCTATCGCTGATGAAATGCTAGCTACAAAACTAAATTCCACAGATACAGCTTTTAAATTTCATGGTAGATCTTACTAGTATCTTACAGAAGAGATAATTTCCACTTGTACTTTAGAGCAACAGAGCTCCACCACAAGAACAAAAAGCTATCGCTGATGAAATGCTAGCTACAAAACTAAATTCCACAGATACAGCTTTTAAATTTCATGGTAGATCTTACTAGTATCTTACAGAAGAGATAATTTCCACTTGTACTTTGGAGCAACAGAGCTCCACCACAAGAACAAAAAGCTATCGCTGATGAAATGCTAGCTACAAAACTAAATTCCACAGATACAGCTTTTAAATTTCATGGTAGATCTTACTAGTATCTTACAGAAGAGATAATTTCCACTTGTACTTTGGAGCAACAGAGCTCCACCACAAGAACAAAAAGCTATCGCTGATGAAATGCTAGCTACAAAACTAAATTCCACAGATACAGCTTTTAAATTTCATGGTAGATCTTACTAGTATCTTACAGAAGAGATAATTTCCACTTGTACTTTGGAGCAACAGAGCTCCACCACAAGAACTAAAAGCTATCGCTGATGAAATGCTAGCTACAAAACTAAATTCCACAGATACAGCTTTTAAATTTCATGGTAGATCTTACTAGTATCTTACAGAAGAGATAATTTCCACTTGTACTTTGGAGCAACAGAGCTCCACCACAAGAACAAAAAGCTATCGCTGAAGAAATGCTAGCTACAAAACTAAATTCCACAGATACAGCTTTTAAATTTCATGGTAGATCTTACTAGTATCTTACAGAAGAGATAATTTCCACTTGTACTTTGGAGCAACAGAGCTCCACCACAAGAACAAAAAGCTATCGCTGATGAAATGCTAGCTACAAAACTAAATTCCACAGATACAGCTTTTAAATTTCATGGTAGATCTTACTAGTATCTTACAGAAGAGATAATTTCCACTTGTACTTTGGAGCAACAGAGCTCCACCACAAGAACAAAAAGCTATCGCTGATGAAATGCTAGCTACAAAACTAAATTCCACAGATACAGCTTTTAAATTTCATGGTAGATCTTACTAGTATCTTACAGAAGAGATAATTTCCACTTGTACTTTGGAGCAACAGAGCTCCACCACAAGAACAAAAAGCTATCGCTGATGAAATGCTAGCTACAAAACTAAATTCCACAGATACAGCTTTTAAATTTCATGGTAGATCTTACTAGTATCTTACAGAAGAGATAATTTCCACTTGTACTTTGGAGCAACAGAGCTCCACCACAAGAACAAAAAGCTATCGCTGATGAAATGCTAGCTACAAAACTAAATTCCACAGATACAGCTTTTAAATTTCATGGTAGATCTTACTAGTATCTTACAGAAGAGATAATTTCCACTTGTACTTTGGAGCAACAGAGCTCCACCACAAGAACAAAAAGCTATCGCTGATGAAATGCTAGCTACAAAACTAAATTCCACAGATACAGCTTTTAAATTTCATGGTAGATCTTACTAGTATCTTACAGAAGAGATAATTTCCACTTGTACTTTGGAGCAACAGAGCTCCACCACAAGAACAAAAAGCTATCGCTGATGAAATGCTAGCTACAAAACTAAATTCCACAGATACAGCTTTTAAATTTCATGGTAGATCTTACTAGTATCTTACAGAAGAGATAATTTCCACTTGTACTTTGGAGCAACAGAGCTCCACCACAAGAACAAAAAGCTATCGCTGATGAAATGCTAGCTACAAAACTAAATTCCACAGATACAGCTTTTAAATTTCATGGTAGATCTTACTAGTATCTTACAGAAGAGATAATTTCCACTTGTACTTTGGAGCAACAGAGCTCCACCACAAGAACAAAAAGCTATCGCTGATGAAATGCTAGCTACAAAACTAAATTCCACAGATACAGCTTTTAAATTTCATGGTAGATCTTACTAGTATCTTACAGAAGAGATAATTTCCACTTGTACTTTGGAGCAACAGAGCTCCACCACAAGAACAAAAAGCTATCGCTGATGAAATGCTAGCTACAAAACTAAATTCCACAGATACAGCTTTTAAATTTCATGGTAGATCTTACTAGTATCTTACAGAAGAGATAATTTCCACTTGTACTTTGGAGCAACAGAGCTCCACCACAAGAACAAAAAGCTATCGCTGATGAAATGCTAGCTACAAAACTAAATTCCACAGATACAGCTTTTAAATTTCATGGTAGATCTTACTAGTATCTTACAGAAGAGATAATTTCCACTTGTACTTTGGAGCAACAGAGCTCCACCACAAGAACAAAAAGCTATCGCTGATGAAATGCTAGCTACAAAACTAAATTCCACAGATACAGCTTTTAAATTTCATGGTAGATCTTACTAGTATCTTACAGAAGAGATAATTTCCACTTGTACTTTGGAGCAACAGAGCTCCACCACAAGAACAAAAAGCTATCGCTGATGAAATGCTAGCTACAAAACTAAATTCCACAGATACAGCTTTTAAATTTCATGGTAGATCTTACTAGTATCTTACAGAAGAGATAATTTCCACTTGTACTTTGGAGCAACAGAGCTCCACCACAAGAACAAAAAGCTATCGCTGATGAAATGCTAGCTACAAAACTAAATTCCACAGATACAGCTTTTAAATTTCATGGTAGATCTTACTAGTATCTTACAGAAGAGATAATTTCCACTTGTACTTTGGAGCAACAGAGCTCCACCACAAGAACAAAAAGCTATCGCTGATGAAATGCTAGCTACAAAACTAAATTCCACAGATACAGCTTTTAAATTTCATGGTAGATCTTACTAGTATCTTACAGAAGAGATAATTTCCACTTGTACTTTGGAGCAACAGAGCTCCACCACAAGAACAAAAAGCTATCGCTGATGAAATGCTAGCTACAAAACTAAATTCCACAGATACAGCTTTTAAATTTCATGGTAGATATGTTATGGATTTTGAAAAACCCAAATTTCCCAAAAATCTCACTGTAAATACAACTATTTCTAATTCAGTTAAAACGGGTTCTTGGATTTGATTTTATCTATTTGAACTAGACTCAAATTTTTTAATTGAAGATGTTTCAGAATGGTCAAGTTCTGTATCCTACACCACACACTCACAAAGTTGCAAGCATTGAATGTTGTCAACGACTGTGCAGAACGAGGGGTGAAGCTAAATACTGATTTCATAGAATCAGCAAAACATGAAGATCCCTACCAACATGTTCTGCAGGTCGTCGAACAAGATCGACAAAAACAGAGAAATCTGCGAAAACGGCCGAAATTGACTATAGTTTAAATTGAGTGTACTTGTACGAATTAAATTGATATTAGAAAGTTAATAGTATATGATTATATATTCTTTTATTATATCACAAAACAATCTTAATTGCATTATTTTCTTAAAGTATACATAATAATATATTTTTTTTACGCACAATGCTTTTTTTTTCAGAATTTTCGTTTTTGTTGTACATTCCTGGGACTTGAGGACCCCATAGATGTTATTCATTTTTTACGAAATTCTACGTATATAATTTTTTTAGCATTTCGAACAAAAATAACATAGGGACAGACAATTTCCATGACATTTTTCAAAACATGGGGCGTTTGATGCACCCTAACCTACGTGCCTGGCCAAAATTATACTTTATTTATTTAACTTTCGATAATTTGATTTTCTGATAAATACAATACTTTCAATACAGATATATTTTTTACTTTTAAAATATCTTTGATAAAATTTTCTAATGCCACAAAGCCTTCTAGAGTTTAAATGCAAAATATAAATTGACATCATCACGAAAATATTTTTCCTGAAATAAAACAATTAACATATAATAGTCTATATGATTAAACAATGTTACTATAAAAGTTTTTAAATAGTTAATTTCCTCAGTTAGCACCAAATAGAAGCATTAAAAACTGTAATTTAAGTGAAAATACTCTTGTTTTAAATTTGTTTTCAACACGTTGTGACCTTTTGATCTCAAATATATTTCTAACAAAATTTTACAAAAACAAAGCCCGTCACTTTATACTATAATTCATCAACTCCTATGTCAACTTATGTCATTACAGCTGATGTATTGATTGGTCGCCAACAGACGGAAGATAAACAAGCTGTTTCGTCTGTCTCCGCGGTCTCTCGCCTCCTCCCCCACGTCTCATATGTTTTGTTTATATCATGATTTTATACGCATGAGCTCCTATTTCCTATTAAACGAAGCTAAATCTATGTAGTGTGCTATTCGTCACGTATCGAAATGGACACCTTATCGTGATATTTCTATCCCGATTTTCCATTCAAATGATTTAAAGACGTTTCCCGTTAAAAACCGATTTTCTAATTTTTTTAAAGAAATTGTTTCCTTGTCAACGCGGGCCCCACATAAAGCAGCGGCACCTGTGACTCACCCTTAATGGTGATCCTGCTTATATAAATGCGTTTGTTGAAAACGGATATGCAACCAGGAGATTATTGTAGCTTCTAAAAGTTGCTGGTCTGGTACATGTTGAATAATAATAATAAAAAAAAATTAGAGATTGAAATGGAGAGTGAATTTACATAATGTAAATTAGATGTGGGGGGACACAATACAAGTTTAGGCGAAGGGGGGGGGGGGCTACTTCCTTGGGGAGGGAAGGGTAGAGAAAAAATTTGGGGGGGATTTGCGCCATTGGGTTTGGGGGGGATGGGCACCCCTGTGTTACAGTGAAAGACCGAAATCTGGAGAATGTCGACTTTCACCGGTGAATGTCGACATTCACATAGTCGCTTGGTGTATGTCCGAAATATTTGCTAAATACCCATATTTCTGACTTACACCGGCGAATGTCGACATTCACCATGCACTAATAGTGAATGTTGAACATGTGTTAGATTTATATTTTCTTCTCCGTATTTCAGTCGCGATAAAACGTCACAAGGGTGACGTAACGTTTTTGCCTCTCTTTCTGAGCGGAGTGACCAAGAACTTAAAACAAACAGTACATTCTAAATGAGAAAAGAAAATAATAGTAATTAAAAACTTACTTAATTATACAGTACATTCTAAACAAGAAAAGAAAATAATAGTAATAAAAAACTTACTTAATTATGTGATTCAAATCTTATTTATTGCAACAACTTAAACTATTATGACACTTTGAATTGCATAAGAGCCCCTTGCTTTTACAACTGCATTTATTTGTGAAACACTTCCTTTTGCAATGACAGCGTGTATAGCCTTGCCCCCCGCTTCTCGAATTAGCTGCAGCTGCACCATTATTACACCATTATGAACTTATATTCGCCATCTCTGTTTGACTGCAGATCTATCAGATCAACTTGACATCTTGAGTTTAACTCAGAACTGACCATTGGTTTCACATCAATACCTTTCTTAGGTGCACTGTGTTTCATTTGACACTGTTTGCATACATTTAAATACAACATTACAACTTCATACGTAATATTTTTGTATTTAACTTGCAACTCTTTAAGCATACGTGTTCTTCCTCCGTGGCCTATTCTGGTGTGAGTTTCATATAGTATACTGAACAATTCTTTATTAGTAACATAATAATGTATATTCGTTTCTCCAGGTTTTAATGGTACAATTAACTTATCTTCACCATTAATTTTTAAAACGTCAAAACGTTTTAATCGTCTGTAATCCAAAGGTGTGTTACACGTAGTTTTAGCAGAAACCACTTCAGAAAGTATTTTAGAGTACTTTTCTTGAAAAAAATATTAATAATTGTCTTCTCGTTTACCCGCAATTAATTCATTTAACTTTTCAAGAAAAATATCACGATTCACTGCAGTATCCATTCAATATAAATTAGGGTATCGGAAAAAAAAATTAAGAAAACGTTGCTCGCACCATCAAACCTTGCATACCACTGATAAAGCTGACTGACTCCCAGCAGAACATAGGATTTGGCGGGAGACAGCCAGTCGCCTCTTTGTCGGCTCCTTTCGACACCTCGGCTCCTCTCTTTTCGACCTTCACCAGCGCATATCTGTGATTGTCGACATACACCGGTGAGGGTCCGAATGTACAAGAATGTAATGAAATATTCGATCTTTCACCGACGTATTTGGTATATGTCGACATTCGCCGGTGAATATCGACATTCTCCAATTTCGGTCTTTCACGGTTTTATATATATATATATATATATATATATATATATACAAGGCGATATGGTAACGAGCTCCCATTCTAGCAATTATTAAATGGATTGAAATTGACAAAAGCACGGGATTTTTACACTATCTTCCAAAACAGAGAACATTTTTAAGTTCTTAAGTACTTACCAATAAAACTATAAAGGAATAAGTCAGGGTTTGCTATATCGTTGTACTTCAACTGAGTATAGAAATATGAACTGGTCCTCAACAAAACCTCAAAAACAGAAATAAAGGTATGCAAGCTATTAAGTCTGACTTGAAGCTCCTCGCCCCCACACCTTCAATTACTCGCTCCGTGTGTGCTTTGCTTTATATCAAGATTTTAAACACATAGGCGTTACTTGTATATCGAACGAGAACGGATTTTTGTTTCTCGTGTTTTTTGTCACATAGTTATAGTTCCAAAATTAGCGAACTACAATAGAACTTCAATTTTCCGAACTCCAGTTACCCGAATCAAACAAAGTGGATCGCCAATACCGGATCACATCGATAAAGTCAAAGAAATCAGCAAATTCCACATTAAAAAAGTTTCTTAACAGTGAATGATATTGTTTATAATAGTCATTAAATTACGGTAATACGAAAGCCAAATTCGATATTTTTTTTAATAAGACATAATCTTTTCTTCGATAAGTATCCAATTATCCGGATGAGATCTGGTCCCAATTGATTCGGATAATTAGACAACTAGTGTATCTACATCCTTCTTTGGTATCTTAATTTTCAATGTGAATGATTTTATTTTAAAGACGATTCATGTAAATAATTAAATATATTTCAAGGTTAGAGGCATTTCTATAAGTATACAAAACGACAAGTATTGCTGCATAACAGCCAATTCTATAATGCTTCATCCTCATCTGTTTTGTTTTGTTCCCCACTACCTTGTCCATTGTGTCGTCAGTTATGAATGTTCCGAACGAGATTCTGTCACTCGGAATGTTTTCTAAGAATTCATAAATGAAAGACATCCATCGAAGTGAAACTATCCTCTGCTCCCAGTGAAGACAATTACATCTTCTAGACACTACGACATTCACTCTCACAAAAATCCCGCTCCTTCCATAGATTAATAATACAAATAGAGGAATAAAAATGCTGATTTCCGTGTGTGCATCATTGAAACCACGTGATTTGTGAAAATGCCAATCCATTCATGCGCCAATATTACTTGGCAGGCCTTGGCGACTTTCAGAACTAAGCGAGATCGAAGTATTGTAATATGGTTTTGTGTTTAATTTTGTATTTAAATATCGTTTTTTTCAACGAGTGGCACAACTTAAGGGAGTTTAACAGATATATTACAGATATTTTTCTTACTTTGTACCTTTGAAATAATTGCGTTACGTTTTTATGTAAAAAAAATTTACCCTAAGCGAAGTTCTTTCAATTGTTATTTTGTACAGTTCAATAAGAAAATATGAACAATAAAACCGGAGAAATATAAAGAGTTTCGTTTTTTCGAGTATTGAACAAAAAGAAAATTATATTTTCGTTTCGTTAATGAAAAGGAAATATTTAGCGCAAATTGTTTGAAAATAAGTAAATACCTACATATATGTTAAGAAGTTGAATACGGACAGAACGCCTTATCACCAAAAAGAAGAAAGTGCACCAAATTTGGAACTCCTGCAGATGTCTGAACGCCAAATGTGGCAGCACTAAAACCACGTGATGTTGGTTTTATTTTTCAATGTTGACAACGCGGCCTTATGAGAGTCTGGCATTGAAGGCGCTCTCCACTTAATATTACAACTCTTTGGCTCCTTCAAGTTCCTTTTGAACAAAGACTGAAATGATATGTATTCCTATCCAAATGTCAGTGGTTTCTTCTGTGGTTACTGCTGATTCTACGGTAGTCATTCACTCCAAATGTACATAAAAAGAAAGAGTAACTGTGTGAAAGGACGACAGTTGACATATTTACCGTTGTAAAACTAACGGTCGAGTCTCCGAGTTAAGCCAACATCTCCTAATATGGATGACAGGGCCGCGGCGGTTCTACCACACTTTCTTTCATGTCGCACCTGTGCCCTCCATTATTTAAATCTGTCACTTTTGCTAGCTTCCAGTCTGGACATGAATTACACTATTACAAACTTTAATTCAAGTTTGAACGAAAGCTTCGTTTAATACGCGCCGATTAAATTTTCCGTCAAAAATGGCGATGCTTTTGTTTGTTAGTTTCCCCAAAACGTTGAAATATTTTGTGATTTCAGACGAATTTATTTCGTAAATTTGGCAAAAAATTGTGTCCGTTAATTATATTATTTTTAATGTTCTTATTCAAATATCAGTTATAATTTTTTTAACAGCTATTACCCTCGATTTCACACGCCTTAAAAAAATGCTAGCCCATTAATTCGTTCTTCACGTTTATTGCTACACTTTTATTTTCCTCAAAGGCAAAATAAATGGTCTATTGATAAGACATCTCCGGATACATCTCCGAATATTACCTTTTACATTAGTTTTACCGCTGAAGCATCATTGTCAGAAAGAGTTATGTCGTCAAAGCAAATTTTTATTGCCAACTCTCAATTGATGAAAATAATAAATATACATTAATTTATTTTAAAGTATCTTTTCTCTTAAGCTCTTATGATTTTATAACAATGAAATTTTATAAAATTGTACATACTATTTTTTAAATAACAATTCACAAATATATAATTTTTTAAAACTGTTATTAACGGAAAACGAAACGGAACTTTAAAATTTCCAGCCTCAGGTGTACAAGTACAGGATGAATAGTTTGTATATAAACATTTTCAGACATGTTAGAGCAGCGGAAGATTGGGTGTAGCGTACTGCAGACATATACACACACACTCTTTCTTTGATTATGACTGATTAAAAAAATATTATAAAAAATTGATTTTTAAAATAGCAAAAATAATAAAAATACATTCAAAATATAGGCAACTTTTATACAATTTATGTGCAACTAAAGTTATGAAGTATTTATAAATTGTTAGCGGAAATGGAAGAAATCTATAATCTTTTACAGTATAAAATAGTACAGTAATGTATAAAATTTACGAAAATCATAACTGAAACATAATTTTTAAATAACTAAAAGTTTACTAGTACTACGAACATACTACCTGCTTTCGCCTGAAGGCCTTTAGGCTTTTTCAACCCTGTGGTGGCCAGGTTGTGTCCAGGACTTACGTAGGGGACTGCCCGGGTCAGACCATGGGGATCGATCTATGCCAAAGCAAACTCCGGCCCCCCACCTAAGCCGAAGCAAACCAATCCGTGCCGGAACCGATCCCAAAGGTCTTTCATCTCCGACTATATCATCAGATCGCGAAACCTCGGCCATCAACGCCTCCTCGCCTTCAGGCCTATTCTGTGGAATTCATAAAACGATTATTTTCTTAATACTCCTTTAGCTATCCTTCTGACTATCATGACGCGAATTTTTATGCATTTATACTTTTTGCGTTTCTTAAAGTTATGAAGTATTTATAAATTGTACGCGTAAGTGGAAGGAATCAATAATCTTTTTCAGAAAATAACATTATGAATAAAATATACAGGAATCATAACTGACACATAATTTTTAAATAACTAAAAGTTTACATGTACTACGAACATACTACCTGCTTTCGCCTGAAGGCCTTTAGGCTTTTTCAACCCTGTGGTGGCCAGGTTCTGTCCAGGACTTACGTAGGGGACTGCCCGGGTCAGACCATGGAGATCGATCTATGCCAAAGCACACTCCGGCCCCCCACCTAAGCCGAAGCAAACCAATCCGTGCCGGAACCGATCCCAAAGGTCTTTCATCTCCGACTATATCATCAGATCGCGAAACCTCGGCCACCAACGCCTCCTCGCCTTCAGGCCTATTCTGTGGAATTCATAAAACGATTATTTTCTTAATACTCCTTTAGCTATCCTTCTGACTATCATGGCGCGAATTTTTATGCATTTATACTTTTTGCGTTTCTTAAAGTTATGAAGTATTTATAAATTGTTCGCGTAAGTGGAAGGAATCAATAATCTTTTACAGAAAATAACATTATGAATAAAATTTACGGGAATCATAACTGACACAGAATTTTTAAATAACTAAAAGTTTACTAGTACTACGAACATACTACCTGCTTTCGCCTGAAGGCCTTTAGGCTTTTTCAACCCTGTGGTGGCCAGGTTCTGTCCAGGACTTACGTAGGGGACTGTCCGGGTCAGACCATGGGGATCGATCTATGCTAAAGCAAACTCCGGCCCCCCACCTAAGCCGAAGCAAACCAATCTGTGCCGGAACCGATCCCAAAGGTCCGACTATATCATCAGATCGCGAAACCTCGGCCACCAACGCCTCCTCGCCTTCAGGCCTATTCTGTAGAATTCATAAAACGATTATTTTCTTAATACTCCTTTAGCTATCCTTCTGACTATCATGGCGCGAATTTTTAAGCATTTATACTTTTTGCGTTTCTTAAAGTTATGAAGTATTTATAAATTGTTAGCGTAAGTGGAAGGAATCAATAATCTTTTACAGAAAATAACATTATAAATAAAATTTACGGGAATCATAACTGACACAGAATTTTTAAATAACTAAAAGTTTACTAGTACTACGAACATACTACCTGCTTTCGCCTGAGGGCCTTTAGGCTTTTTCAACCCTGTGGTGGCCAGGTTCTGTCCAGGACTTACGTAGGGGACTACCCGGGTCACACCATGGGGATCGATCTATGCCAAAGCAAACTCCGGCCCCCCACCTAAGCCGAAGCAAACCAATCCGTGCCGGAACCGATCCCAAAGGTCTTTCATCTCCGACTATATCATCAGATCGCGAAACCTCGGCCACCAACGCCTCCTCGCTTTAAGGCCTATTCTGCGGAATTCATAAAACGATTATTTTCTTAATACTCCTTTAGCTATCCTTCTGACTATCATGGCGCGAATTTTTACGCATTTATACTTTCTGCGTTTCTTAAAGTTATGAAGTATTTATAAATTGTTCGCGTAAGTGGAAGGAATCAATAATCTTTTACAGAAAATAACATTATGAATAAAATTTACGGGAATCATAACTGACACATAATTTTTAAATAACTAAAAGTTTACTAGTACTACGAACATACTACCTGCTTTCGCCTGAAGTCCTTTAGGCTTTTTCAACCCTGTGGTGGCCAGGTTCTGTCCTGGACTTACGTAGGGGACTGCCCGGGTCAGACCATGGGGATCGATCTATGCCAAAGCAAACTCCGGCCCCCCACCTAAGCCGAAGCAAACCAATCCGTGCCGGAACCGATCCCAAAGGTCTTTCATCTCCGACTATATCATCAGATCGCGAAACCTCGGCCACCAACGCCTCCTCGCCTTCAGGCCTATTCTGTGGAATTCATAAAACGATTATTTTCTTAATACTCCTTTAGCTATCCTTCTGACTATCATGACGCGAATTTTTATGCATTTATACTTTTTGCGTTTCTTAAAGTTATGAAGTATTTATAAATTGTACGCGTAAGTGGAAGGAATCAATAATCTTTTACAGAAAATAACATTATGAATAAAATATACAGGAATCATAACTGACACATAATTTTTAAATAACTAAAAGTTTACATGTACTACGAACATACTACCTGCTTTCGCCTGAAGGCCTTTAGGCTTTTTCAACCCTGTGGTGGCCAGGTTCTGTCCAGGACTTACGTAGGGGACTGCCCGGGTCAGACCATGGGGATCGATCTATGCCAAAGCACACTCCGGCCCCCCACCTAAGCCGAAGCAAACCAATCCGTGCCGGAACCGATCCCAAAGGTCCGACTATATCATCAGATCGCGAAACCTCGGCCACCAACGCCTCCTCGCCTTCAGGCCTATTCTGTGGAATTCATAAAACGATTATTTTCTTAATACTCCTTTAGCTATCCTTCTGACTATCATGGCGCGAATTTTTATGCATTTATACTTTTTGCGTTTCTTAAAGTTATGAAGTATTTATAAATTGTTCGCGTAAGTGGAAGGAATCAATAATCTTTTACAGAAAATAACATTATGAATAAAATTTACGGGAATCATAACTGACACAGAATTTTTAAATAACTAAAAGTTTACTAGTACTACGAACATACTACCTGCTTTCGCCTGAAGGCCTTTAGGCTTTTTCAACCCTGTGGTGGCCAGGTTCTGTCCAGGACTTACGTAGGGGACTGTCCGGGTCAGACCATGGGGATCGATCTATGCTAAAGCAAACTCCGGCCCCCCACCTAAGCCGAAGCAAACCAATCTGTGCCGGAACCGATCCCAAAGGTCCGACTATATCATCAGATCGCGAAACCTCGGCCACCAACGCCTCCTCGCCTTCAGGCCTATTCTGTAGAATTCATAAAACGATTATTTTCTTAATACTCCTTTAGCTATCCTTCTGACTATCATGGCGCGAATTTTTAAGCATTTATACTTTTTGCGTTTCTTAAAGTTATGAAGTATTTATAAATTGTTAGCGTAAGTGGAAGGAATCAATAATCTTTTACAGAAAATAACATTATAAATAAAATTTACGGGAATCATAACTGACACAGAATTTTTAAATAACTAAAAGTTTACTAGTACTACGAACATACTACCTGCTTTCGCCTGAGGGCCTTTAGGCTTTTTCAACCCTGTGGTGGCCAGGTTCTGTCCAGGACTTACGTAGGGGACTACCCGGGTCACACCATGGGGATCGATCTATGCCAAAGCAAACTCCGGCCCCCCACCTAAGCCGAAGCAAACCAATCCGTGCCGGAACCGATCCCAAAGGTCTTTCATCTCCGACTATATCATCAGATCGCGAAACCTCGGCCACCAACGCCTCCTCGCTTTAAGGCCTATTCTGCGGAATTCATAAAACGATTATTTTCTTAATACTCCTTTAGCTATCCTTCTGACTATCATGGCGCGAATTTTTACGCATTTATACTTTCTGCGTTTCTTAAAGTTATGAAGTATTTATAAATTGTTCGCGTAAGTGGAAGGAATCAATAATCTTTTACAGAAAATAACATTATGAATAAAATTTACGGGAATCATAACTGACACATAATTTTTAAATAACTAAAAGTTTACTAGTACTACGAACATACTACCTGCTTTCGCCTGAAGTCCTTTAGGCTTTTTCAACCCTGTGGTGGCCAGGTTCTGTCCTGGACTTACGTAGGGGACTGCCCGGGTCAGACCATGGGGATCGATCTATGCCAAAGCAAACTCCGGCCCCCCACCTAAGCCGAAGCAAACCAATCCGTGCCGGAACCGATCCCACAGGTCTTTCATCTCCGACTATATCATCAGATCGCGAAACCTCGGCCACCAACGCCTCCTCGCCTTCAGGCCTATTCTGTGGAATTCATAAAACGATTATTTTCTTAATACTCCTTTAGCTATCCTTCTGACTATCATGACGCGAATTTTTATGCATTTATACTTTTTGCGTTTCTTAAAGTTATGAAGTATTTATAAATTGTACGCGTAAGTGGAAGGAATCAATAATCTTTTACAGAAAATAACATTATGAATAAAATATACAGGAATCATAACTGACACATAATTTTTAAATAACTAAAAGTTTACATGTACTACGAACATACTACCTGCTTTCGCCTGAAGGCCTTTAGGCTTTTTCAACCCTGTGGTGGCCAGGTTCTGTCCAGGACTTACGTAGGGGACTGCCCGGGTCAGACCATGGGGATCGATCTATGCCAAAGCACACTCCGGCCCCCCACCTAAGCCGAAGCAAACCAATCCGTGCCGGAACCGATCCCAAAGGTCTTTCATCTCCGACTATATCATCAGATCGCGAAACCTCGGCCACCAACGCCTCCTCGCCTTCAGGCCTATTCTGTGGAATTCATAAAACGATTATTTTCTTAATACTCCTTTAGCTATCCTTCTGACTATCATGGCGCGAATTTTTATGCATTTATACTTTTTGCGTTTCTTAAAGTTATGAAGTATTTATAAATTGTTCGCGTAAGTGGAAGGAATCAATAATCTTTTACAGAAAATAACATTATGAATAAAATTTACGGGAATCATAACTGACACAGAATTTTTAAATAACTAAAAGTTTACTAGTACTACGAACATACTACCTGCTTTCGCCTGAAGGCCTTTAGGCTTTTTCAACCCTGTGGTGGCCAGGTTCTGTCCAGGACTTACGTAGGGGACTGTCCGGGTCAGACCATGGGGATCGATCTATGCTAAAGCAAACTCCGGCCCCCCACCTAAGCCGAAGCAAACCAATCCGTGCCGGAACCGATCCCAAAGGTCCGACTATATCATCAGATCGCGAAACCTCGGCCACCAACGCCTCCTCGCCTTCAGGCCTATTCTGTAGAATTCATAAAACGATTATTTTCTTAATACTCCTTTAGCTATCCTTCTGACTATCATGGCGCGAATTTTTAAGCATTTATACTTTTTGCGTTTCTTAAAGTTATGAAGTATTTATAAATTGTTAGCGTAAGTGGAAGGAATCAATAATCTTTTACAGAAAATAACATTATAAATAAAATTTACGGGAATCATAACTGACACAGAATTTTTAAATAACTAAAAGTTTACTAGTACTACGAACATACTACCTGCTTTCGCCTGAGGGCCTTTAGGATTTTTCAACCCTGTGGTGGCCAGGTTCTGTCCAGGACTTACGTAGGGGACTTCCCGGGTCAGACCATGGGGATCGATCTATGCCAAAGCAAACTCCGGCCCCCACCTAAGCCGAAGCAAACCAATCCGTGCCGGAACCGATCCCAAAGGTCTTTCATCTCCGACTATATCATCAGATCGCGAAACCTCGGCCACCAACGCATCCTCGCCTTAAGGCCTATTCTGTGGAATTCATAAAACGATTATTTTCTTAATACTCCTTTAGCTATCCTTCTGACTATCATGGCGCGAATTTTTACGCATTTATACTTTCTGCGTTTATAAAGTTATGAAGTATTTATAAATTGTTCGCGTAAGTGGAAGGAACCAATAATCTTTTACAGAAAATAACATTATGAATAAAATTTACGGGAATCATGACTGACACATAATTTTTAAATAACTAAAAGTTTACTAGTACTACGAACATACTACCTGCTTTCGCCTGAAGGCCTTTAGGCTTTTTCAACCCTGTGGTGGACAGGTTCTGTCCTGGACTTACGTAGGGGACTGCCCGGGTCAGACCATGGGGATCGATCTATGCCAAAGCAAACTCCGGCCCCCCACCTAAGCCGAAGCAAACCAATCTGTGCCGGAACCGATCCCAAAGGTCTTTCATCTCCGACTATATCATCAGATCGCGAAACCTCGGCCACCAACGCCTCCTCGCCTTCAGGCCTATTCTGTGGAATTCATAAAACGATTATTTTCTTAATACTCCTTTAGCTATCCTTCTGACTATCATGGCGCGAATTTTTACGCATTTATACTTTCTGCGTTTCTTAAAGTTATGAAGTATTTATAAATTGTTCGCGTAAGTGGAAGGAATCAATAATCTTTTACAGAAATAACATTATGAATAAAATTTACGGGAATCATAACTGACACATAATTTTTAAATAACTAAAAGTTTACTAGTACTACGAACATACTACCTGCTTTCGCCTGAAGGCCTTTAGGCTTTTTCAACCCTGTGGTGGCCAGGTTCTGTCCTGGACTTACGTAGGGGACTGCCCGGGTCAGACCATGGGGATCGATCTATGCCAAAGCAAACTCCGGCCCCCCACCTAAGCCGAAGCAAACCAATCCGTGCCGGAACCGATCCCAAAGGTCTTTCATCTCCGACTATATCATCAGATCGCGAAACCTCGGCCACCAACGCCTCCTCGCCTTCAGGCCTATTCTGTGGAATTCATAAAACGATTATTTTCTTAATACTCCTTTAGCTATCCTTCTGACTATCATGGCGCGAATTTTTATGCATTTATACTTTTTGCGTTTCTTAAAGTTATGAAGTATTTATAAATTGTTAGCGTAAGTGGAAGGAATCAATAATCTTTTACAGAAAATAACATTATGAATAAAATATACAGGAATCATAACTGACACATAATTTTTAAATAACTAAAAGTTTACATGTACTACGAACATACTACCTGCTTTCGCCTGAAGGCCTTTAGGCTTTTTCAACCCTGTGGTGGCCAGGTTCTGTCCAGGACTTACGTAGGGGACTGCCCGGGTCAGACCATGGGGATCGATCTATGCCAAAGCAAACTCCGGCCCCCCACCTAAGCCGAAGCAAACCAATCCGTGCCGGAACCGATCCCAAAGGTCTTTCATCTCCGACTATATCATCAGATCGCGAAACCTCGGCCACCAACGCCTCCTCGCCTTAAGGCCTATTCTGTGGAATTCATAAAACGATTATTTTCTTAATACTCCTTTAGCTATCCTTCTGACTACAAAGATACAGATTGTCGAATATAACAAGCGTATATGTTGCGGAGCTAGTAGCAATAAAAATAGGTCTACACACGGCAAGGAATCACTATCAAAATGAAAAGAAAATAAATATCATTTCAGACTCAAAGTCAGCAATCCAAAAAATCTGAAGCTTTGACACAGACGACAGTATTGTAAATGATATAAGAAAAAATATAATAAGCATAAAGAAAGATAAGAAGCAAACCATCAACTTATTCTGGACAAAGGCGCATGTGAACGAATGGGGCAATGAAGAAGCAGATTACCACGCAAAGGAAGCTATTAAAAGAACAATAGTAGATATAGAAACAAACTACAGCATAGAACAAGTTAAAGCAATAGCAAAGAAAGAGATCTTGTATCTATGGCAAGAAAGGTGGGACAGAACTACGAAGGGAAGACCCCTATATAGACTTATACCAAAAGTCAGCGAACAAATAAAAGAATACCAAACAAATTTCTACACGGTTCAGCTACTAACAGGGCATGGAGCTTTTCCAATGTACCAATACAGATTCTTTAATAAAAATAAAAACTGCATATGCGGACAGAAAGGTACGCGAAAACACATTCTTTTCAAATGTACAGAATATGAAGATGAAAGAAAAAGATACATAAAGGAAAAAAACTCAATCATTACCACCCTCAAGGAACCCGGCCAACTCCAGGGAGTTATATTAATAATGAGCCGGCAGCTCGAGAGGGTGATGAACCCCCGGCCAGTCTGAAGCTGGGAACTTCAGCGTTTGTTGCTTTAAACATTCTGTGGGCGGCAGGCTAACGGTCCCAGTTTAGTCGCCGTCAGTTATGATTTCATTCACGAATTGTTGAATTGTAAATATGTTACTGTTGATTCAAATGTTTTTATGTCTTATGTCTAATGTTACAGACAGATTTTAATGTACTGTGTCTAACTAATGTAAAATATGAAATTGATTGTAAATGCAATAAGCATAAAACGACTAAATGTAATGACAATGTATAAAAATGAAAGAAATAAATGAAAATAAAGGAAAGGAAATCTTACAGTCAGAGGTCAAAATTGAAATAGGATAAAGGTTAATACTAAAGTAAATTAACTCGCACTGGGCAGTGGTTGCTGTCGCGGCGATGAAAGGGTTCCCGGCCCACATCACGCTCTGTATGCCGTAAGGCGGGACAGAATAGAAATTTCATATCCTTCTGACTATCATGACGCGAATTTTTATGCATTTATACTTTTTGCGTTTCTTAAAGTTATGAAGTATTTATAAATTGTTCGCGTAAGTGGAAGGAATCAATAATCTTTTACAGAAAATAACATTATGAATAAAATTTACGGGAATCATAACTGACACAGAATTTTTAAATAAATAAAAGTTTACTAGTACTACGAACATACTACCTGCTTTCGCCTGAAAGCCTTTAGGCTTTTTCAACCCTGTGGTGGCCAGGTTCTGTCCAGGACTTACGTAGGGGACTGCCCGGGTCAGACCATGGGGATCGATCTATGCTAAAGCAAACTCCGGCCCCCCACCTAAGCCGAAGCAAACCAATCCGTGCCGGTACCGATCCCAAAGGTCCGACTATATCATCAGATCGCGAAACCTCGGCCACCAACGCCTCCTCGCCTTCAGGCCTATTCTGTAGAATTCATAAAACGATTATTTTCCTAATACTCCTTTAGCTATCCTTCTGACTATCATGGCGCGAATTTTTAAGCATTTATACTTTTTGCGTTTCTTAAAGTTATGAAGTATTTATAAATTGTTAGCGTAAGTGGAAGGAATCAATAATCTTTTACAGAAAATAACATTATAAATAAAATTTACGGGAATCATAACTGACACAGAATTTTTAAATAACTAAAAGTTTACTAGTACTACGAACATACTACCTGCTTTCGCCTGAGGGCCTTTAGGCTTTTTCAACCCTGTGGTGGCCAGGTTCTGTCCAGGACTTACGTAGGGGACTGCCCGGGTCAGACCATGGGGATCGATCTATGCCAAAGCAAACTCCGGCCCCCCACCTAAGCCGAAGCAAACCAATCCGTGCCGGAACCGATCCCAAAGGTCTTTCATCTCCGACTATATCATCAGATCGCGAAACCTCGGCCACCAACGCCTCCTCGCCTTCAGGCCTATTCTGTGGAATTCATAAAACGATTATTTTCTTAATACTCCTTTAGCTATCCTTCTGACTATCATGACGCGAATTTTTATGCATTTATACTTTTTGCGTTTCTTAAAGTTATGAAGTATTTATAAATTGTTCGCGTAAGTGGAAGGAATCAATAATCTTTTACAGAAAATAACATTATGAATAAAATTTACGGGAATCATAACTGACACAGAAATTTTAAATAACTAAAAGTTTACTAGTACTACGAACATACTACCTGCTTTCGCCTGAAGGCCTTTAGGCTTTTTCAACCCTGTGGTGGCCAGGTTCTGTCCAGGACTTACGTAAGGGACTGCCCGGGTCAGACCATGGGGATCGATCTATGCTAAAGCAAACTCCGGCCCCCCACCTAAGCCGAAGCAAACCAATCCGTGCCGGAACCGATCCCAAAGGTCCGACTATATCATCAGATCGCGAAACCTCGGCCACCAACGCCTCCTCGCCTTCAGGCCTATTCTGTAGAATTCATAAAACGATTATTTTCTTAATACTCCTTTAGCTATCCTTCTGACTATCATGGCGCGAATTTTTAAGCATTTATACTTTTTGCGTTTCTTAAAGTTATGAAGTATTTATAAATTGTTAGCGTAAGTGGAAGGAATCAATAATCTTTTACAGAAAATAACATTATAAATAAAATTTACGGGAATCATAACTGACACAGAATTTTTAAATAACTAAAAGTTTACTAGTACTACGAACATACTACCTGCTTTCGCCTGATTGCCTTTAGGCTTTTTCAACCCTGTGGTGGCCAGGTTCTGTCCAGGACTTACGTAGGGGACTGCCCGGGTCAGACCATGGGGATCGATCTATGCCAAAGCAAACTCCGGCCCCCCACCTAAGCCGAAGCAAACCAATCCGTGCCGGAACCGATCCCAAAGGTCTTTCATCTCCGACTATATCATCAGATCGCGAAACCTCGGCCACCAACGCCTCCTCGCCTTCAGGCCTATTCTGTGGAATTCATAAAACGATTATTTTCTTAATACTCCTTTAGCTATCCTTCTGACTATCATGGCGCGAATTTTTATGCATTTATACTTTTTGCGTTTCTTAAAGTTATGAAGTATTTATAAATTGTTCGCGTAAGTGGAAGGAATCAATAATCTTTTACAGAAAATAACATTATGAATAAAATTTACGGGAATCATAACTGACACAGAATTTTTAAATAACTAAAAGTTTACTAGTACTACGAACATACTACCTGCTTTCGCCTGAAGGCCTTTAGGCTTTTTCAACCCTGTGGTGGCCAGGTTCTGTCCAGGACTTACGTAGGGGACTGCCCGGGTCAGACCATGGGGATCGATCTATGCTAAAGCAAACTCCGGCCCCCCACCTAAGCCGAAGCAAACCAATCCGTGCCGGAACCGATCCCTAAGGTCCGACTATATCATCAGATCGCGAAACCTCGGCCACCAACGCCTCCTCGCCTTAAGGCCTATTCTGTAGAATTCATAAAACGATTATTTTCTTAATACTCCTTTAGCTATCCTTCTGACTATCATGGCGCGAATTTTTAAGCATTTATAATTTTTGCGTTTCTTAAAGTTATGAAGTATTTATAAATTGTTAGCGTAAGTGGAAGGAATCAATAATCTTTTACAGAAAATAACATTATAAATAAAATTTACGGGAATCATAACTGACACAGAATTTTTAAATAACTAAAAGTTTACTAGTACTACGAACATACTACCTGCTTTCGCCTGAGGGCCTTTAGGCTTTTTCAACCCTGTGGTGGCCAGGTTCTGTCCAGGACTTACGTAGGGGACTGCCCGGGTCAGACCATGGGGATCGATCTATGCCAAAGCAAACTCCGGCCCCCCACCTAAGCCGAAGCAAACCAATCCGTGCCGGAACCGATCCCAAAGGTCTTTCATCTCCGACTATATCATCAGATCGCGAAACCTCGGCCACCAACGCATCCTCGCCTTAAGGCCTATTCTGTGGAATTCATAAAACGATTATTTTCTTAATACTCCTTTAGCTATCCTTCTGACTATCATGGCGCGAATTTTTACGCATTTATACTTTCTGCGTTTCTTAAAGTTATGAAGTATTTATAAATTGTTCGCGTAAGTGGAAGGAATCAATAATCTTTTACAGAAAATAACATTATGAATAAAATTTACGGGAATCATAACTGACACATAATTTTTAAATAACTAAAAGTTTACTAGTACTACGAACATACTACCTGCTTTCGCCTGAAGGCCTTTAGGCTTTTTCAACCCTGTGGTGGCCAGGTTCTGTCCTGGACTTACGTAGGGGACTGCCCGGGTCAGACCATGGGGATCGATCTATGCCAAAGCAAACCCCGGCCCCCCACCTAAGCCGAAGCAAACCAATCCGTGCCGGAACCGATCCCAAAGGTCTTTCATCTCCAACTATATCATCAGATCGCAAAACCTCGGCAACCAACGCCTCCTCGCTTTAAGGCCTATTCTGTGGAATTCATAAAACGATTATTTTCTTAATACTCCTTTAGCTATCCTTCTGACTATCATGGCGCGAATTTTTACGCATTTATACTTTCTGCGTTTCTTAAAGTTATGAAGTATTTATAAATTGTTCGCGTAAGTTGAAGGAATCAATAATCTTTTACAGAAAATAACATTATGAATAAAATTTACGGGAATCATAACTGACACATAATTTTTAAATAACTAAAAGTTTACATGTACTACGAACATACTACCTGCTTTCGCCTGAAGGCCTTTAGGCTTTTTCAACCCTGTGGTGGACAGGTTCTGTCCTGGACTTACGTAGGGGACTGCCCGGGTCAGACCATGGGGATCGATCTATGCCAAAGCAAACTCCGGCCCCCCACCTAAGCCGAAGCAAACCAATCCGTGCCGGAACCGATCCCAATGGTCTTTCATCTCCGACTATATCATCAGATCGCGAAACAGCGGCCACCGACGCATCCTATCTTTAAGGCCTATTCTGTGGAATTCATAAAACGATTATTTTCTTAATACTCCTTTAGCTATCCTTCTGACTATCATGGCGCGAATTTTTACGCATTTATACTTTCTGCGTTTCTTAAAGTTATGAAGTATTTATAAATTGTTCGCGTAAGTGGAAGGAATCAATAATCTTTTACAGAAAATAACATTATGAATAAAATATACAGGAATCATAACTGACACATAATTTTTAAATAACTAAAAGTTTACATGTACTACGAACATACTACCTGCTTTCGCCTGAAGGCCTTTAGGCTTTTTCAACCCTGTGGTGGCCAGGTTCTATCCAGGACTTACGTAGGGGACTGCCCGGGTCAGACCATGGGGATCGATCTATGCTAAAGCAAACTCCGGCCCCCCACCTAAGCCGAAGCAAACCAATCCGTGCCGGAACCGATCCCAAAGGTCCGACTATATCATCAGATCGCGAAACATCGGCCACCAACGCCTCCTCGCCTTCAGGCCTATTCTGTAGAATTCATAAAACGATTATTTTCTTAATACTCCTTTAGCTATCCTTCTGACTATCATGGCGCGAGTTTTTAAGCATTTATACTTTTTGCGTTTCTTAAAGTTATGAAGTATTTATAAATTGTTAGCGTAAGTGGAAGGAATCAATAATCTTTTACAGAAAATAACATTATAAATAAAATTTACGGGAATAATAACTGACACAGGATTTTTAAATAACTAAAAGTTTACTAGTACTACGAACATACTACCTGCTTTCGCCTGAGGGCCTTTAGGCTTTTTCAACCCTGTGGTGGCCAGGTTCTGTCCAGGACTTACGTAGGGGACTGCCCGGGTCAGACCATGGGGATCGATCTATGCCAAAGCAAACTCCGGCCCCCCACCTAAGCCGAAGCAAACCAATCCGTGCCGGAACCGATCCCAAAGGTCTTTCATCTCCGACTATATCATCAGATCGCGAAACCTCGGCCACCAACGCCTCCTCGCCTTCAGGCCTATTCTGTGGAATTCATAAAACGATTATTTTCTTAATACTCCTTTAGCTATCCTTCTGACTATCATGGCGCGAATTTTTATGCATTTATACTTTTTGCGTTTCTTAAAGTTATGAAGTATTTATAAATTGTTCGCGTAAGTGGAAGGAATCAATAATCGTTTACAGAAAATAACATTATAAATAAAATATACAGGAATCATAACTGACACATAATTTTTAAATAACTAAAAGTTTACATGTACTACGAACATACTACCTGCTTTCGCCTGAAGGCCTTTAGGCTTTTTCAACCCTGTGGTGGCCAGGTTCTGTCCAGGACTTACGTAGGGGACTGCCCGGGTCAGACCATGGGGATCGATCTATGCCAAAGCAAACTCCGGCCCCCCACCTAAGCCGAAGCAAACCAATCCGTGCCGGAACCGATCCCAAAGGTCTTTCATCTCCGACTATATCATCAGATCGCGAAACCTCGGCCACCAACGCCTCCTCGCCTTAAGGCCTATTCTGTGGAATTCATAAAACGATTATTTTCTTAATACTCCTTTAGCTATCCTTCTGACTATCATGACGCGAATTTTTATGCATTTATACTTTTTGCGTTTCTTAAAGTTATGAAGTATTTATAAATTGTTCGCGTAAGTGGAAGGAATCAATAATCTTTTACAGAAAATAACATTATGAATAAAATTTACGGGAATCATAACTGACACAGAATTTTTAAATAACTAAAAGTTTACTAGTACTACGAACATACTACCTGCTTTCGCCTGAAGGCCTTTAGGCTTTTTCAACCCTGTGGTGGCCAGGTTCTGTCCAGGACTTACGTAGGGGACTGCCCGGGTCAGACCATGGGGATCGATCTATGCTAAAGCAAACTCCGGCCCCCCACCTAAGCCGAAGCAAACCAATCCGTGCCGGAACCGATCCCAAAGGTCCGACTATATCATCAGATCGCGAAACCTCGGCCACCAACGCCTCCTCGCCTTCAGGCCTATTCTGTAGAATTCATAAAACGATTATTTTCTTAATACTCCTTTAGCTATCCTTCTGACTATCATGGCGCGAATTTTTAAGCATTTATTCTTTTTGCGTTTCTTAAAGTTATGAAGTATTTATAAATTGTTAGCGTAAGTGGAAGGAATCAATAATCTTTTACAGAAAATAACATTATAAATAAAATTTACGGGAATCATAACTGACACAGAATTTTTAAATAACTAAAAGTTTACTAGTACTACGAACATACTACCTGCTTTCGCCTGAGGGCCTTTAGGCTTTTTCAACCCTGTGGTGGCCAGGTTCTGTCCAGGACTTACGTAGGGGACTGCCCGGGTCAGACCATGGGGATCGATCTATGCCAAAGCAAACTCCGGCCCCCCACCTAAGCCGAAGCAAACCAATCCGTGCCGGAACCGATCCCAAAGGTCTTTCATCTCCGACTATATCATCAGATCGCGAAACCTCGGCCACCAACGCCTCCTCGCCTTAAGGCCTATTCTGTGGAATTCATAAAACGATTATTTTCTTAATACTCCTTTAGCTATCCTTCTGACTATCATGACGCGAATTTTTATGCATTTATACTTTTTGCGTTTCTTAAAGTTATGAAGTATTTATAAATTGTTCGCGTAAGTGGAAGGAATCAATAATCTTTTACAGAAAATAACATTATGAATAAAATTTACGGGAATCATAACTGACACAGAATTTTTAAATAACTAAAAGTTTACTAGTACTACGAACATACTACCTGCTTTCGCCTGAAGGCCTTTAGGCTTTTTCAACCCTGTGGTGGCCAGGTTCTGTCCAGGACTTACGTAGGGGACTGCCCGGGTCAGACCATGGGGATCGATCTATGCTAAAGCAAACTCCGGCCCCCCACCTAAGCCGAAGCAAACCAATCCGTGCCGGAACCGATCCCAAAGGTCCGACTATATCATCAGATCGCGAAACCTCGGCCACCAACGCCTCCTCGCCTTCAGGCCTATTCTGTAGAATTCATAAAACGATTATTTTCTTAATACTCCTTTAGCTATCCTTCTGACTATCATGGCGCGAATTTTTAAGCATTTATTCTTTTTGCGTTTCTTAAAGTTATGAAGTATTTATAAATTGTTAGCGTAAGTGGAAGGAATCAATAATCTTTTACAGAAAATAACATTATAAATAAAATTTACGGGAATCATAACTGACACAGAATTTTTAAATAACTAAAAGTTTACTAGTACTACGAACATACTACCTGCTTTCGCCTGAGGGCCTTTAGGCTTTTTCAACCCTGTGGTGGCCAGGTTCTGTCCAGGACTTACGTAGGGGACTGCCCGGGTCAGACCATGGGGATCGATCTATGCCAAAGCAAACTCCGGCCCCCCACCTAAGCCGAAGCAAACCAATCCGTGCCGGAACCGATCCCAAAGGTCTTTCATCTCCGACTATATCATCAGATCGCGAAACCTCGGCCACCAACGCCTCCTCGCCTTCAGGCCTATTCTGTGGAATTCATAAAACGATTATTTTCTTAATACTCCTTTAGCTATCCTTCTGACTATCATGGCGCGAATTTTTATGCATTTATACTTTTTGCGTTTCTTAAAGTTATGAAGTATTTATAAATTGTTCGCGTAAGTGGAAGGAATCAATAATCTTTTACAGAAAATAACATTATGAATAAAATATACAGGAATCATAACTGACACATAATTTTTAAATAACTAAAAGTTTACTAGTACTACGAACATACTACCTGCTTTCGCCTGAAGGCCTTTAGGCTTTTTCAACCCTGTGGTGGCCAGGTTCTGTCCAGGACTTACGTAGGGGACTGCCCGGGTCAGACCATGGGGATCGATCTATGCCAAAGCAAACTCCGGCCCCCCACCTAAGCCGAAGCAAACCAATCCGTGCCGGAACCGATCCCAAAGGTCTTTCATCTCCGACTATATCATCAGATCGCGAAACCTCGGCCACCAACGCCTCCTCGCCTTCAGGCCTATTCTGTGGAATTCATAAAACGATTATTTTCTTAATACTCCTTTAGCTATCCTTCTGACTATCATGGCGCGAATTTTTATGCATTTATACTTTTTGCGTTTCTTAAAGTTATGAAGTATTTATAAATTGTTCGCGTAAGTGGAAGGAATCAATAATCGTTTACAGAAAATAACATTATGAATAAAATATACAGGAATCATAACTGACACATAATTTTTAAATAACTAAAAGTTTACATGTACTACGAACATACTACCTGCTTTCGCCTGAAGGCCTTTAGGCTTTTTCAACCCTGTGGTGGCCAGGTTCTGTCCAGGACTTACGTAGGGGACTGCCCGGGTCAGACCATGGGGATCGATCTATGCCAAAGCAAACTCCGGCCCCCCACCTAAGCCGAAGCAAACCAATCCGTGCCGGAACCGATCCCAAAGGTCTTTCATCTCCGACTATATCATCAGATCGCGAAACCTCGGCCACCAACGCCTCCTCGCCTTAAGGCCTATTCTGTGGAATTCATAAAACGATTATTTTCTTAATACTCCTTTAGCTATCCTTCTGACTATCATGACGCGAATTTTTATGCATTTATACTTTTTGCGTTTCTTAAAGTTATGAAGTATTTATAAATTGTTCGCGTAAGTGGAAGGAATCAATAATCTTTTACAGAAAATAACATTATGAATAAAATTTACGGGAATCATAACTGACACAGAATTTTTAAATAACTAAAAGTTTACTAGTACTACGAACATACTACCTGCTTTCGCCTGAAGGCCTTTAGGCTTTTTCAACCCTGTGGTGGCCAGGTTCTGTCCAGGACTTACGTAGGGGACTGCCCGGGTCAGACCATGGGGATCGATCTATGCTAAAGCAAACTCCGGCCCCCCACCTAAGCCGAAGCAAACCAATCCGTGCCGGAACCGATCCCAAAGGTCCGACTATATCATCAGATCGCGAAACCGCGGCCACCAACGCCTCCTCGCCTTCAGGCCTATTCTGTAGAATTCATAAAACGATTATTTTCTTAATACTCCTTTAGCTATCCTTCTGACTATCATGGCGCGAATTTTTAAGCATTTATTCTTTTTGCGTTTCTTAAAGTTATGAAGTATTTATAAATTGTTAGCGTAAGTGGAAGGAATCAATAATCTTTTACAGAAAATAACATTATGAATAAAATATACAGGAATCATAACTGACACAGAATTTTTAAATAACTAAAAGTTTACTAGTACTACGAACATACTACCTGCTTTCGCCTGAGGGCCTTTAGGCTTTTTCAACCCTGTGGTGGCCAGGTTCTGTCCAGGACTTACGTAGGGGACTGCCCGGGTCAGACCATGGGGATCGATCTATGCCAAAGCAAACTCCGGCCCCCCACCTAAGCCGAAGCAAACCAATCCGTGCCGGAACCGATCCCAAAGGTCTTTCATCTCCGACTATATCATCAGATCGCGAAACCTCGGCCACCAACGCCTCCTCGCCTTCAGGCCTATTCTGTGGAATTCATAAAATGATTATTTTCTTAATACTCCTTTAGCTATCCTTCTGACTATCATGGCGCGAATTTTTATGCATTTATACTTTTTGCGTTTCTTAAAGTTATGAAGTATTTATAAATTGTTCGCGTAAGTGGAAGGAATCAATAATCGTTTACAGAAAATAACATTATAAATAAAATATACAGGAATCATAACTGACACATAATTTTTAAATAACTAAAAGTTTACATGTACTACGAACATACTACCTGCTTTCGCCTGAAGGCCTTTAGGCTTTTTCAACCCTGTGGTGGCCAGGTTCTGTCCAGGACTTACGTAGGGGACTGCCCGGGTCAGACCATGGGGATCGATCTATGCCAAAGCAAACTCCGGCCCCCCACCTAAGCCGAAGCAAACCAATCCGTGCCGGAACCGATCCCAAAGGTCTTTCATCTCCGACTATATCATCAGATCGCGAAACCTCGGCCACCAACGCCTCCTCGCCTTAAGGCCTATTCTGTGGAATTCATAAAACGATTATTTTCTTAATACTCCTTTAGCTATCCTTCTGACTATCATGACGCGAATTTTTATGCATTTATACTTTTTGCGTTTCTTAAAGTTATGAAGTATTTATAAATTGTTCGCGTAAGTGGAAGGAATCAATAATCTTTTACAGAAAATAACATTATGAATAAAATTTACGGGAATCATAACTGACACAGAAATTTTAAATAACTAAAAGTTTACTAGTACTACGAACATACTACCTGCTTTCGCCTGAAGGCCTTTAGGCTTTTTCAACCCTGTGGTGGCCAGGTTCTGTCCAGGACTTACGTAGGGGACTGCCCGGGTCAGACCATGGGGATCGATCTATGCTAAAGCAAACTCCGGCCCCCCACCTAAGCCGAAGCAAACCAATCCGTGCCGGAACCGATCCCAAAGGTCCGACTATATCATCAGATCGCGAAACCTCGGCCACCAACGCCTCCTCGCCTTCAGGCCTATTTTGTAGAATTCATAAAACGATTATTTTCTTAATACTCCTTTAGCTATCCTTCTGACTATCATGGCGCGAATTTTTAAGCATTTATTCTTTTTGCGTTTCTTAAAGTTATGAAGTATTTATAAATTGTTAGCGTAAGTGGAAGGAATCAATAATCTTTTACAGAAAATAACATTATAAATAAAATTTACGGGAATCATAACTGACACAGAATTTTTAAATAACTAAAAGTTTACTAGTACTACGAACATACTACCTGCTTTCGCCTGAGGGCCTTTAGGCTTTTTCAACCCTGTGGTGGCCAGGTTCTGTCCAGGACTTACGTAGGGGACTGCCCGGGTCAGACCATGGGGATCGATCTATGCCAAAGCAAACTCCGGCCCCCCACCTAAGCCGAAGCAAACCAATCCGTGCCGGAACCGATCCCAAAGATCTTTCATCTCCGACTATATCATCAGATCGCGAAACCTCGGCCACCAACGCCTCCTCGCCTTCAGGCCTATTCTGTGGAATTCATAAAACGATTATTTTCTTAATACTCCTTTAGCTATCCTTCTGACTATCATGGCGCGAATTTTTATGCATTTATACTTTTTGCGTTTCTTAAAGTTATGAAGTATTTATAAATTGTTCGCGTAAGTGGAAGGAATCAATAATCTTTTACAGAAAATAACATTATGAATAAAATATACAGGAATCATAACTGACACATAATTTTTAAATAACTAAAAGTTTACTAGTACTACGAACATACTACCTGCTTTCGCCTGAAGGCCTTTAGGCTTTTTCAACCCTGTGGTGGCCAGGTTCTGTCCAGGACTTACGTAGGGGACTGCCCGGGTCAGACCATGGGGATCGATCTATGCCAAAGCAAACTCCGGCCCCCCACCTAAGCCGAAGCAAACCAATCCGTGCCGGAACCGATCCCAAAGGTCTTTCATCTCCGACTATATCATCAGATCGCGAAACCTCGGCCACCAACGCCTCCTCGCCTTTAGGCCTATTCTGTGGAATTCATAAAACGATTATTTTCTTAATACTCCTTTAGCTATCCTTCTGACTATCATGGCGCGAATTTTTATGCATTTATACTTTTTGCGTTTCTTAAAGTTATGAAGTATTTATAAATTGTTCGCGTAAGTGGAAGGAATCAATAATCGTTTACAGAAAATAACATTATGAATAAAATATACAGGAATCATAACTGACACATAATTTTTAAATAACTAAAAGTTTACATGTACTACGAACATACTACCTGCTTTCGCCTGAAGGCCTTTAGGCTTTTTCAACCCTGTGGTGGCCAGGTTCTGTCCAGGACTTACGTAGGGGACTGCCCGGGTCAGACCATGGGGATCGATCTATGCCAAAGCAAACTCCGGCCCCCCACCTAAGCCGAAGCAAACCAATCCGTGCCGGAACCGATCCCAAAGGTCTTTCATCTCCGACTATATCATCAGATCGCGAAACCTCGGCCACCAACGCCTCCTCGCCTTAAGGCCTATTCTGTGGAATTCATAAAACGATTATTTTCTTAATACTCCTTTAGCTATCCTTCTGACTATCATGACGCGAATTTTTATGCATTTATACTTTTTGCGTTTCTTAAAGTTATGAAGTATTTATAAATTGTTCGCGTAAGTGGAAGGAATCAATAATCTTTTACAGAAAATAACATTATGAATAAAATTTACGGGAATCATAACTGACACAGAATTTTTAAATAACTAAAAGTTTACTAGTACTACGAACATACTACCTGCTTTCGCCTGAAGGCCTTTAGGCTTTTTCAACCCTGTGGTGGCCAGGTTCTGTCCAGGACTTACGTAGGGGACTGCCCGGGTCAGACCATGGGGATCGATCTATGCTAAAGCAAACTCCGGCCCCCCACCTAAGCCGAAGCAAACCAATCCGTGCCGGAACCGATCCCAAAGGTCCGACTATATCATCAGATCGCGAAACCTCGGCCACCAACGCCTCCTCGCCTTCAGGCCTATTCTGTAGAATTCATAAAACGATTATTTTCTTAATACTCCTTTAGCTATCCTTCTGACTATCATGGCGCGAATTTTTAAGCATTTATTCTTTTTGCGTTTCTTAAAGTTATGAAGTATTTATAAATTGTTAGCGTAAGTGGAAGGAATCAATAATCTTTTACAGAAAATAACATTATGAATAAAATTTACGGGAATCATAACTGACACAGAAATTTTAAATAACTAAAAGTTTACTAGTACTACGAACATACTACCTGCTTTCGCCTGAAGGCCTTTAGGCTTTTTCAACCCTGTGGTGGCCAGGTTCTGTCCAGGACTTACGTAGGGGACTGCCCGGGTCAGACCATGGGGATCGATCTATGCTAAAGCAAACTCCGGCCCCCCACCTAAGCCGAAGCAAACCAATCCGTGCCGGAACCGATCCCAAAGGTCCGACTATATCATCAGATCGCGAAACCTCGGCCACCAACGCCTCCTCGCCTTCAGGCCTATTCTGTAGAATTCATAAAACGATTATTTTCTTAATACTCCTTTAGCTATCCTTCTGACTATCATGGCGCGAATTTTTAAGCATTTATACTTTTTGCGTTTCTTAAAGTTATGAAGTATTTATAAATTGTTAGCGTAAGTGGAAGGAATCAATAATCTTTTACAGAAAATAACATTATAAATAAAATTTACGGGAATCATAACTGACACAGAATTTTTAAATAACTAAAAGTTTACTAGTACTACGAACATACTACCTGCTTTCGCCTGATTGCCTTTAGGCTTTTTCAACCCTGTGGTGGCCAGGTTCTGTCCAGGACTTACGTAGGGGACTGCCCGGGTCAGACCATGGGGATCGATCTATGCCAAAGCAAACTCCGGCCCCCCACCTAAGCCGAAGCAAACCAATCCGTGCCGGAACCGATCCCAAAGGTCTTTCATCTCCGACTATATCATCAGATCGCGAAACCTCGGCCACCAACGCCTTCTCGCCTTCAGGCCTATTCTGTGGAATTCATAAAACGATTATTTTCTTAATACTCCTTTAGCTATCCTTCTGACTATCATGGCGCGAATTTTTATGCATTTATACTTTTTGCGTTTCTTAAAGTTATGAAGTATTTATAAATTGTTAGCGTAAGTGGAAGGAATCAATAATCTTTTACAGAAAATAACATTATGAATAAAATATACAGGAATCATAACTGACACATAATTTTTAAATAACTAAAAGTTTACATGTACTACGAACATACTACCTGCTTTCGCCTGAAGGCCTTTAGGCTTTTTCAACCCTGTGGTGGCCAGGTTCTGTCCAGGACTTACGTAGGGGACTGCCCGGGTCAGACCATGGGGATCGATCTATGCCAAAGCAAACTCCGGCCCCCCACCTAAGCCGAAGCAAACCAATCCGTGCCGGAACCGATCCCAAAGGTCTTTCATTGCCGACTATATCATCAGATCGCGAAACCTCGGCCACCAACGCCTCCTCGCCTTAAGGCCTATTCTGTGGAATTCATAAAACGATTATTTTCTTAATACTCCTTTAGCTATCCTTCTGACTATCATGACGCGAATTTTTATGCATTTATACTTTTTGCGTTTCTTAAAGTTATGAAGTATTTATAAATTGTTCGCGTAAGTGGAAGGAATCAATAATCTTTTACAGAAAATAACATTATGAATAAAATTTACGGGAATCATAACTGACACAGAATTTTTAAATAACTAAAAGTTTACTAGTACTACGAACATACTACCTGCTTTCGCCTGAAGGCCTTTAGGCTTTTTCAACCCTGTGGTGGCCAGGTTCTGTCCAGGACTTACGTAGGGGACTGCCCGGGTCAGACCATGGGGATCGATCTATGCTAAAGCAAACTCCGGCCCCCCACCTAAGCCGAAGCAAACCAATCCGTGCCGGAACCGATCCCTAAGGTCCGACTATATCATCAGATCGCGAAACCTCGGCCACCAACGCCTCCTCGCCTTAAGGCCTATTCTGTAGAATTCATAAAACGATTATTTTCTTAATACTCCTTTAGCTATCCTTCTGACTATCATGGCGCGAATTTTTAAGCATTTATAATTTTTGCGTTTCTTAAAGTTATGAAGTATTTATAAATTGTTAGCGTAAGTGGAAGGAATCAATAATCTTTTACAGAAAATAACATTATAAATAAAATTTACGGGAATCATAACTGACACAGAATTTTTAAATAACTAAAAGTTTACTAGTACTACGAACATACTACCTGCTTTCGCCTGAGGGCCTTTAGGCTTTTTCAACCCTGTGGTGGCCAGGTTCTGTCCAGGACTTACGTAGGGGACTGCCCGGGTCAGACCATGGGGATCGATCTATGCCAAAGCAAACTCCGGCCCCCCACCTAAGCCGAAGCAAACCAATCCGTGCCGGAACCGATCCCAAAGGTCTTTCATCTCCGACTATATCATCAGATCGCGAAACCTCGGCCACCAACGCATCCTCGCCTTAAGGCCTATTCTGTGGAATTCATAAAACGATTATTTTCTTAATACTCCTTTAGCTATCCTTCTGACTATCATGGCGCGAATTTTTACGCATTTATACTTTCTGCGTTTCTTAAAGTTATGAAGTATTTATAAATTGTTCGCGTAAGTGGAAGGAATCAATAATCTTTTACAGAAAATAACATTATGAATAAAATTTACGGGAATCATAACTGACACATAATTTTTAAATAACTAAAAGTTTACTAGTACTACGAACATACTACCTGCTTTCGCCTGAAGGCCTTTAGGCTTTTTCAACCCTGTGGTGGCCAGGTTCTGTCCTGGACTTACGTAGGGGACTGCCCGGGTCAGACCATGGGGATCGATCTATGCCAAAGCAAACCCCGGCCCCCCACCTAAGCCGAAGCAAACCAATCCGTGCCGGAACCGATCCCAAAGGTCTTTCATCTCCAACTATATCATCAGATCGCAAAACCTCGGCAACCAACGCCTCCTCGCTTTAAGGCCTATTCTGTGGAATTCATAAAACGATTATTTTCTTAATACTCCTTTAGCTATCCTTCTGACTATCATGGCGCGAATTTTTACGCATTTATACTTTCTGCGTTTCTTAAAGTTATGAAGTATTTATAAATTGTTCGCGTAAGTGGAAGGAATCAATAATCTTTTACAGAAAATAACATTATGAATAAAATTTACGGGAATCATAACTGACACATAATTTTTAAATAACTAAAAGTTTACATGTACTACGAACATACTACCTGCTTTCGCCTGAAGGCCTTTAGGCTTTTTCAACCCTGTGGTGGACAGGTTCTGTCCTGGACTTACGTAGGGGACTGCCCGGGTCAGACCATGGGGATCGATCTATGCCAAAGCAAACTCCGGCCCCCCACCTAAGCCGAAGCAAACCAATCCGTGCCGGAACTGATCCCAATGGTCTTTCATCTCCGACTATATCATCAGATCGCGAAACAGCGGCCACCGACGCATCCTATCTTTAAGGCCTATTCTGTGGAATTCATAAAACGATTATTTTCTTAATACTCCTTTAGCTATCCTTCTGACTATCATGGCGCGAATTTTTACGCATTTATACTTTCTGCGTTTCTTAAAGTTATGAAGTATTTATAAATTGTTCGCGTAAGTGGAAGGAATCAATAATCTTTTACAGAAAATAACATTATGAATAAAATATACAGGAATCATAACTGACACATAATTTTTAAATAACTAAAAGTTTACATGTACTACGAACATACTACCTGCTTTCGCCTGAAGGCCTTTAGGCTTTTTCAACCCTGTGGTGGCCAGGTTCTATCCAGGACTTACGTAGGGGACTGCCCGGGTCAGACCATGGGGATCGATCTATGCTAAAGCAAACTCCGGCCCCCCACCTAAGCCGAAGCAAACCAATCCGTGCCGGAACCGATCCCAAAGGTCCGACTATATCATCAGATCGCGAAACCTCGGCCACCAACGCCTCCTCGCCTTCAGGCCTATTCTGTAGAATTCATAAAACGATTATTTTCTTAATACTCCTTTAGCTATCCTTCTGACTATCATGGCGCGAGTTTTTAAGCATTTATACTTTTTGCGTTTCTTAAAGTTATGAAGTATTTATAAATTGTTAGCGTAAGTGGAAGGAATCAATAATCTTTTACAGAAAATAACATTATAAATAAAATTTACGGGAATCATAACTGACACAGAATTTTTAAATAACTAAAAGTTTACTAGTACTACGAACATACTACCTGCTTTCGCCTGAGGGCCTTTAGGCTTTTTCAACCCTGTGGTGGCCAGGTTCTGTCCAGGACTTACGTAGGGGACTGCCCGGGTCAGACCATGGGGATCGATCTATGCCAAAGCAAACTCCGGCCCCCCACCTAAGCCGAAGCAAACCAATCCGTGCCGGAACCGATCCCAAAGGTCTTTCATCTCCGACTATATCATCAGATCGCGAAACCTCGGCCACCAACGCCTCCTCGCCTTCAGGCCTATTCTGTGGAATTCATAAAACGATTATTTTCTTAATACTCCTTTAGCTATCCTTCTGACTATCATGGCGCGAATTTTTATGCATTTATACTTTTTGCGTTTCTTAAAGTTATGAAGTATTTATAAATTGTTCGCGTAAGTGGAAGGAATCAATAATCGTTTACAGAAAATAACATTATAAATAAAATATACAGGAATCATAACTGACACATAATTTTTAAATAACTAAAAGTTTACATGTACTACGAACATACTACCTGCTTTCGCCTGAGGGCCTTTAGGCTTTTTCAACCCTGTGGTGGCCAGGTTCTGTCCAGGACTTACGTAGGGGACTGCCCGGGTCAGACCATGGGGATCGATCTATGCCAAAGCAAACTCCGGCCCCCCACCTAAGCCGAAGCAAACCAATCCGTGCCGGAACCGATCCCAAAGGTCTTTCATCTCCGACTATATCATCAGATCGCGAAACCTCGGCCACCAACGCCTCCTCGCCTTAAGGCCTATTCTGTGGAATTCATAAAACGATTATTTTCTTAATACTCCTTTAGCTATCCTTCTGACTATCATGACGCGAATTTTTATGCATTTATACTTTTTGCGTTTCTTAAAGTTATGAAGTATTTATAAATTGTTCGCGTAAGTGGAAGGAATCAATAATCTTTTACAGAAAATAACATTATGAATAAAATTTACGGGAATCATAACTGACACAGAATTTTTAAATAACTAAAAGTTTACTAGTACTACGAACATACTACCTGCTTTCGCCTGAAGGCCTTTAGGCTTTTTCAACCCTGTGGTGGCCAGGTTCTGTCCAGGACTTACGTAGGGGACTGCCCGGGTCAGACCATGGGGATCGATCTATGCTAAAGCAAACTCCGGCCCCCCACCTAAGCCGAAGCAAACCAATCCGTGCCGGAACCGATCCCAAAGGTCCGACTATATCATCAGATCGCGAAACCTCGGCCACCAACGCCTCCTCGCCTTCAGGCCTATTCTGTAGAATTCATAAAACGATTATTTTCTTAATACTCCTTTAGCTATCCTTCTGACTATCATGGCGCGAATTTTTAAGCATTTATTCTTTTTGCGTTTCTTAAAGTTATGAAGTATTTATAAATTGTTAGCGTAAGTGGAAGGAATCAATAATCTTTTACAGAAAATAACATTATAAATAAAATTTACGGGAATCATAACTGACACAGAATTTTTAAATAACTAAAAGTTTACTAGTACTACGAACATACTACCTGCTTTCGCCTGAGGGCCTTTAGGCTTTTTCAACCCTGTGGTGGCCAGGTTCTGTCCAGGACTTACGTAGGGGACTGCCCGGGTCAGACCATGGGGATCGATCTATGCCAAAGCAAACTCCGGCCCCCCACCTAAGCCGAAGCAAACCAATCCGTGCCGGAACCGATCCCAAAGGTCTTTCATCTCCGACTATATCATCAGATCGCGAAACCTCGGCCACCAACGCCTCCTCGCCTTCAGGCCTATTCTGTGGAATTCATAAAACGATTATTTTCTTAATACTCCTTTAGCTATCCTTCTGACTATCATGGCGCGAATTTTTATGCATTTATACTTTTTGCGTTTCTTAAAGTTATGAAGTATTTATAAATTGTTCGCGTAAGTGGAAGGAATCAATAATCTTTTACAGAAAATAACATTATGAATAAAATATACAGGAATCATAACTGACACATAATTTTTAAATAACTAAAAGTTTACTAGTACTACGAACATACTACCTGCTTTCGCCTGAAGGCCTTTAGGCTTTTTCAACCCTGTGGTGGCCAGGTTCTGTCCAGGACTTACGTAGGGGACTGCCCGGGTCAGACCATGGGGATCGATCTATGCCAAAGCAAACTCCGGCCCCCCACCTAAGCCGAAGCAAACCAATCCGTGCCGGAACCGATCCCAAAGGTCTTTCATCTCCGACTATATCATCAGATCGCGAAACCTCGGCCACCAACGCCTCCTCGCCTTCAGGCCTATTCTGTGGAATTCATAAAACGATTATTTTCTTAATACTCCTTTAGCTATCCTTCTGACTATCATGGCGCGAATTTTTATGCATTTATACTTTTTGCGTTTCTTAAAGTTATGAAGTATTTATAAATTGTTCGCGTAAGTGGAAGGAATCAATAATCGTTTACAGAAAATAACATTATAAATAAAATATACAGGAATCATAACTGACACATAATTTTTAAATAACTAAAAGTTTACATGTACTACGAACATACTACCTGCTTTCGCCTGAAGGCCTTTAGGCTTTTTCAACCCTGTGGTGGCCAGGTTCTGTCCAGGACTTACGTAGGGGACTGCCCGGGTCAGACCATGGGGATCGATCTATGCCAAAGCAAACTCCGGCCCCCCACCTAAGCCGAAGCAAACCAATCCGTGCCGGAACCGATCCCAAAGGTCTTTCATCTCCGACTATATCATCAGATCGCGAAACCTCGGCCACCAACGCCTCCTCGCCTTAAGGCCTATTCTGTGGAATTCATAAAACGATTATTTTCTTAATACTCCTTTAGCTATCCTTCTGACTATCATGACGCGAATTTTTATGCATTTATACTTTTTGCGTTTCTTAAAGTTATGAAGTATTTATAAATTGTTCGCGTAAGTGGAAGGAATCAATAATCTTTTACAGAAAATAACATTATGAATAAAATTTACGGGAATCATAACTGACACAGAATTTTTAAATAACTAAAAGTTTACTAGTACTACGAACATACTACCTGCTTTCGCCTGAAGGCCTTTAGGCTTTTTCAACCCTGTGGTGGCCAGGTTCTGTCCAGGACTTACGTAGGGGACTGCCCGGGTCAGACCATGGGGATCGATCTATGCTAAAGCAAACTCCGGCCCCCCACCTAAGCCGAAGCAAACCAATCCGTGCCGGAACCGATCCCAAAGGTCCGACTATATCATCAGATCGCGAAACCTCGGCCACCAACGCCTCCTCGCCTTCAGGCCTATTCTGTAGAATTCATAAAACGATTATTTTCTTAATACTCCTTTAGCTATCCTTCTGACTATCATGGCGCGAATTTTTAAGCATTTATTCTTTTTGCGTTTCTTAAAGTTATGAAGTATTTATAAATTGTTAGCGTAAGTGGAAGGAATCAATAATCTTTTACAGAAAATAACATTATAAATAAAATTTACGGGAATCATAACTGACACAGAATTTTTAAATAACTAAAAGTTTACTAGTACTACGAACATACTACCTGCTTTCGCCTGAGGGCCTTTAGGCTTTTTCAACCCTGTGGTGGCCAGGTTCTGTCCAGGACTTACGTAGGGGACTGCCCGGGTCAGACCATGGGGATCGATCTATGCCAAAGCAAACTCCGGCCCCCCACCTAAGCCGAAGCAAACCAATCCGTGCCGGAACCGATCCCAAAGGTCTTTCATCTCCGACTATATCATCAGATCGCGAAACCTCGGCCACCAACGCCTCCTCGCCTTAAGGCCTATTCTGTGGAATTCATAAAACGATTATTTTCTTAATACTCCTTTAGCTATCCTTCTGACTATCATGACGCGAATTTTTATGCATTTATACTTTTTGCGTTTCTTAAAGTTATGAAGTATTTATAAATTGTTCGCGTAAGTGGAAGGAATCAATAATCTTTTACAGAAAATAACATTATGAATAAAATTTACGGGAATCATAACTGACACAGAATTTTTAAATAACTAAAAGTTTACTAGTACTACGAACATACTACCTGCTTTCGCCTGAAGGCCTTTAGGCTTTTTCAACCCTTTGGTGGCCAGGTTCTGTCCAGGACTTACGTAGGGGACTGCCCGGGTCAGACCATGGGGATCGATCTATGCTAAAGCAAACTCCGGCCCCCCACCTAAGCCGAAGCAAACCAATCCGTGCCGGAACCGATCCCAAAGGTCCGACTATATCATCAGATCGCGAAACCTCGGCCATCAACGCCTCCTCGCCTTCAGGCCTATTCTGTAGAATTCATAAAACGATTATTTTCTTAATACTCCTTTAGCTATCCTTCTGACTATCATGGCGCGAATTTTTAAGCATTTATTCTTTTTGCGTTTCTTAAAGTTATGAAGTATTTATAAATTGTTAGCGTAAGTGGAAGGAATCAATAATCTTTTACAGAAAATAACATTATAAATAAAATTTACGGGAATCATAACTGACACAGAATTTTTAAATAACTAAAAGTTTACTAGTACTACGAACATACTACCTGCTTTCGCCTGAGGGCCTTTAGGCTTTTTCAACCCTGTGGTGGCCAGGTTCTGTCCAGGACTTACGTAGGGGACTGCCCGGGTCAGACCATGGGGATCGATCTATGCCAAAGCAAACTCCGGCCCCCCACCTAAGCCGAAGCAAACCAATCCGTGCCGGAACCGATCCCAAAGGTCTTTCATCTCCGACTATATCATCAGATCGCGAAACCTCGGCCACCAACGCCTCCTCGCCTTCAGGCCTATTCTGTGGAATTCATAAAACGATTATTTTCTTAATACTCCTTTAGCTATCCTTCTGACTATCATGGCGCGAATTTTTATGCATTTATACTTTTTGCGTTTCTTAAAGTTATGAAGTATTTATAAATTGTTCGCGTAAGTGGAAGGAATCAATAATCTTTTACAGAAAATAACATTATGAATAAAATATACAGGAATCATAACTGACACATAATTTTTAAATAACTAAAAGTTTACATGTACTACGAACATACTACCTGCTTTCGCCTGAAGGCCTTTAGGCTTTTTCAACCCTGTGGTGGCCAGGTTCTGTCCAGGACTTACGTAGGGGACTGCCCGGGTCAGACCATGCGGATCGATCTATGCCAAAGCAAACTCCGGCCCCCCACCTAAGCCGAAGCAAACCAATCCGTGCCGGAACCGATCCCAAAGGTCTTTCATCTCCGACTATATCATCAGATCGCGAAACCTCGGCCACCAACGCCTCCTCGCCTTTAGGCCTATTCTGTGGAATTCATAAAACGATTATTTTCTTAATACTCCTTTAGCTATCCTTCTGACTATCATGGCGCGAATTTTTACGCATTTATACTTTCTGCGTTTCTTAAAGTTATGAAGTATTTATAAATTGTTCGCGTAAGTGGAAGGAATCAATAATCTTTTACAGAAAATAACATTATGAATAAAATTTACGGGAATCATAACTGACACATAATTTTTAAATAACTAAAAGTTTACTAGTACTACGAACATACTACCTGCTTTCGCCTGAAGGCCTTTAGGCTTTTTCAACCCTGTGGTGGACAGGTTCTGTCCTGGACTTACGTAGGGGACTGCCCGGGTCGGACCATGGGGATCGATCTATGCCAAAGCAAACTCCGGCCCCCCACCTAAGCCGAAGCAAACCAATCCGTGCCGGAACCGATCCCAATGGTCTTTCATCTCCGACTATATCATCAGATCGCGAAACAGCGGCCACCGACGCATCCTATCTTTAAGGCCTATTCTGTGGAATTCATAAAACGATTATTTTCTTAATACTCCTTTAGCTATCCTTCTGACTATCATGGCGCGAATTTTTACGCATTTATACTTTCTGCGTTTCTTAAAGTTATGAAGTATTTATAAATTGTTCGCGTAAGTGGAAGGAATCAATAATCTTTTACAGAAAATATCATTATGAATAAAATTTACGGGAATCATAACTGACACAGAATTTTTAAATAACTAAAAGTTTACTAGTACTACGAACATACTACCTGCTTTCGCCTGAAGGCCTTTAGGCTTTTTCAACCCTGTGGTGGCCAGGTTCTGTCCAGGACTTACGTAGGGGACTGCCCGGGTCAGACCATGGGGATCGATCTATGCTAAAGCAAACTCCGGCCCCCCACCTAAGCCGAAGCAAACCAATCCGTGCCGGAACCGATCCCAAAGGTCCGACTATATCATCAGATCGCGAAACCTCGGCCACCAACGCCTCCTCGCCTTCAGGCCTATTCTGTAGAATTCATAAAACGATTATTTTCTTAATACTCCTTTAGCTATCCTTCTGACTATCATGGCGCGAATTTTTAAGCATTTATACTTTTTGCGTTTCTTAAAGTAATGAAGTATTTATAAATTGTTAGCGTAAGTGGAAGGAATCAATAATCTTTTACAGAAAATAACATTATAAATAAAATTTACGGGAATCATAACTGACACAGAATTTTTAAATAACTAAAAGTTTACTAGTACTACGAACATACTACCTGCTTTCGCCTGAGGGCCTTTAGGCTTTTTCAACCCTGTGGTGGCCAGGTTCTGTCCAGGACTTACGTAGGGGACTGCCCGGGTCAGACCATGGGGATCGATCTATGCCAAAGCAAACTCCGGCCCCCCACCTAAGCCGAAGCAAACCAATCCATGCCGGAACCGATCCCAGAGGTCTTTCATCTCCGACTATATCATCAGATCGCGAAACCTCGGCCACCAACGCCTCCTCGCCTTCAGGCCTATTCTGTGGAATTCATAAAACGATTATTTTCTTAATACTCCTTTAGCTATCCTTCTGACTATCATGGCGCGAATTTTTATGCATTTATACTTTTTGCGTTTCTTAAAGTTATGAAGTATTTATAAATTGTTCGCGTAAGTGGAAGGAATCAATAATCTTTTACAGAAAATAACATTATGAATAAAATATACAGGAATCATAACTGACACATAATTTTTAAATAACTAAAAGTTTACATGTACTACGAACATACTACCTGCTTTCGCCTGAAGGCCTTTAGGCTTTTTCAACCCTGTGGTGGCCAGGTTCTGTCCAGGACTTACGTAGGGGACTGCCCGGGTCAGACCATGGGGATCGATCTATGCCAAAGCAAACTCCGGCCCCCCACCTAAGCCGAAGCAAACCAATCCGTGCCGGAACCGATCCCAAAGGTCTTTCATCTCCGACTATATCATCAGATCGCGAAACCTCGGCCACCAACGCCTCCTCGCCTTTAGGCCTATTCTGTGGAATTCATAAAACGATTATTTTCTTAATAATCCTTTAGCTATCCTTCTGACTATCATGGCGCGAATTTTTACGCATTTATACTTTCTGCGTTTCTTAAAGTTATGAAGTATTTATAAATTGTTCGCGTAAGTGGAAGGAATCAATAATCTTTTACAGAAAATAACATTATGAATAAAATTTCCGGGAATCATAACTGACACATAATTTTTAAATAACTAAAAGTTTACTAGTACTACGAACATACTACCTGCTTTCGCCTGAAGGCCTTTAGGCTTTTTCAACCCTGTGGTGGCCAGGTTCTGTCCTGGACTTACGTAGGGGACTGCCCGTGTCAGACCATGGGGATCGATCTATGCCAAAGCAAACTCCGGCCCCCTACCTAAGCCGAAGCAAACCAATCCGTGCCGGAACCGATCCCAAAGGTCTTTCATCTCCGACTATATCATCAGATCGCGAAACCTCGGCCACCAACGCCTCCTCGCTTTAAGGCCTATTCTGTGGAATTCATAAAACAATTATTTTCTTAATACTATTTTAGCTATCCTTCTGACTATCATGGCGCGAATTTTTACGCATTTATACTTTTTGCGTTTCTTAAAGTTATGAAGTATTTATAAATTGTTCGCGTAAGTGGAAGGAATCAATAATCTTTTACAGAAAATAACATTATGAATAAAATATACAGGAATCATAACTGACACATAATTTTTAAATAACTAAAAGTTTACATGTACTACGAACATACTACCTGCTTTCACCTGAAGGCCTTTAGGCTTTTTCAACCCTGTGGTGGCCAGGTTCTGTCCAGGACTTATGTAGGGGACTGCCCGGGTCAGACCATGGGGATCGATCTATGCCAAAGCAAACTCCGGCCCCCCACCTAAGCCGAAGCAAACCAATCCGTGCCGGAACCGATCCCAAAGGTCTTTCATCTCCGACTATATCATCAGATCGCGAAACCTCGGCCACCAACGCCTCCTCGCCTTAAGGCCTATTCTGTGGAATTCATAAAACAATTATTTTCTTAATACTCCTTTAGCTATCCTTCTGACTATCATGGCGCGAATTTTTAGGCATTTATACTTTTTGCGTTTCTTAAAGTTATGAAGTATTTATAAATTGTTAGCGTAAGTGGAAGGAATCAATAATCTTTTACAGAAAATAACATTATAAATAAAATTTACGGGAATCATAACTGACACAGAATTTTTAAATAACTAAAAGTTTACTAGTACTACGAACATACTACCTGCTTTCATCGGAAGGCCTTAAGGCTTTTTCAACCCTGTGGTGGCCAGGTTCTGTCCAGGACTTACGTAGGGGACTGCCCGGGTCAGACCATGGGGATCGATCTATGCCAAAGCAAACTCCGGCCCCCCACCTAAGCCGAAGTAAACCAATCCGTGCCGGAACCGATCCCAAAGGTCTTTCATCTCCGACTATATCATCAGATCGCGAAACCTCGGCCACCAACGCCTCCTCGCCTTAAGGCCTATTCTGTGGAATTCATAAAACAATTATTTTCTTAATACTCCTTTAGCTATCCTTCTGACTATCATGGCGCGAATTTTTAAGCATTTATACTTTTTGCGTTTCTTAAAGTTATGAAGTATTTATAAATTGTTAGCGTAAGTGGAAGGAATCAATAATCTTTTACAGAAAATAACATTATAAATAAAATTTATGGGAATCATAACTGACACAGAATTTTTAAATAACTAAAAGTTTACATGTACTACGAACATACTACCTGCTTTCGCCTGAAGGCCTTTAGGCTTTTTCAACCCTGTGGTGGCCAGGTTCTGTCCAGGACTTACGTAGGGGACTGCCCGGGTCAGACCATGGGGATCGATCTATGCCAAAGCAAACTCCGGCCCCCCACCTAAGCCGAAGCAAACCAATCCGTGCCGGAACCGATCCCAAAGGTCTTTCATCTCCGACTATATCATCAGATCGCGAAACCTCGGCCACCAACGCCTCCTCGCCTTCAGGCCTATTCTGTGGAATTCATAAAACGATTATTTTCTTAATACTCCTTTAGCTATCCTTCTGACTATCATGGCGCGAATTTTTACGCATTTATACTTTTTGCGTTTCTTAAAGTTATGAAGTATTTATAAATTGTTCGCGTAAGTGGAAGGAATCAATAATCTTTTACAGAAAATAACATTATGAATAAAATATACAGGAATCATAACTGACACATAATTTTTAAATAACTAAAAGTTTACATGTACTACGAACATACTACCTGCTTTCACCTGAAGGCCTTTAGGCTTTTTCAACCCTGTGGTGGCCAGGTTCTGTCCAGGACTTATGTAGGGGACTGCCCGGGTCAGACCATGGGGATCGATCTATGCCAAAGCAAACTCCGGCCCCCCACCTAAGCCGAAGCAAACCAATCCGTGCCGGAACCGATCCCAAAGGTCTTTCATCTCCGACTATATCATCAGATCGCGAAACCTCGGCCACCAACGCCTCCTCGCTTTTAGGCCTATTCTGTGGAATTCATAAAACGATTATTTTCTTAATACTCCTTTAGCTATCCTTCTGACTATCATGGCGCTAATTTTTACGCATTTATACTTTCTGCGTTTCTTAAAGTTATGAAGTATTTATAAATTGTTCGCGTAAGTGGAAGGAATCAATAATCTTTTACAGAAAATAACATTATGAATAAAATTTACGGGAATCATAACTGACACATAATTTTTAAATAACTAAAAGTTTACTAGTACTACGAACATACTACCTGCTTTCGCCTGAAGGCCTTTAGGCTTTTTCAACCCTGTGGTGGCCAGGTTCTGTCCTGGACTTACGTAGGGGACTGCCCGGGTCAGACCATGGGGATCGATCTATGCCAAAGCAAACTCCGGCCCCCCACCTAAGCCGAAGCAAACCAATCCGTGCCGGAACCGATCCCAAAGGTCTTTCATCTCCGACTATATCATCAGATCGCGAAACCTCGGCCACCAACGCCTCCTCGCTTTAGGGCCTATTCTGTGGAATTCATAAAACAATTATTTTCTTAATACTCCTTTAGCTATCCTTCTGACTATCATGGCGCGAATTTTTACGCATTTATACTTTTTGCGTTTCTTAAAGTTATGAAGTATTTATAAATTGTTCGCGTAAGTGGAAGGAATCAATAATCTTTTACAGAAAATAACATTATGAATAAAATATACAGGAATCATAACTGACACATAATTTTTAAATAACTAAAAGTTTACATGTACTACGAACATACTACCTGCTTTCACCTGAAGGCCTTTAGGCTTTTTCAACCCTGTGGTGGCCAGGTTCTGTCCAGGACTTATGTAGGGGACTGCCCGGGTCAGACCATGGGGATCGATCTATGCCAAAGCAAACTCCGGCCCCCCACCTAAGCCGAAGCAAACCAATCCGTGCCGGAACCGATCCCAAAGGTCTTTCATCTCCGACTATATCATCAGATCGCGAAACCTCGGCCACCAACGCCTCCTCGCTTTTAGGCCTATTCTGTGGAATTCATAAAACGATTATTTTCTTAATACTCCTTTAGCTATCCTTCTGACTATCATGGCGCGAATTTTTACGCATTTATACTTTCTGCGTTTCTTAAAGTTATGAAGTATTTATAAATTGTTCGCGTAAGTGGAAGGAATCAATAATCTTTTACAGAAAATAACATTATGAATAAAATTTACGGGAATCATAACTGACACATAATTTTTAAATAACTAAAAGTTTACTAGTACTACGAACATACTACCTGCTTTCGCCTGAAGGCCTTTAGGCTTTTTCAACCCTGTGGTGGCCAGGTTCTGTCCTGGACTTACGTAGGGGACTGCCCGGGTCAGACCATGGGGATCGATCTATGCCAAAGCAAACTCCGGCCCCCCACCTAAGCCGAAGCAAACCAATCCGTGCCGGAACCGATCCCAAAGGTCTTTCATCTCCGACTATATCATCAGATCGCGAAACCTCGGCCACCAACGCCTCCTCGCTTTAGGGCCTATTCTGTGGAATTCATAAAACAATTATTTTCTTAATACTCCTTTAGCTATCCTTCTGACTATCATGGCGCGAATTTTTACGCATTTATACTTTTTGCGTTTCTTAAAGTTATGAAGTATTTATAAATTGTTCGCGTAAGTGGAAGGAATCAATAATCTTTTACAGAAAATAACATTATGAATAAAATATACAGGAATCATAACTGACACATAATTTTTAAATAACTAAAAGTTTACATGTACTACGAACATACTACCTGCTTTCACCTGAAGGCCTTTAGGCTTTTTCAACCCTGTGGTGGCCAGGTTCTGTCCAGGACTTACGTAGGGGACTGCCCGGGTCAGACCATGGGGATCGATCTATGCCAAAGCAAACTCCGGCCCCCCACCTAAGCCGAAGCAAACCAATCCGTGCCGGAACCGATCCCAAAGGTCTTTCATCTCCGACTATATCATCAGATCGCGAAACCTCGGCCACCAACGCCTCCTCGCCTTCAGGCCTATTCTGTGGAATTCATAAAACGATTATTTTCTTAATACTCCTTTAGCTATCCTTCTGACTATCATGGCGCGAATTTTTATGCATTTATACTTTTTGCGTTTCTTAAAGTTATTAAGTATTTATAAATTGTTAGCGTAAGTGGAAGGAATCAATAATCTTTTACAGAAAATAACATTATAAATAAAATTTACGGGAATCATAACTGACACAGAATTTTTAAATAACTAAAAGTTTACTAGTACTACGAACATACTACCTGCTTTTATCGGAAGGCCTTAAGGCTTTTTCAACCCTGTGGTGGCCAGGTTCTGTCCAGGACTTACGTAGGGGACTGCCCGGGTCAGACCATGGGGATCGATCTATGCCAAAGCAAACTCCGGCCCCCCACCTAAGCCGAAGCAAACCAATCCGTGCCGGAACCGATCCCAAAGGTCTTTCATCTCCGACTATATCATCAGATCGCGAAACCTCGGCCACCAACGCCTCCTCGCCTTTAGGCCTATTCTGTGGAATTCATAAAACGATTATTTTCTTAATAATCCTTTAGCTATCCTTCTGACTATCATGGCGCGAATTTTTACGCATTTATACTTTCTGCGTTTCTTAAAGTTATGAAGTATTTATAAATTGTTCGCGTAAGTGGAAGGAATCAATAATCTTTTACAGAAAATAACATTATGAATAAAATTTCCGGGAATCATAACTGACACATAATTTTTAAATAACTAAAAGTTTACTAGTACTACGAACATACTACCTGCTTTCGCCTGAAGGCCTTTAGGCTTTTTCAACCCTGTGGTGGCCAGGTTCTGTCCTGGACTTACGTAGGGGACTGCCCGTGTCAGACCATGGGGATCGATCTATGCCAAAGCAAACTCCGGCCCCCTACCTAAGCCGAAGCAAACCAATCCGTGCCGGAACCGATCCCAAAGGTCTTTCATCTCCGACTATATCATCAGATCGCGAAACCTCGGCCACCAACGCCTCCTCGCTTTAAGGCCTATTCTGTGGAATTCATAAAACAATTATTTTCTTAATACTATTTTAGCTATCCTTCTGACTATCATGGCGCGAATTTTTACGCATTTATACTTTTTGCGTTTCTTAAAGTTATGAAGTATTTATAAATTGTTCGCGTAAGTGGAAGGAATCAATAATCTTTTACAGAAAATAACATTATGAATAAAATATACAGGAATCATAACTGACACATAATTTTTAAATAACTAAAAGTTTACATGTACTACGAACATACTACCTGCTTTCACCTGAAGGCCTTTAGGCTTTTTCAACCCTGTGGTGGCCAGGTTCTGTCCAGGACTTATGTAGGGGACTGCCCGGGTCAGACCATGGGGATCGATCTATGCCAAAGCAAACTCCGGCCCCCCACCTAAGCCGAAGCAAACCAATCCGTGCCGGAACCGATCCCAAAGGTCTTTCATCTCCGACTATATCATCAGATCGCGAAACCTCGGCCACCAACGCCTCCTCGCCTTTAGGCCTATTCTGTGGAATTCATAAAACGATTATTTTCTTAATACTCCTTTAGCTATCCTTCTGACTATCATGGCGCGAATTTTTAGGCATTTATACTTTTTGCGTTTCTTAAAGTTATGAAGTATTTATAAATTGTTAGCGTAAGTGGAAGGAATCAATAATCTTTTACAGAAAATAACATTATAAATAAAATTTACGGGAATCATAACTGACACAGAATTTTTAAATAACTAAAAGTTTACTAGTACTACGAACATACTACCTGCTTTCATCGGAAGGCCTTAAGGCTTTTTCAACCCTGTGGTGGCCAGGTTCTGTCCAGGACTTACGTAGGGGACTGCCCGGGTCAGACCATGGGGATCGATCTATGCCAAAGCAAACTCCGGCCCCCCACCTAAGCCGAAGTAAACCAATCCGTGCCGGAACCGATCCCAAAGGTCTTTCATCTCCGACTATATCATCAGATCGCGAAACCTCGGCCACCAACGCCTCCTCGCCTTAAGGCCTATTCTGTGGAATTCATAAAACAATTATTTTCTTAATACTCCTTTAGCTATCCTTCTGACTATCATGGCGCGAATTTTTAAGCATTTATACTTTTTGCGTTTCTTAAAGTTATGAAGTATTTATAAATTGTTAGCGTAAGTGGAAGGAATCAATAATCTTTTACAGAAAATAACATTATAAATAAAATTTATGGGAATCATAACTGACACAGAATTTTTAAATAACTAAAAGTTTACATGTACTACGAACATACTACCTGCTTTCGCCTGAAGGCCTTTAGGCTTTTTCAACCCTGTGGTGGCCAGGTTCTGTCCAGGACTTACGTAGGGGACTGCCCGGGTCAGACCATGGGGATCGATCTATGCCAAAGCAAACTCCGGCCCCCCACCTAAGCCGAAGCAAACCAATCCGTGCCGGAACCGATCCCAAAGGTCTTTCATCTCCGACTATATCATCAGATCGCGAAACCTCGGCCACCAACGCCTCCTCGCCTTCAGGCCTATTCTGTGGAATTCATAAAACGATTATTTTCTTAATACTCCTTTAGCTATCCTTCTGACTATCATGGCGCGAATTTTTACGCATTTATACTTTTTGCGTTTCTTAAAGTTATGAAGTATTTATAAATTGTTCGCGTAAGTGGAAGGAATCAATAATCTTTTACAGAAAATAACATTATGAATAAAATATACAGGAATCATAACTGACACATAATTTTTAAATAACTAAAAGTTTACATGTACTACGAACATACTACCTGCTTTCACCTGAAGGCCTTTAGGCTTTTTCAACCCTGTGGTGGCCAGGTTCTGTCCAGGACTTACGTAGGGGACTGCCCGGGTCAGACCATGGGGATCGATCTATGCCAAAGCAAACTCCGGCCCCCCACCTAAGCCGAAGCAAACCAATCCGTGCCGGAACCGATCCCAAAGGTCTTTCATCTCCGACTATATCATCAGATCGCGAAACCTCGGCCACCAACGCCTCCTCGCCTTCAGGCCTATTCTGTGGAATTCATAAAACGATTATTTTCTTAATACTCCTTTAGCTATCCTTCTGACTATCATGGCGCGAATTTTTATGCATTTATACTTTTTGCGTTTCTTAAAGTTATTAAGTATTTATAAATTGTTAGCGTAAGTGGAAGGAATCAATAATCTTTTACAGAAAATAACATTATAAATAAAATTTACGGGAATCATAACTGACACAGAATTTTTAAATAACTAAAAGTTTACTAGTACTACGAACATACTACCTGCTTTTATCGGAAGGCCTTAAGGCTTTTTCAACCCTGTGGTGGCCAGGTTCTGTCCAGGACTTACGTAGGGGACTGCCCGGGTCAGACCATGGGGATCGATCTATGCCAAAGCAAACTCCGGCCCCCCACCTAAGCCGAAGCAAACCAATCCGTGCCGGAACCGATCCCAAAGGTCTTTCATCTCCGACTATATCATCAGATCGCGAAACCTCGGCCACCAACGCCTCCTCGCCTTAAGGCCTATTCTGTGGAATTCATAAAACAATTATTTTCTTAATACTCCTTTAGCTATCCTTCTGACTATCATGGCGCGAATTTTTACGCATTTATACTTTTTGCGTTTCTTAAAGTTATGAAGTATTTATAAATTGTTCGCGTAAGTGGAAGGAATCAATAATCTTTTACAGAAAATAACATTATAAATAAAATTTACGGGAATCATAACTGACACAGAATTTTTAAATAACTAAAAGTTTACTAGTACTACGAACATACTACCTGCTTTCGCCTGAGGGCCTTTAGGCTTTTTCAACCCTGTTGTGGCCAGGTTCTGTTCAGGACTTACGTAGGGGACTGCCCGGGTCAGACCATGGGGATCGATCTATGCCAAAGCAAACTCCGGCCCCCCACCTAAGCCGAAGTAAACCAATCCGTGCCGGAACCGATCCCAAAGGTCTTTCATCTCCGACTATATCATCAGATCGCGAAACTTCGGCCACCAACCCCTCCTTGCCTTAAGGCCTATTCTGTGGAATTCATAAAACGATTATTTTCTTAATACTCCTTTAGCTATCCTTCTGACTATCATGGCGCGAATTTTTACGCATTTATACTTTCTGCGTTTCTTAAAGTTATGAAGTATTTATAAATTGTTCGCGTAAGTGGAAGGAATCAATAATCTTTTACAGAAAATAACATTATGAATAAAATATACGGGAATCATAACTGACACAGAATTTTTAAATAACTAAAAGTTTACATGTACTACGAACATACTACCTGCTTTCGCCTGAAGGCCTTTAGGCTTTTTCAACCCTGTGGTGGCCAGGTTCTGTCCAGGACTTACGTAGGGGACTGCCCGGGTCAGACCATGGGGATCGATCTATGCCAAAGCAAACTCCGGCCCCCCACCTAAGCCGAAGCAAACCAATCCGTGCCGGAACCGATCCCAAAGGTCTTTCATCTCCGACTATATCATCAGATCGCGAAACCTCGGCCACCAACGCCTCCTCGCCTTCAGGCCTATTCTGTGGAATTCATAAAACGATTATTTTCTTAATACTCCTTTAGCTATCCTTCTGACTATCATGGCGCGAATTTTTATGCATTTATACTTTTTGCGTTTCTTAAAGTTATGAAGTATTTATAAATTGTTCGCGTAAGTGGAAGGAATCAATAATCTTTTACAGAAAATAACATTATAAATAAAATTTACAGGAATCATAACTGACACAGAATTTTTAAATAACTAAAAGTTTACTAGTACTACGAACATACTACCTGCTTTCGCCTGAGGGCCTTTAGGCTTTTTCAACCCTGTGGTGGCCAGGTTCTGTCCAGGACTTACTTAGGGGACTGCCCGGGTCAGACCATGGGGATCGATCTATGCCAAAGCAAACTCCGGCCCCCCACCTAAGCCGAAGCAAACCAATCCGTGCCGGAACCGATCCCAAAGGTCTTTCATCTCCGACTATATCATCAGATCGCGAAACCTCGGCCACCAACGCCTCCTTGCCTTCAGGCCTATTCTGTGGAATTCATAAAACGATTATTTTCTTAATACTCCTTTAGCTATCCTTCTGACTATCATGGCGCGAATTTTTATGCATTTATACTTTTTGCGTTTCTTAAAGTTATGAAGTATTTATAAATTGTTAGCGTAAGTGGAAGGAATCAATAATCTTTTACAGAAAATAACATTATAAATAAAATTTACAGGAATCATAACTGACACAGAATTTTTAAATAACTAAAAGTTTACTAGTACTACGAACATACTACCTGCTTTCGCCTGAGGGCCTTTAGGCTTTTTCAACCCTGTGGTGGCCAGGTTCTGTCCAGGACTTACTTAGGGGACTGCCCGGGTCAGACCATGGGGATCGATCTATGCCAAAGCAAACTCCGGCCCCCCCACCTAAGCCGAAGCAAACCAATCCGTGCCGGAACCGATCCCAAAGGTCTTTCATCTCCGACAATATCATCAGATCGCGAAACCTCGGCCACCAACGCCTCCTCGCCTTAAGGCCTATTCTGTGGAATTCATAAAACGATTATTTTCTTAATACTCCTTTAGCTATCCTTCTGACTATCATGGCGCGAATTTTTATGCATTTATACTTTTTGCGTTTCTTAAAGTTATGAAGTATTTATAAATTGTTAGCGTAAGTGGAAGGAATCAATAATCTTTTACAGAAAATAACATTATAAATAAAATTTACGGGAATCATAACTGACACAGAATTTTTAAATAACTAAAAGTTTACTAGTACTACGAACATACTACCTGCTGTCGCCTGAGGGCCTTTAGGCTTTTTCAACCTTGTGGTGGCCAGGTTCTGTCCAGGACTTACGTAGGGGACTGCCCGGGTCAGACCATGGGGATCGATCTATGCCAAAGCAAACTCCGGCCCCCCACCTAAGCCGAAGCAAACCAATCCGTGCCGGAACCGATCCCAAAGGTCTTTCATCTCCAACAATATCATCAGATCGCGAAACCTCGGCCACCAACGCCTCCTCGCCTTAAGGCCTATTCTGTGGAATTCATAAAACAATTATTTTCTTAATACTCCTTTAGCTATCCTTCTGACTATCATGGCGCGAATTTTTACGCATTTATACTTTTTGCGTTTCTTAAAGTTATGAAGTATTTATAAATTGTTAGCGTAATTGGAAGGAATCAATAATCTTTTACAGAAAATAACATTATAAATAAAATTTACGGGAATCATAACTGACACAGAATTTTTAAATAACTAAAAGTTTACTAGTACTACGAACATACTACCTGCTTTCGCCTGAGGGCCTTTAGGCTTTTTCAACCCTGTGGTGGCCAGGTTCTGTCCTGGACTTACGTAGGGGACTGCCCGGGTCAGACCATGGGGATCGATCTATGCCAAAGCAAACTCCGGCCCCCCACCTAAGCCGAAGCAAACCAATCCGTGCCGGAACCGATCCCAAAGGTCTTTCATCTCCGACTATATCATCAGATCGCGAAACCTCGGCCACCAACGCCTCCTCGCCTTCAGGCCTATTCTGTGGAATTCATAAAACGATTATTTTCTTAATACTCCTTTAGCTATCCTTCTGACTATCATGGCGCGAATTTTTATGCATTTATACTTTTTGCGTTTCTTAAAGTTATGAAGTATTTATAAATTGTTAGCGTAAGTGGAAGGAATCAATAATCTTTTACAGAAAATAACATTATAAATAAAATTTACGGGAATCATAACTGACACAGAATTTTTAAATAACTAAAAGTTTACTAGTACTACGAACATACTACCTGCTGTCGCCTGAGGGCCTTTAGGCTTTTTCAACCCTGTGGTGGCCAGGTTCTGTCCAGGACTTACGTAGGGGACTGCCCGGGTCAGACCATGGGGATCGATCTATGCCAAAGCAAACTCCGGCCCCCCACCTAAGCCGAAGCAAACCAATCCGTGCCGGAACCGATCCCAAAGGTCTTTCATCTCCAACAATATCATCAGATCGCGAAACCTCGGCCACCAACGCCTCCTCGCCTTAAGGCCTATTCTGTGGAATTCATAAAACAATTATTTTCTTAATACTCCTTTAGCTATCCTTCTGACTATCATGGCGCGAATTTTTACGCATTTATACTTTTTGCGTTTCTTAAAGTTATGAAGTATTTATAAATTGTTAGCGTAATTGGAAGGAATCAATAATCTTTTACAGAAAATAACATTATAAATAAAATTTACGGGAATCATAACTGACACAGAATTTTTAAATAACTAAAAGTTTACTAGTACTACGGACATACTACCTGCTTTCGCCTGAGGGCCTTTAGGCTTTTTCAACCCTGTGGTGGCCAGGTTCTGTCCTGGACTTACGTAGGGGACTGCCCGGGTCAGACCATGGGGATCGATCTATGCCAAAGCAAACTCCGGCCCCCCACCTAAGCCGAAGCAAACCAATCCGTGCCGGAACCGATCCCAAAGGTCTTTCATCTCCGACTATATCATCAGATCGCGAAACCTCGGCCACCAACGCCTCCTCGCCTTCAGGCCTATTCTGTGGAATTCATAAAACGATTATTTTCTTAATACTCCTTTAGCTATCCTTCTGACTATCATGGCGCGAATTTTTATGCATTTATACTTTTTGCGTTTCTTAAAGTTATGAAGTATTTATAAATTGTTAGCGTAAGGGGAAGGAATCTATAATCTTTTACAGAAAATAACATTATAAATAAAATTTACGGGAATCATAACTGACACAGAATTTTTAAATAACTAAAAGTTTACTAGTACTACGAACATACTACCTGCTTTCATCGGAAGGCCTTAAGGCTTTTTCAATCCTGTGGTGGCCAGGTTCTGTCCAGGAATTACGTAGGGGACTGCCCGGGTCAGACCATGGGGATCGATCTATGCCAAAGCAAACTCCGGCCCCCCACATAAGCCGAAGCAAACCAATCCGTGCCGGAACCGATCCCAAAGGTCTTTCATCTCCGACTATATCATCAGATCGCGAAACCTCGGCCACCAACGCCTCCTCGCCTTCAGGCCTATTCTGTGGAATTCATAAAACGATTATTTTCTTAATACTCCTTTAGCTATCCTTCTGACTATCATGGCGCGAATTTTTATGCATTTATACTTTTTGCGTTTCTTAAAGTTATGAAGTATTTATAAATTGTTAGCGTAAGTGGAAGGAATCAATAATCTTTTACAGAAAATAACATTATAAATAAAATTTACGGGAATCATAACTGACACAGAATTTTTAAATAACTAAAAGTTTACTAGTACTACGAACATTCTACCTGCTTTCGCCTGAGGGCCTTTAGGCTTTTTCAACCCTGTGGTGGCCAGGTTCTGTCCAGGACTTACGTAGGGGACTGCCCGGGTCAGACCATGGGGATCGATCTATGCCAAAGCAAACTCATGCCCCCCACCTAAGCCGAAGCAAACCAATCCGTGCCGGAACCGATCCCAAAGGTCTTTCATCTCCGACTATATCATCAGATCGCGAAACCTCGGCCACCAACGCCTCCTCGCCTTAAGGCCTATTCTGTGGAATTCATAAAACAATTATTTTCTTAATACTCTTTTAGCTATCCTTCTGACTATCATGGCGCGAATTTTTACGCATTTATACTTTTTGCGTTTCTTAAAGTTATGAAGTATTTATAATTTGTTCGCGTAAGTGGAAGGAATCAATAATCTTTTACAGAAAATAACATTATGAATAAAATTTACGGGAATCATAACTGACACAGAATTTTTAAATAACTAAAAGTTTACTAGTACTACGAACATACTACCTGCTTTCGCCTGAAGGCCTTAAGGCTTTTTCAACCCTGTGGTGGCCAGGTTCTGTCCAGGACTTACGTAGGGGACTGCCCGGGTCAGACCATGGGGATCGATCTATGCCAAAGCAAACTCCGGCCCCCCACCTAAGCCGAAGCAAACCAATCCGTGCCGGAACCGATCCCAAAGGTCTTTCATCTCCGACTATATCATCAGATCGCGAAACCTCGGCCACCAACGCCTCCTCGCCTTAAGGCCTATTCTGTGGAATTCATAAAACAATTATTTTCTTAATACTCCTTTAGCTATCCTTCTGACTATCATGGCGCGAATTTTTACGCATTTATACTTTTTGCGTTTCTTAAAGTTATGAAGTATTTTTAAATTGTTCGCGTAAGTGGAAGGAATCAATAATCTTATACAGAAAATAACATTATGAATAACATTTACGGGAATCATAACTGACACAGAATTTTTAAATAACTAAAAGTTTACTAGTACTACGAACATACTACCTGCTTTCGCCTGAAGGCCTTTAGGCTTTTTCAACCCTGTGGTGGCCAGGTTCTGTCCAGGACTTACGTAGGGGACTGCCCGGGTCAGACCATGGGGATCGATCTATGCCAAAGCAAACTCCGGCCCCCCACCTAAGCCGAAGCAAACCAATCCATGCCGGAACCGATCCCAAAGGTCTTTCATTTCCGACTATATCATCAGATCGCGAAACCTCGGCCACCAACGCCTCCTCGCCTTCAGGCCTATTCTGTGGAATTCATAAAACGATTATTTTCTTAATACTCCTTTAGCTATCCTTCTGACTATCATGGCGCGAATTTTTATGCATTTATACTTTTTGCGTTTCTTAAAGTTATGAAGTATTTATAAATTGTTAGCGTAAGTGGAAGGAATCAATAATCTTTTACAGAAAATAACATTATAAATAAAATTTACGGGAATCATAACTGACACAGAATTTTTAAATAACTAAAAGTTTACTAGTACTACGAACATACTACCTGCTTTCGCCTGAGGGCCTTTAGGCTTTTTCAACCCTGTGGTGGCCAGGTTCTGTCCAGGACTTACGTAGGGGACTGCCCGGGTCAGACCATGGGGATCGATCTATGCCAAAGCAAACTCCGGCCCCCCACCTAAGCCGAAGCAAACCAATCCGTGCCGGAACCGATCCCAAAGGTCTTTCACCTCCGACCATATCATCAGATCGCGAAACCTCGGCCACCAACGCCTCCTCGCCTTAAGGCCTATTCTGTGGAATTCATAAAACGATTATTTTCTTAATACTCCTTTAGCTATCCTTCTGACTATCATGGCGCGAATTTTTATGCATTTATACTTTTTGCGTTTCTTAAAGTTATGAAGTATTTATAAATTGTTAGCGTAAGTGGAAGGAATCAATAATCTTTTACAGAAAATAACATTATAAATAAAATTTACGGGAATCATAACTGACACAGAATTTTTAAATAACTAAAAGTTTACTAGTACTACGAACATTTTACCTGCTTTCGCCTGAGGGCCTTTAGGCTTTTTCAACCCTGTGGTGGCCAGGTTCTGTCCAGGACTTACGTAGGGGACTGCCCGGGTCAGACCATGGGGATCGATCTATGCCAAAGCAAACTCCGGCCCCCCACCTAAGCCGAAGCAAACCAATCCGTGCCGGAACCGATCCCAAAGGTCTTTCATCTCCGACTATATCATCAGATCGCGAAACCTCGGCCACCAACGCCTCCTCGCCTTAAGGCCTATTCTGTGGAATTCATAAAACAATTATTTTCTTAATACTCCTTTAGCTATCCTTCTGACTATCATGGCGCGAATTTTTACGCATTTATACTTTTTGCGTTTCTTAAAGTTATGAAGTATTTTTAAATTGTTCGCGTAAGTGGAAGGAATCAATAATCTTATACAGAAAATAACATTATGAATAACATTTACGGGAATCATAACTGACACAGAATTTTTAAATAACTAAAAGTTTACTAGTACTACGAACATACTACCTGCTTTCGCCTGAAGGCCTTTAGGCTTTTTCAACCCTGTGGTGGCCAGGTTCTGTCCAGGACTTACGTAGGGGACTGCCCGGGTCAGACCATGGGGATCGATCTATGTCAAAGCAAACTCCGGCCCCCCACCTAAGCCGAAGCAAACCAATCCGTGCCGGAACCGATCCCAAAGGTCTTTCATTTCCGACTATATCATCAGATCGCGAAACCTCGGCCACCAACGCCTCCTCGCCTTCAGGCCTATTCTGTGGATTTCATAAAACGATTATTTTCTTAATACTCCTTTAGCTATCCTTCTGACTATCATGGCGCGAATTTTTATGCATTTATACTTTTTGCGTTTCTTAAAGTTATGAAGTATTTATAAATTGTTAGCGTAAGTGGAAGGAATCAATAATCTTTTACAGAAAATAACATTATAAATAAAATTTACGGGAATCATAACTGACACAGAATTTTTAAATAACTAAAAGTTTACTAGTACTACGAACATACTACCTGCTTTCGCCTGAGGGCCTTTAGGCTTTTTCAACCCTGTGGTGGCCAGGTTCTGTCCAGGACTTACGTAGGGGACTGCCCGGGTCAGACCATGGGGATCGATCTATGCCAAAGCAAACTCCGGCCCCCCACCTCAGCCGAAGCAAACCAATCCGTGCCGGAACCGATCCCAAAGGTCTTTCATCTCCGACCATATCATCAGATCGCGAAACCTGGGCCACCAACGCCTCCTCGCCTTAAGGCCTATTCTGTGGAATTCATAAAACGATTATTTTCTTAATACTCCTTTAGCTATCCTTCTGACTATCATGGCGCGAATTTTTATGCATTTATACTTTTTGCGTTTCTTAAAGTTATGAAGTATTTATAAATTGTTAGCGTAAGTGGAAGGAATCAATAATCTTTTACAGAAAATAACATTATAAATAAAATTTACGGGAATCATAACTGACACAGAATTTTTAAATAACTAAAAGTTTACTAGTACTACGAACATTTTACCTGCTTTCGCCTGAGGGCCTTTAGGCTTTTTCAACCCTGTGGTGGCCAGGTTCTGTCCAGGACTTACGTAGGGGACTGCCCGGGTCAGACCATGGGGATCGATCTATGCCAAAGCAAACTACGGCCCCCCACCTAAGCCGAAGCAGACCAATCCGTGCCGGAACCGATCCCAAAGGTCTTTCATCTCCAACAATATCATCAGATCGCGAAACCTCGGCCACCAACGCCTCCTCGCCTTAAGGCCTATTCTGTGGAATTCATAATACGATTATTTTCTTAATACTCCTTTAGCTATCCTTCTGACTATCATGGCGCGAATTTTTATGCATTTATACTTTTTGCGTTTCTTAAAGTTATGAAGTATTTATAAATTGTTAGCGTAAGTGGAAGGAATCAATAATCTTTTACAGAAAATAACATTATAAATAAAATTTACGGGAATCATAACTGACACAGGATTTTTAAATAACTAAAAGTTTACTAGTACTACGAACATACTACCTGCTTTCGCCTGAGGGCCTTTAGGCTTTTTCAACCCTGTGGTGGCCAGGTTCTGTCCAGGACTTACGTAGGGGACTGCCCGGGTCAGACCATGGGGATCGATCTATGCCAAAGCAAACTCCGGCCCCCCACCTAAGCCGAAGCAAACCAATCCGTGCCGGAACCGATCCCAAAGGTCTTTCATCTCCAACAATATAATCAGATCGCGAAACCTCGGCCACCAACGCCTCCTCGCCTTAAGGCCTATTCTGTGGAATTCATAAAACAATTATTTTCTTAATACTCCTTTAGCTATCCTTCTGACTATCATGGCGCGAATTTTTACGCATTTATACTTTTTGCGTTTCTTAAAGTTATGAAGTATTTATAAATTGTTCGCGTAAGTGGAAGGAATCAATAATCTTTTACAGAAAATAACATTATGAATAAAATTTACGGGAATCATAACTGACACAGAATTTTTAAATAACTAAAAGTTTACTAGTACTACGAACATACTACCTGCTTTCGCCTGAAGGCCTTTAGGCTTTTTCAACCCTGTGGTGGCCAGGTTCTGTCCAGGACTTACGTAGGGGACTGCCCGGGTCAGACCATGGGGATCGATCTATGCCAAAGCAAACTCCGGCCCCCCACCTAAGCCGAAGCAAACCAATCCGTGCCGGAACCGATCCCAAAGGTCTTTCATCTCCGACTATATCATCAGATCGCGAAACCTCGGCCACCAACGCCTCCTCGCCTTAAGGCCTATTCTGTGGAATTCATAAAACAATTATTTTCTTAATACTCCTTTAGCTATCCTTCTGACTATCATGGCGCGAATTTTTACGCATTTATACTTTTTGCGTTTCTTAAAGTTATGAAGTATTTTTAAATTGTTCGCGTAAGTGGAAGGAATCAATAATCTTATACAGAAAATAACTTTATGAATAACATTTACGGGAATCATAACTGACACAGAATTTTTAAATAACTAAAAGTTTACTAGTACTACGAACATACTACCTGCTTTCGCCTGAAGGCCTTTAGGCTTTTTCAACCCTGTGGTGGCCAGGTTCTGTCCAGGACTTACGTAGGGGACTGCCCGGGTCAGACCATGGGGATCGATCTATGCCAAAGCAAACTCCGGCCCCCCACCTAAGCCGAAGCAAACCAATCCGTGCCGGAACCGATCCCAAAGGTCTTTCATTTCCGACTATATCATCAGATCGCGAAACCTCGGCCACCAACGCCTCCTCGCCTTCAGGCCTATTCTGTGGATTTCATAAAACGATTATTTTCTTAATACTCCTTTAGCTATCCTTCTGACTATCATGGCGCGAATTTTTATGCATTTATACTTTTTGCGTTTCTTAAAGTTATGAAGTATTTATAAATTGTTAGCGTAAGTGGAAGGAATCAATAATCTTTTACAGAAAATAACATTATAAATAAAATTTACGGGAATCATAACTGACACAGAATTTTTAAATAACTAAAAGTTTACTAGTACTACGAACATACTACCTGCTTTCGCCTGAGGGCCTTTAGGCTTTTTCAACCCTGTGGTGGCCAGGTTCTGTCCAGGACTTACGTAGGGGACTGCCCGGGTCAGACCATGGGGATCGATCTATGCCAAAGCAAACTCCGGCCCCCCACCTAAGCCGAAGCAAACCAATCCGTGCCGGAACCGATCCCAAAGGTCTTTCATCTCCGACCATATCATCAGATCGCGAAACCTCGGCCACCAACGCCTCCTCGCCTTAAGGCCTATTCTGTGGAATTCATAAAACGATTATTTTCTTAATACTCCTTTAGCTATCCTTCTGACTATCATGGCGCGAATTTTTATGCATTTATACTTTTTGCGTTTCTTAAAGTTATGAAGTATTTATAAATTGTTAGCGTAAGTGGAAGGAATCAATAATCTTTTACAGAAAATAACATTATAAATAAAATTTACGGGAATCATAACTGACACAGAATTTTTAAATAACTAAAAGTTTACTAGTACTACGAACATTTTACCTGCTTTCGCCTGAGGGCCTTTAGGCTTTTTCAACCCTGTGGTGGCCAGGTTCTGTCCAGGACTTACGTAGGGGACTGCCCGGGTCAGACCATGGGGATCGATCTATGCCAAAGCAAACTCCGGCCCCCCACCTAAGCCGAAGCAGACCAATCCGTGCCGGAACCGATCCCAAAGGTCTTTCATCTCCTACAATATCATCAGATCGCGAAACCTCGGCCACCAACGCCTCCTCGCCTTAAGGCCTATTCTGTGGAATTCATAAAACGATTATTTTCTTAATACTCCTTTAGCTATCCTTCTGACTATCATGGCGCGAATTTTTATGCATTTATACTTTTTGCGTTTCTTAAAGTTATGAAGTATTTATAAATTGTTAGCGTAAGTGGAAGGAATCAATAATCTTTTACAGAAAATAACATTATAAATAAAATTTACGGGAATCATAACTGACACAGAATTTTTAAATAACTAAAAGTTTACTAGTACTACGAACATACTACCTGCTTTCGCCTGAGGGCCTTTAGGCTTTTTCAACCCTGTGGTGGCCAGGTTCTGTCCAGGACTTACGTAGGGGACTGCCCGGGTCAGACCATGGGGATCGATCTATGCCAAAGCAAACTCCGGCCCCCCACCTAAGCCGAAGCAGACGAATCCGTGCCGGAACCGATCCCAAAGGTCTTTCATCTCCAACAATATCATCAGATCGCGAAACCTCGGCCACCAACGCCTCCTCGCCTTAAGGCCTATTCTGTGGAATTCATAAAACGATTATTTTCTTAATACTCCTTTAGCTATCCTTCTGACTATCATGGCGCGAATTTTTATGCATTTATACTTTTTGCGTTTCTTAAAGTTATGAAGTATTTATAAATTGTTAGCGTAAGTGGAAGGAATCAATAATCTTTTACAGAAAATAACATTATAAAAAAAATTTACGGGAATCATAACTGACACAGAATTTTTAAATAACTAAAAGTTTACTAGTACTACGAACATACTACCTGCTTTCGCCTGAGGGCCTTTAGGCTTTTTCAACCCTGTGGTGGCCAGGTTCTGTCCAGGACTTACGTAGGGGACTGCGCGGGTCAGACCATGGGGATCGATCTATGCCAAAGCAAACTCCGGCCCCCCACCTAAGCCGAAGCAAACCAATCCGTGCCGGAACCGATCCCAAAGGTCTTTCATCTCCAACAATATAATCAGATCGCGAAACCTCGGCCACCAACGCCTCCTCGCCTTAAGGCCTATTCTGTGGAATTCATAAAACAATTATTTTCTTAATACTCCTTTAGCTATCCTTCTGACTATCATGGCGCGAATTTTTACGCATTTATACTTTTTGCGTTTCTTAAAGTTATGAAGTATTTATAAATTGTTCGCGTAAGTGGAAGGAATCAATAATCTTTTACAGAAAATAACATTATGAATAAAATTTACGGGAATCATAACTGACACAGAATTTTTAAATAACTAAAAGTTTACTAGTACTACGAACATACTACCTGCTTTCGCCTGAAGGCCTTTAGGCTTTTTCAACCCTGTGGTGGCCAGGTTCTGTCCAGGACTTACGTAGGGGACTGCCCGGGTCCGACCATGGGGATCGATCTATGCCAAAGCAAACTCCGGCCCCCCACCTAAGCCGAAGCAAACCAATCCGTGCCGGAACCGATCCCAAAGGTCTTTCATTTCCGACTATATCATCAGATCGCGAAACCTCGGCCACCAACGCCTCCTCGCCTTCAGGCCTATTCTGTAGAATTCATAAAACGATTATTTTCTTAATACTCCTTTAGCTATCTTTCTGACTATCATGGCCCGAATTTTTATGCATTTATACTTTTTGCGTTTCTTAAAGTTATGAAGTATTTATAAATTGTTAGCGTAAGTGGAAGGAATCAATAATCTTTTACAGAAAATAACATTATAAATAAAATTTACGGGAATCATAACTGACAGAGAATTTTTAAATAACTAAAAGTTTACTAGTACTACGAACATACTACCTGCTTTCGCCTGAGGGCCTTTAGGCTTTTTCTACCCTGTGGTGGCCAGGTTCTGTCCTGGACTTACGTAGGGGACTGCCCGGGTCAGACCATGGGGATCGATCTATGCCAAAGCAAACTCCGGCCCCCCACCTAAGCCGAAGCAAACCTATCCGTGCCGGAACCGATCCCAAAGGTCTTTCATTTCCGACTATATCATCAGATCGCGAAACCTCGGCCACCAACGCCTCCTCGCCTTCAGGCCTATTCTGTGGAATTCATAAAACGATTATATTCTTAATACTCCTTTAGCTATCCTTCTGACTATCATGGAGCGAATTTTTATGCATTTATACTTTTTGCGTTTCTTAAAGTTATGAAGTATTTATAAATTGTTAGCGTAAGTGGAAGGAATCAATAATCTTTTACAGAAAATAACATTATAAATAAAATTTACGGGAATCATAACTGACACAGAATTTTTAAATAACTAAAAGTTTACTAGTACTACCAACATACTACCTGCTTTCGCCTGAGGGCCTTTAGGCTTTTTCAACCCTGTGGTGGCCAGGTTCTGTCCAGGACTTACGTAGAGGACTGCCCGGGTCAGACCATGGGGATCGATCTATGCCAAAGCAAACTCCGGCCCCCCACCTAAGCCGAAGCAAACCAATCCGTGCCGGAACCGATCCCAAAGGTCTTTCATCTCCGACTATATCATCAGATCGCGAAACCTCGGCCACCAACGCCTCCTCGCCTTAAGGCCTATTCTGTGGAATTCATAAAACGATTATTTTCTTAATACTCCTTTAGCTATCCTTCTGACTATCATGGCGCGAATTTTTATGCATTTATACTTTTTGCGTTTCTTAAAGTTATGAAGTATTTATAAATTGTTAGCGTAAGTGGAAGGAATCAATAATCTTTTACAGAAAATAACATTATAAATAAAATTTACGGGAATCATAACTGACACAGAATTTTTAAATAACTAAAAGTTTACTAGTACTACGAACATTTTACCTGCTTTCGCCTGAGGGCCTTTAGGCTTTTTCAACCCTGTGGTGGCCAGGTTCTGTCCAGGACTTACGTAGGGGACTGCCCGGGTCAGACCATGGGGATCGATCTATGCCAAAGCAAACTCCGGCCCCCCACCTAAGCCGAAGCAGACCAATCCGTGCCGGAACCGATCCCAAAGGTCTTTCATCTCCAACCATATCATCAGATCGCGAAACCTCGGCCACCAACGCCTCCTCGCCTTAAGGCCTATTCTGTGGAATTCATAAAACGATTATTTTCTTAATACTCCTTTAGCTATCCTTCTGACTATCATGGCGCGAATTTTTATGCATTTATACTTTTTGCGTTTCTTAAAGTTATGAAGTATTTATAAATTGTTAGCGTAAGTGGAAGGAATCAATAATCTTTTACAGAAAATAACATTATAAATAAAATTTACGGGAATCATAACTGACACAGAATTTTTAAATAACTAAAAGTTTACTAGTACTACGAACATACTACCTGCTTTCGCCTGAGGGCCTTTAGGCTTTTTCAACCCTGTGGTGGCCAGGTTCTGTCCAGGACTTACGTAGGGGACTGCCCGGGTCAGACCATGGGGATCGATCTATGCCAAAGCAAACTCCGGCCCCCCACCTAAGCCGAAGCAAACCAATCCGTGCCGGAACCGATCCCAAAGGTCTTTCATCTCCAACAATATAATCAGATCGCGAAACCTCGGCCACCAACGCCTCCTCGCCTTAAGGCCTATTCTGTGGAATTCATAAAACAATTATTTTCTTAATACTCCTTTAGCTATCCTTCTGACTATCATGGCGCGAATTTTTACGCATTTATACTTTTTGCGTTTCTTAAAGTTATGAAGTATTTATAAATTGTTCGCGTAAGTGGAAGGAATCAATAATCTTTTACAGAAAATAACATTATGAATAAAATTTACGGGAATCATAACTGACACAGAATTTTTAAATAACTAAAAGTTTACTAGTACTACGAACATACTACCTGCTTTCGCCTGAAGGCCTTTAGGCTTTTTCAACCCTGTGGTGGCCAGGTTCTGTCCAGGACTTACGTAGGGGACTGCCCGGGTCAGACCATGGGGATCGATCTATGCCAAAGCAAACTCCGGCCCCCCACCTAAGCCGAAGCAAACCAATCCGTGCCGGAACCGATCCCAAAGGTCTTTCATTTCCGACTATATCATCAGATCGCGAAACCTCGGCCACCAACGCCTCCTCGCCTTCAGGCCTATTCTGTAGAATTCATAAAACGATTATTTTCTTAATACTCCTTTAGCTATCTTTCTGACTATCATGGCGCGAATTTTTATGCATTTATACTTTTTGCGTTTCTTAAAGTTATGAAGTATTTATAAATTGTTAGCGTAAGTGGAAGGAATCAATAATCTTTTACAGAAAATAACATTATAAATAAAATTTACGGGAATCATAACTGACACAGAATTTTTAAATAACTAAAAGTTTACTAGTACTACGAACATACTACCTGCTTTCGCCTGAGGGCCTTTAGGCTTTTTCTACCCTGTGGTGGCCAGGTTCTGTCCTGGACTTACGTAGGGGACTGCCCGGGTCAGACCATGGGGATCGATCTATGCCAAAGCAAACTCCGGCCCCCCACCTAAGCCGAAGCAAACCTATCCGTGCCGGAACCGATCCCAAAGGTCTTTCATTTCCGACTATATCATCAGATCGCGAAACCTCGGCCACCAACGCCTCCTCGCCTTCAGGCCTATTCTGTGGAATTCATAAAACGATTATATTCTTAATACTCCTTTAGCTATCCTTCTGACTATCATGGAGCGAATTTTTATGCATTTATACTTTTTGCGTTTCTTAAAGTTATGAAGTATTTATAAATTGTTAGCGTAAGTGGAAGGAATCAATAATCTTTTACAGAAAATAACATTATAAATAAAATTTACGGGAATCATAACTGACACAGAATTTTTAAATAACTAAAAGTTTACTAGTACTACCAACATACTACCTGCTTTCGCCTGAGGGCCTTTAGGCTTTTTCAACCCTGTGGTGGCCAGGTTCTGTCCAGGACTTACGTAGAGGACTGCCCGGGTCAGACCATGGGGATCGATCTATGCCAAAGCAAACTCCGGCCCCCCACCTAAGCCGAAGCAAACCAATCCGTGCCGGAACCGATCCCAAAGGTCTTTCATCTCCGACTATATCATCAGATCGCGAAACCTCGGCCACCAACGCCTCCTCGCCTTAAGGCCTATTCTGTGGAATTCATAAAACGATTATTTTCTTAATACTCCTTTAGCTATCCTTCTGACTATCATGGCGCGAATTTTTATGCATTTATACTTTTTGCGTTTCTTAAAGTTATGAAGTATTTATAAATTGTTAGCGTAAGTGGAAGGAATCAATAATCTTTTACAGAAAATAACATTATAAATAAAATTTACGGGAATCATAACTGACACAGAATTTTTAAATAACTAAAAGTTTACTAGTACTACGAACATACTACCTGCTTTCGCCTGAGGGCCTTTAGGCTTTTTCAACCCTGTGGTGGCCAGGTTCTGTCCAGGACTTACGTAGGGGACTGCCCGGGTCAGACCATGGGGATCGATCTATGCCAAAGCAAACTCCGGCCCCCCACCTAAGCCGAAGCAGACGAATCCGTGCCGGAACCGATCCCAAAGGTCTTTCATCTCCAACAATATCATCAGATCGCGAAACCTCGGCCACCAACGCCTCCTCGCCTTAAGGCCTATTCTGTGGAATTCATAAAACGATTATTTTCTTAATACTCCTTTAGCTATCCTTCTGACTATCATGGCGCGAATTTTTATGCATTTATACTTTTTGCGTTTCTTAAAGTTATGAAGTATTTATAAATTGTTAGCGTAAGTGGAAGGAATCAATAATCTTTTACAGAAAATAACATTATAAATAAAATTTACGGGAATCATAACTGACACAGAATTTTTAAATAACTAAAAGTTTACTAGTACTACCAACATACTACCTGCTTTCGCCTGAGGGCCTTTAGGCTTTTTCAACCCTGTGGTGGCCAGGTTCTGTCCAGGACTTACGTAGAGGACTGCCCGGGTCAGACCATGGGGATCGATCTATGCCAAAGCAAACTCCGGCCCCCCACCTAAGCCGAAGCAAACCAATCCGTGCCGGAACCGATCCCAAAGGTCTTTCATCTCCGACTATATCATCAGATCGCGAAACCTCGGCCACCAACGCCTCCTCGCCTTAAGGCCTATTCTGTGGAATTCATAAAACGATTATTTTCTTAATACTCCTTTAGCTATCCTTCTGACTATCATGGCGCGAATTTTTATGCATTTATACTTTTTGCGTTTCTTAAAGTTATGAAGTATTTATAAATTGTTAGCGTAAGTGGAAGGAATCAATAATCTTTTACAGAAAATAACATTATAAATAAAATTTACGGGAATCATAACTGACACAGAATTTTTAAATAACTAAAAGTTTACTAGTACTACGAACATACTACCTGCTTTCGCCTGAGGGCCTTTAGGCTTTTTCAACCCTGTGGTGGCCAGGTTCTGTCCAGGACTTACGTAGGGGACTGCCCGGGTCAGACCATGGGGATCGATCTATGCCAAAGCAAACTCCGGCCCCCCACCTAAGCCGAAGCAGACGAATCCGTGCCGGAACCGATCCCAAAGGTCTTTCATCTCCAACAATATCATCAGATCGCGAAACCTCGGCCACCAACGCCTCCTCGCCTTAAGGCCTATTCTGTGGAATTCATAAAACGATTATTTTCTTAATACTCCTTTAGCTATCCTTCTGACTATCATGGCGCGAATTTTTATGCATTTATACTTTTTGCGTTTCTTAAAGTTATGAAGTATTTATAAATTGTTAGCGTAAGTGGAAGGAATCAATAATCTTTTACAGAAAATAACATTATAAATAAAATTTACGGGAATCATAACTGACACAGAATTTTTAAATAACTAAAAGTTTACTAGTACTACGAACATACTACCTGCTTTCGCCTGAGGGCCTTTAGGCTTTTTCAACCCTGTGGTGGCCAGGTTCTGTCCTGGACTTACGTAGGGGACTGCCCGGGTCAGACCATGGGGATCGATCTATGCCAAAGCAAACTCCGGCCCCCCACCTAAGCCGAAGCAAACCTATCCGTGCCGGAACCGATCCCAAAGGTCTTTCATTTCCGACTATATCATCAGATCGCGAAACCTCGGCCACCAACGCCTCCTCGCCTTCAGGCCTATTCTGTGGATTTCATAAAACGATTATTTTCTTAATACTCCTTTAGCTATCCTTCTGACTATCATGGCGCGAATTTTTATGCATTTATACTTTTTGCGTTTCTTAAAGTTATGAAGTATTTATAAATTGTTAGCGTAAGTGGAAGGAATCAATAATCTTTTACAGAAAATAACATTATAAATAAAATTTACGGGAATCATAACTGACACAGAATTTTTAAATAACTAAAAGTTTACTAGTACTACGAACATACTACCTGCTTTCGCCTGAGGGCCTTTAGGCTTTTTCAACCCTGTGGTGGCCAGGTTCTGTCCAGGACTTACGTAGGGGACTGCCCGGGTCAGACCATGGGGATCGATCTATGCCAAAGCAAACTCCGGCCCCCCACCTAAGCCGAAGCAAACCAATCCGTGCCGGAACCGATCCCAAAGGTCTTTCATCTCCGACTATATCATCAGATCGCGAAACCTCGGCCACCAACGCCTCCTCGCCTTAAGGCCTATTCTGTGGAATTCATAAAACGATTATTTTCTTAATACTCCTTTAGCTATCCTTCTGACTATCATGGCGCGAATTTTTATGCATTTATACTTTTTGCGTTTCTTAAAGTTATGAAGTATTTATAAATTGTTAGCGTAAGTGGAAGGAATCAATAATCTTTTACAGAAAATAACATTATAAATAAAATTTACGGGAATCATAACTGACACAGAATTTTTAAATAACTAAAAGTTTACTAGTACTACGAACATACTACCTGCTTTCGCCTGAGGGCCTTTAGGCTTTTTCAACCCTGTGGTGGCCAGGTTCTGTCCAGGACTTACGTAGGGGACTGCCCGGGTCAGACCATGGGGATCGATCTATGCCAAAGCAAACTCCGGCCCCCCACCTAAGCCGAAGCAGACGAATCCGTGCCGGAACCGATCCCAAAGGTCTTTCATCTCCAACAATATCATCAGATCGCGAAACCTCGGCCACCAACGCCTCCTCGCCTTAAGGCCTATTCTGTGGAATTCATAAAACGATTATTTTCTTAATACTCCTTTAGCTATCCTTCTGACTATCATGGCGCGAATTTTTATGCATTTATACTTTTTGCGTTTCTTAAAGTTATGAAGTATTTATAAATTGTTAGCGTAAGTGGAAGGAATCAATAATCTTTTACAGAAAATAACATTATAAATAAAATTTACGGGAATCATAACTGACACAGAATTTTTAAATAACTAAAAGTTTACTAGTACTACGAACATACTACCTGCTTTCGCCTGAGGGCCTTTAGGCTTTTTCAACCCTGTGGTGGCCAGGTTCTGTCCTGGACTTACGTAGGGGACTGCCCGGGTCAGACCATGGGGATCGATCTATGCCAAAGCAAACTCCGGCCCCCCACCTAAGCCGAAGCAAACCTATCCGTGCCGGAACCGATCCCAAAGGTCTTTCATTTCCGACTATATCATCAGATCGCGAAACCTCGGCCACCAACGCCTCCTCGCCTTCAGGCCTATTCTGTGGATTTCATAAAACGATTATTTTCTTAATACTCCTTTAGCTATCCTTCTGACTATCATGGCGCGAATTTTTATGCATTTATACTTTTTGCGTTTCTTAAAGTTATGAAGTATTTATAAATTGTTAGCGTAAGTGGAAGGAATCAATAATCTTTTACAGAAAATAACATTATAAATAAAATTTACGGGAATCATAACTGACACAGAATTTTTAAATAACTAAAAGTTTACTAGTACTACGAACATACTACCTGCTTTCGCCTGAGGGCCTTTAGGCTTTTTCAACCCTGTGGTGGCCAGGTTCTGTCCAGGACTTACGTAGGGGACTGCCCGGGTCAGACCATGGGGATCGATCTATGCCAAAGCAAACTCCGGCCCCCCACCTAAGCCGAAGCAAACCAATCCGTGCCGGAACCGATCCCAAAGGTCTTTCATCTCCGACTATATCATCAGATCGCGAAACCTCGGCCACCAACGCCTCCTCGCCTTAAGGCCTATTCTGTGGAATTCATAAAACGATTATTTTCTTAATACTCCTTTAGCTATCCTTCTGACTATCATGGCGCGAATTTTTATGCATTTATACTTTTTGCGTTTCTTAAAGTTATGAAGTATTTATAAATTGTTAGCGTAAGTGGAAGGAATCAATAATCTTTTACAGAAAATAACATTATAAATAAAATTTACGGGAATCATAACTGACACAGAATTTTTAAATAACTAAAAGTTTACTAGTACTACCAACATACTACCTGCTTTCGCCTGAGGGCCTTTAGGCTTTTTCAACCCTGTGGTGGCCAGGTTCTGTCCAGGACTTACGTAGGGGACTGCCCGAGTCAGACCATGGGGATCGATCTATGCCAAAGCAAACTCCGGCCCCCCACCTAAGCCGAAGCAAACCAATCCGTGCCGGAACCGATCCCAAAGGTCTTTCATTTCCGACTATATCATCAGATCGCGAAACCTCGGCCACCAACGCCTCCTCGCCTTCAGGCCTATTCTGTGGATTTCATAAAACGATTATTTTCTTAATACTCCTTTAGCTATCCTTTTGACTATCATGGCGCGAATTTTTATGCATTTATACTTTTTGCGTTTCTTAAAGTTATGAAGTATTTATAAATTGTTAGCGTAAGTGGAAGGAATCAATAATCTTTTACAGAAAATAACATTATAAATAAAATTTACGGGAATCATAACTGACACAGAATTTTTAAATAACTAAAAGTTTACTAGTACTACGAACATACTACCTGCTTTCGCCTGAGGGCCTTTAGGCTTTTTCAACCCTGTGGTGGCCAGGTTCTGTCCAGGACTTACGTAGGGGACTGCCCGGGTCAGACCATGGGGATCGATCTATGCCAAAGCAAACTCCGGCCCCCCACCTAAGCCGAAGCAAACCAATCCGTGCCGGAACCGATCCCAAAGGTCTTTCATCTCCGACCATATCATCAGATCGCGAAACCTCGGCCACCAACGCCTCCTCGCCTTAAGGCCTATTCTGTGGAATTCATAAAACGATTATTTTCTTAATACTCCTTTAGCTATCCTTCTGACTATCATGGCGCGAATTTTTATGCATTTATACTTTTTGCGTTTCTTAAAGTTATGAAGTATTTATAAATTGTTAGCGTAAGTGGAAGGAATCAATAATCTTTTACAGAAAATAACATTATAAATAAAATTTACGGGAATCATAACTGACACAGAATTTTTAAATAACTAAAAGTTTACTAGTACTACCAACATACTACCTGCTTTCGCCTGAGGGCCTTTAGGCTTTTTCAACCCTGTGGTGGCCAGGTTCTGTCCAGGACTTACGTAGGGGACTGCCCGAGTCAGACCATGGGGATCGATCTATGCCAAAGCAAACTCCGGCCCCCCACCTAAGCCGAAGCAAACCAATCCGTGCCGGAACCGATCCCAAAGGTCTTTCATTTCCGACTATATCATCAGATCGCGAAACCTCGGCCACCAACGCCTCCTCGCCTTCAGGCCTATTCTGTGGATTTCATAAAACGATTATTTTCTTAATACTCCTTTAGCTATCCTTTTGACTATCATGGCGCGAATTTTTATGCATTTATACTTTTTGCGTTTCTTAAAGTTATGAAGTATTTATAAATTGTTAGCGTAAGTGGAAGGAATCAATAATCTTTTACAGAAAATAACATTATAAATAAAATTTACGGGAATCATAACTGACACAGAATTTTTAAATAACTAAAAGTTTACTAGTACTACGAACATACTACCTGCTTTCGCCTGAGGGCCTTTAGGCTTTTTCAACCCTGTGTTGGCCAGGTTCTGTCCAGGACTTACGTAGGGGACTGCCCGGGTCAGACCATGGGGATCGATCTATGCCAAAGCAAACTCCGGCCCCCCACCTAAGCCGAAGCAAACCAATCCGTGCCGGAACCGATCCCAAAGGTCTTTCATCTCCGACCATATCATCAGATCGCGAAACCTCGGCCACCAACGCCTCCTCGCCTTAAGGCCTATTCTGTGGAATTCATAAAACGATTATTTTCTTAATACTCCTTTAGCTATCCTTCTGACTATCATGGCGCGAATTTTTATGCATTTATACTTTTTGCGTTTCTTAAAGTTATGAAGTATTTATAAATTGTTAGCGTAAGTGGAAGGAATCAATAATCTTTTACAGAAAATAACATTATAAATAAAATTTACGGGAATCATAACTGACACAGAATTTTTAAATAACTAAAAGTTTACTAGTACTACGAACATTCTACCTGCTTTCGCCTGAGGGCCTTTAGGCTTTTTCAACCCTGTGGTGGCCAGGTTCTGTCCAGGACTTACGTAGGGGACTGCCCGGGTCAGACCATGGGGATCGATCTATGCCAAAGCAAACTCCGGCCCCCCACCTAAGCCGAAGCAGACCAATCCGTGCCGGAACCGATCCCAAAGGTCTTTCATCTCCAACAATATCATCAGATCGCGAAACCTCGGCCACCAACGCCTCCTCGCCTTAAGGCCTATTCTGTGGAATTCATAAAACGATTATTTTCTTAATACTCCTTTAGCTATCCTTCTGACTATCATGGCGCGAATTTTTATGCATTTATACTTTTTGCGTTTCTTAAAGTTATGAAGTATTTATAAATTGTTAGCGTAAGTGGAAGGAATCAATAATCTTTTACAGAAAATAACATTATAAATAAAATTTACGGGAATCATAACTGACACAGAATTTTTAAATAACTAAAAGTTTACTAGTACTACGAACATACTACCTGCTTTCGCCTGAGGGCCTTTAGGCTTTTTCAACCCTGTGGTGGCCAGGTTCTGTCCAGGACTTACGTAGGGGACTGCCCGGGTCAGACCATGGGGATCGATCTATGCCAAAGCAAACTCCGGCCCCCCACCTAAGCCGAAGCAAACCAATCCGTGCCGGAACCGATCCCAAAGGTCTTTCATCTCCAACAATATAATCAGATCGCGAAACCTCGGCCACCAACGCCTCCTCGCCTTAAGGCCTATTCTGTGGAATTCATAAAACAATTATTTTCTTAATACTCCTTTAGCTATCCTTCTGACTATCATGGCGCGAATTTTTACGCATTTATACTTTTTGCGTTTCTTAAAGTTATGAAGTATTTATAAATTGTTCGCGTAAGTGGAAGGAATCAATAATCTTTTACAGAAAATAACATTATGAATAAAATTTACGGGAATCATAACTGACACAGAATTTTTAAATAACTAAAAGTTTACTAGTACTACGAACATACTACCTGCTTTCGCCTGAAGGCCTTTAGGCTTTTTCAACCCTGTGGTGGCCAGGTTCTGTCCAGGACTTACGTAGGGGACTGCCCGGGTCAGACCATGAGGATCGATCTATGCCAAAGCAAACTCCGGCCCCCCACCTAAGCCGAAGCAAACCAATCCGTGCCGGAACCGATCCCAAAGGTCTTTCATTTCCGACTATATCATCAGATCGCGAAACCTCGGCCACCAACGCCTCCTCGCCTTCAGGCCTATTCTGTGGAATTCATAAAACGATTATATTCTTAATACTCGTTTAGCTATCCTTCTGACTATCATGGAGCGAATTTTTATGCATTTATACTTTTTGCGTTTCTTAAAGTTATGAAGTATTTATAAATTGTTAGCGTAAGTGGAAGGAATCAATAATCTTTTACAGAAAATAACATTATAAATAAAATTTACGGGAATCATAACTGACACAGAATTTTTAAATAACTAAAAGTTTACTAGTACTACCAACATACTACCTGCTTTCGCCTGAGGGCCTTTAGGCTTTTTCAACCCTGTGGTGGCCAGGTTCTGTCCAGGACTTACGTAGGGGACTGCCCGGGTCAGACCATGGGGATCGATCTATGCCAAAGCAAACTCCGGCCCCCCACCTAAGCCGCAGCAAACCAATCCGTGCCGGAACCGATCCCAAAGGTCTTTCATCTCCGACTATATCATCAGATCGCGAAACCTCGGCCACCAACGCCTCCTCGCCTTAAGGCCTATTCTGTGGAATTCATAAAACAATTATTTTCTTAATACTCCTTTAGCTATCCTTCTGACTATCATGGCGCGAATTTTTACGCATTTATACTTTTTGCGTTTCTTAAAGTTATGAAGTATTTTTAAATTGTTCGCGTAAGTGGAAGGAATCAATAATCTTATACAGAAAATAACATTATGAATAACATTTACGGGAATCATAAATGACACAGAATTTTTAAATAACTAAAAGTTTACTAGTACTACGAACATACTACCTGCTTTCGCCTGAAGGCCTTTAGGCTTTTTCAACCCTGTGGTGGCCAGGTTCTGTCCAGGACTTACGTAGGGGACTGCCCGGGTCAGACCATGGGGATCGATCTATGCCAAAGCAAACTCCGGCCCCCCACCTAAGCCGAAGCAAACCAATCCGTGCCGGAACCGATCCCAAAGGTCTTTCATTTCCGACTATATCATCAGATCGCGAAACCTCGGCCACCAACGCCTCCTCGCCTTCAGGCCTATTCTGTGGATTTCATAAAACGATTATTTTCTTAATACTCCTTTAGCTATCCTTCTGACTATCATGGAGCGAATTTTTATGCATTTATACTTTTTGCGTTTCTTAAAGTTATGAAGTATTTATAAATTGTTAGCGTAAGTGGAAGGAATCAATAATCTTTTACAGAAAATAACATTATAAATAAAATTTACGGGAATCATAACTGACACAGAATTTTTAAATAACTAAAAGTTTACTAGTACTACCAACATACTACCTGCTTTCGCCTGAGGGCCTTTAGGCTTTTTCAACCCTGTGGTGGCCAGGTTCTGTCCAGGACTTACGTAGGGGACTGCCCGGGTCAGACCATGGGGATCGATCTATGCCAAAGCAAACTCCGGCCCCCCACCTAAGCCGCAGCAAACCAATCCGTGCCGGAACCGATCCCAAAGGTCTTTCATCTCCGACTATATCATCAGATCGCGAAACCTCGGCCACCAACGCCTCCTCGCCTTAAGGCCTATTCTGTGGAATTCATAAAACAATTATTTTCTTAATACTCCTTTAGCTATCCTTCTGACTATCATGGCGCGAATTTTTACGCATTTATACTTTTTGCGTTTCTTAAAGTTATGAAGTATTTTTAAATTGTTCGCGTAAGTGGAAGGAATCAATAATCTTATACAGAAAATAACATTATGAATAACATTTACGGGAATCATAACTGACACAGAATTTTTAAATAACTAAAAGTTTACTAGTACTACGAACATACTACCTGCTTTAGCCTGAAGGCCTTTAGGCTTTTTCAACCCTGTGGTGGCCAGGTTCTGTCCAGGACTTACGTAGGGGACTGCCCGGGTCAGACCATGGGGATCGATCTATGCCAAAGCAAACTCCGGCCCCCCACCTAAGCCGAAGCAAACCAATCCGTGCCGGAACCGATCCCAAAGGTCTTTCATTTCCGACTATATCATCAGATCGCGAAACCTCGGCCACCAACGCCTCCTCGCCTTCAGGCCTATTCTGTGGATTTCATAAAACGATTATTTTCTTAATACTCCTTTAGCTATCCTTCTGACTATCATGGAGCGAATTTTTATGCATTTATACTTTTTGCGTTTCTTAAAGTTATGAAGTATTTATAAATTGTTAGCGTAAGTGGAAGGAATCAATAATCTTTTACAGAAAATAACATTATAAATAAAATTTACGGGAATCATAACTGACACAGAATTTTTAAATAACTAAAAGTTTACTAGTACTACCAACATACTACCTGCTTTCGCCTGAGGGCCTTTAGGCTTTTTCAACCCTGTGGTGGCCAGGTTCTGTCCAGGACTTACGTAGGGGACTGCCCGGGTCAGACCATGGGGATCGATCTATGCCAAAGCAAACTCCGGCCCCCCACCTAAGCCGCAGCAAACCAATCCGTGCCGGAACCGATCCCAAAGGTCTTTCATCTCCGACTATATCATCAGATCGCGAAACCTCGGCCACCAACGCCTCCTCGCCTTAAGGCCTATTCTGTGGAATTCATAAAACGATTATTTTCTTAATACTCCTTTAGCTATCCTTCTGACTATCATGGCGCGAATTTTTATGCATTTATACTTTTTGCGTTTCTTAAAGTTATGAAGTATTTATAAACTGTTAGCGTAAGTGGAAGGAATCAATAATCTTTTACAGAAAATAACATTATAAATAAAATTTACGGGAATCATAACTGACACAGAATTTTTAAATCACTAAAAGTTTACTAGTACTACGAACATACTACCTGCTTTCGCCTGAGGGCCTTTAGGCTTTTTCAACCCTGTGGTGGCCAGGTTCTGTCCAGGACTTACGTAGGGGACTGCCCGGGTCAGACCATGGGGATCGATCTATGCCAAAGCAGACTCCGGCCCCCCACCTAAGCCGAAGCAAACCAATCCGTGCCGGAACCGATCCCAAAGGTCTTTCATCTCCAACAATATAATCAGATCGCGAAACCTCGGCCACCAACGCCTCCTCGCCTTAAGGCCTATTCTGTGGAATTCATAAAACAATTATTTTCTTAATACTCCTTTAGCTATCCTTCTGACTATCATGGCGCGAATTTTTACGCATTTATACTTTTTGCGTTTCTTAAAGTTATGAAGTATTTTTAAATTGTTCGCGTAAGTGGAAGGAATCAATAATCTTATACAGAAAATAACATTATGAATAACATTTACGGGAATCATAACTGACACAGAATTTTTAAATAACTAAAAGTTTACTAGTACTACGAACATACTACCTGCTTTCGCCTGAAGGCCTTTAGGCTTTTTCAACCCTGTGGTGGCCAGGTTCTGTCCAGGACTTACGTAGGGGACTGCCCGGGTCAGACCATGGGGATCGATCTATGCCAAAGCAAACTCCGGCCCCCCACCTAAGCCGAAGCAAACCAATCCGTGCCGGAACCGATCCCAAAGGTCTTTCATCTCCGACCATATCATCAGATCGCGAAACCTCGGCCACCAACGCCTCCTCGCCTTAAGGCCTATTCTGTGGAATTCATAAAACGATTATTTTCTTAATACTCCTTTAGCTATCCTTCTGACTATCATGGCGCGAATTTTGATGCATTTATACTTTTTGCGTTTCTTAAAGTTATGAAGTATTTATAAATTGTTAGCGTAAGTGGAAGGAATCAATAATCTTTTACAGAAAATAACATTATAAATAAAATTTACGGGAATCATAACTGACACAGAATTTTTAAATAACTAAAAGTTTACTAGTACTACGAACATTCTACCTGCTTTCGCCTGAGGGCCTTTAGGCTTTTTCAACCCTGTGGTGGCCAGGTTCTGTCCAGGACTTACGTAGGGGACTGCCCGGGTCAGACCATGGGGATTGATCTATGCCAAAGCAAACTCCGGCCCCCCACCTAAGCCGAAGCAGACCAATCCGTGCCGGAACCGATCCCAAAGGTCTTTCATCTCCAACAATATCATCAGATCGCGAAACCTCGGCCACCAACGCCTCCTCGCCTTAAGGCCTATTCTGTGGAATTCATAAAACGATTATTTTCTTAATACTCCTTTAGCTATCCTTCTGACTATCATGGCGCGAATTTTTATGCATTTATACTTTTTGCGTTTCTTAAAGTTATGAAGTATTTATAAACTGTTAGCGTAAGTGGAAGGAATCAATAATCTTTTACAGAAAATAACATTATAAATAAAATTTACGGGAATCATAACTGACACAGAATTTTTAAATCACTAAAAGTTTACTAGTACTACGAACATACTACCTGCTTTCGCCTGAGGGCCTTTAGGCTTTTTCAACCCTGTGGTGGCCAGGTTCTGTCCAGGACTTACGTAGGGGACTGCCCGGGTCAGACCATGGGGATCGATCTATGCCAAAGCAGACTCCGGCCCCCCACCTAAGCCGAAGCAAACCAATCCGTGCCGGAACCGATCCCAAAGGTCTTTCATCTCCAACAATATAATCAGATCGCGAAACCTCGGCCACCAACGCCTCCTCGCCTTAAGGCCTATTCTGTGGAATTCATAAAACAATTATTTTCTTAATACTCCTTTAGCTATCCTTCTGACTATCATGGCGCAAATTTTTACGCATTTATACTTTTTGCGTTTCTTAAAGTTATGAAGTATTTATAAATTGTTCGCGTAAGTGGAAGGAATCAATAATCTTTTACAGAAAATAACATTATGAATAAAATTTACGGGAATCATAACTGACACAGAATTTTTAAATAACTAAAAGTTTACTAGTTCTACGAACATACTACCTGCTTTCGCCTGAAGGCCTTTAGGCTTTTTCAACCCTGTGGTGGCCAGGTTCTGTCCAGGACTTACGTAGGGGACTGCCCGGGTCAGACCATTGGGATCGATCTATGCCAAAGCAAACTCCGGCCCCCCACCTAAGCCGAAGCAAACCAATCCGTGCCGGAACCGATCCCAAAGGTCTTTCATTTCCGACTATATCATCAGATCGCGAAACC